>BGPR01001103.1:111096-234203 GCA_013235015.1 Araneus ventricosus
TCATTATACTTCGTTCAGTTACGGCGTATTGTTGCTCTGTCGTATCATAGCATGTGTATGTCTCATGACAGTCGGTTCATCTTGGCGCACCCTATTGTACCAGATCGCGGTGTTTAACTAATTGGCAGTCTTGGCTTGCTTCTAGAAGTGTTAAAGTAATTCGACTTTATTATTATTTTATTACTACTGAATTTTGAGAACAAATTGAAACGCTAATTTTTATACGATTTTAAAAGTGCGAGAAAGGTCAACTGTCAAGTTTTTCTTTAACAAATTTTTCGGTGCCTCCACGTTATTGGTACCCTTTCACCACACACATCTTTTTTCCAAGGGACACCACTGACTTGGGGACACATGCTAGTATTAAATCAAATAAAGAACAAATTTGAGCTACTTCTCAAACAGTTAGCCATCACTGAGCCTAGATGATTGGAATTTGGTTTGGGGCCTTTACACCTAACTTGCTGACTTACGTCAAATTCTTACCTGTCACCTATAAGTCTGTCTGTCCATCCTTGTGCTATGGACAAGATAACTGAAAAGCGCAATGAGCTAGATGAATGAAATTTGGTATGTGGTCTTTGCAAACTGTTGCATCTGTATTAAATTATGGACCTAATAGGTCAAAAAAAATAAAATGCATATCTGATTCTCTCCACTATACTAGAAGCTAAATCACAAAACGACCCAGATGTAGTTAGTATGGGAAGGAGAACACCCTTCTCAGTAATATAATTATTTGACTTTTTTTTTAGGAAAAAATTAAATTTTTTATTTCATTTTTCTGCCTAAAACTAAAATTATAGAGAAAGCAACGTAGTGCGGAAAGTTAGTTAATTTTGACAACTAAATCTTTAATGGTGTCGTCTGCCACCTATATTCCGGGAACTTCTAGTCTCTATAAATTGTTTGCCCTTCCACTTTACCACCCAAACGCCGCTACTGAAATTATTTATTAATATCTCCTTTGGAAAGCTAAAATCATTCTTCTTTCTGTCGAAAATTTATCTATATGGTTGGGAGGAGCAGCGTTTCATGACGTTAGAACTGTTACGAAACGTTTTTTCAGATGAATGGATAATAAGATTAAATATAAAAAGATAAAAGAAAATGAAAAGTAAAGGTATTTCATTCCATTCAGCCTTCGCTTATTACGTTTGAAAAGATTCTAGAAAATTGTATAATGGTCTTCAGTTGGATAAGACACCTCTTGAAACATACAAAATGGCTACTCTTCGAATTCGGTGCTATGCAAACGCCATGTTGATGAAAGCAGTTGCCTATCATGCGCGTGGGCGAAGTAATTAGAACCATTTTATCGATAACTCCTCCTTTTGCCGAAGAACTTCGATCCGATGGCTGCCAAGCGTCGCAATTTGTTGACAATTTCGCAGCTCCTTTTCTTCGAGAATTCTGTTTAACTTCGGATAAAACCGGGGAATGGCGGAAAATGGCGAATGGTAGAGGCAGAAAAGCGATACAAGGTACAAGTGTATTCAATCTCAGATTCAAAGTTCTGCCGACTGGTTGCACGAGAGATAACAAAAGCAATTGAACTGTGTATCGCGTGGAACGCTGAGATAAACCGAAAACCGATTTAATCGTCAATTTTGTTGTGTACACAGCTTCTGACAAGTTCACACCAGTTCTAATCCCCAATTAGCTTTAAGGAAAATGTTGACAGGCGATAAGTTCGCGACTTCCACTGTGCACGTGATGTTTGTGATTTGTTGACTGGTCAATGTGTACTCTGTGAGACTTGAAATAGTAAAGTAGCTTAAGTATGATTCATCGGATATTTCTTTAAATATATATATTATTATGGCATAAAAAATGGACTACAGGATCCAAAAACTAATTGTTGATTTTAAAACGAGAAAAAATATATATTCTATTAACATACAGATAAAATTTCTCTCAAAAAATAGGTAATGGAAAGTAGGGGGGTGGGTAAAACCGGGCAGCTAAGACTAGAAGACCTGTTGGATCTCAGGTATTCGACATAGAGCTTGTCAAATTTTATTAAAATATTCATTGCTTAACGGAGTGCAATATGTCTTTCCAGAAAAATCAGAATTTAACTACTTTTTTTATTAATGAATTTTTGGAGGATTTCTGACGATTGCATGTCTCAGGATTCTGGACATACAATCGTCAGGACTCACATTTTACAGCGAAGATTCGGTCACGAGGGCATTTAGCGGGCGACTAGAAAGTTATGAAGAAGAAAAAAACGATTTGAATTCACCCCGTTTGACAGGAAGCTGATAATGATTTGAAACTTTCATTAGTGGTTTTGTTTGTTGTGCTCGATACTTACACGCATCATTTAGCTTCTATAAGAGAGCAACCGAAATTCGGCTCACTACAATCCCAATATCTTTCTGCATCTAAGCGGCATTCAACTGGAATTTTTATATAAGCTCCCTTATATGTCTGGTTTCCAAATTACAACAGAAAAATTATACTATGTTAAATATACAATTAAAAAGTATTTACTTCCAATACTCATATTTCCTCGAATATTCCAAGTATTTAATTCAAATTTTAATTCAATGTTCCTATGGTATATTGTCAAGTACTCTGTAAGTTTCGTGCAATTTGATTCAGAACTCTGCATGTTATAAGCAAAAGACACGCGAGAAAATTTTAAATTTTTTAAAGAAAACCTTCATGTCTTCCCGAAAATACATCTTTTATTTTTATGAAAATGCAATTCAGTATTGTGCGTAGGAAACAAAACCTTTGATGAAAGTTGCAATCTTTATCAGCTTTCTGTGAAATGGGGTGGATCCATTTCACAGAAAGCTCTTATTATTCACGGAGCTCTTATTAAAAAATTATTTTTTAATAAGAGCTCCGACGACTGCATGCCCCACAATTCTCCACAATGTACAAGGGGACTTTTAATTAACCTACAACTTTTAACTGAAATAACTCTTAAGTCGTTGCAGATAGAGCTACAAACATTTTTTTACTGAAAAGAACGTTGAAAAGGACTTTAATGCAGAATGTTTTCAAAGTGAGAACTGTCAATAGCGCAACCTAGTCGCAACTAGTGAAAACTACTAGAGAGAAAAGTCGTTAAGAACTTTAAAGTCGGTTACAAGTTCAAGAGTTTTTCTTTTAATGCTTTCAGATGGGTCAGTTATGGAACTTTTGAGGCTTATAAGGTCTGTCGGCTTCTTCTTGAACACCAAATCTTTCATATGACCCCAAAGAAAGGAATCACATGGATTCATATCTTATGAATAATGTGGTCAATGCAATGCACCAGGATTGCTTTAGACGGCTTAGGCCGGTTTCTGAATGTTGCAGACGACTTCTGTAGCAATAGTGTGGCATTTTCGCCACATAAATACCAATTTTTATCAATAAATATACGATCTTTCGTTGAATATGACACTTTGGGAGACATTTTCAAAATGGCGTGGAACTGATACGAAACAAATTCCTTTTACGCCCTCCGCCACTGCATGCATTCGTGGCGCCATCTAGTGAGACTTTGAGAAGTTATTTCAGTTAAAAGTTGTAGGTTAATTAAAAGTCACCCTGTGTATTCGGGGCTCAAGGAAATCGTGCGGCATCGGGTGGTGACATAGGAATTTCAGTATCAAACAGTATAGCTGGCATTTCAAAAGCTGTCACTGAATGAAGATAATCTGCCTCGGAAAGTGCTGGGGAGAATTGAAGCTATACAGGGTGTTTCGAAACTCATGGGCAAAAGTTTAAGGGGTGATAGAAAACATCTAAACAAGCAATTTTCTCCATACAGTGCATGGGCGTAGAGCAAGCGGTGAACCGCTAAGAGGTCTCCGTTACTGCCACATGAAAGAATGAAACACCAAACGGATAGAGGAGGTACCAAAAAATTTTATTGATAGCAGGTGTGGCAAAATTACAGAAACTGCTCGAAAGAAGACATGAAGATTGTGCGTATTAGAAATGCCTTCCCGAGTAAAGGTGCTTTCATCCGTGAATAACACATTTGCACTAAAATCAGGCTGCGCTGCTAGTTGTTGCAAAAACCAACGTGCAAACTCGACACGTGGCGCATAATCTGCAGGTATCAAGGCTTGCACTTTCTGTACATGGTAGGGGTGTAATTCTTCGTCCCATAGTACTCGCCAAACAATCGAGTGGGGCACATTTACGACACGGGAAACCTCTCGCGTACTAATATCCGGACGATCTCCCACTCCTTGCAGAATGTCCTCTACAACTTGTGGCATCCGAACACTCCTGCCACGCCCTGTATCATGCATGCCGGCGACAAAGGATCCCGTTTCACACATGCACCGATGCAATCGCTCGAACATTTTTCGATCTGTCACGTGTCTTCTCGGGAAACGCTGCCTCTACAGTCTTTCGGCTTCCAAAGCATTCCCATTCGCAAGACCGTACATAAAATGCATATCCGCCTTTTCCTGATTACTATACGTCGCCATGCCTTCTGAAATCCACAGTAAAAATGACGATGTGTAAGAAAACTCGCGCTTTATGCTTTCCAATACAGCGCCGTCTAGCGGTTCACCGTTTGCTCTCCGCCCATGCATTGTATGGTGAAAATTGCTTGTTTAGATGTTTTCTATCACCCCTTAAATTTTTGCCCATGAGTTTCGAAACACCCTGTATATATATTTGAATTATCAAAGTATATCTTGTATAAAAGTGAAATGCTTATTTGTAATAATGAATGCTATAATTAGGTGTGTGTATACGTATGTGCTTGCCCGTTTTTATAAGCTTTTATTCAACTCGAGTGTCTTGTCCACAAATCTTGAGATCGCACTTCCGATCGAGCTATAGCTTTGAAATTTAGCACAGTGGTAGGTTTCCGGAGACAATACAAAATTATGCAAAAAAATTTGCGATCTATACCTATTTTAAACCTATCAAAATGATATTAAAATTTCTACCCTATATTTGGGCGATAAAGTTTGGAAGGCGGTAACCTTACGTTACTTAGGGTTGAAACAACACTACTAGACAACACACACTAGAAGGGCCTGTGAGGGTCAAAGGTCAGATCGGGGAAGTGAGTCTTGTTTTGTCTCTCGGTCTGTGTCGCACTTTTTTCAAATTCGTAGTATGTAATATTCGTAATGAATATTTAATATGTGCTTTATATTGGAGAATTCGGTAATTGAATTTGGTTTACTATGCCTAACATGTCATGTGTATTCGTGTCAGCCGTCACTAAAAAGTAGAAAAGGAAATAAATTTTTAAAAAATTAAGGTATAAGCTTCTATTCATGCGAAAAAAAATGAACGCAAAAGTTGAAAATAATTTTTCTGATTACAATAAAATGCAAGGTTCGAATAAAAGCGTGGGCGCCTTTAGGAATATTCCGTTTGTTTAAGGAAATATACACAAAATATAAGGTGCTATATAAGGCGCCCACGCTTTTATTCGAACCATGCATTTTATTGTAATCAGAAAAATTATTTTAAACTTTTGCGTTCATTTTTCGCATGAATAAAAGCTTATATCTTATTTTTTTATATTTATTTTATTTGTCTGTTGGCATACCAGAGAAGATAAGATCAATCTCAGCCTCGAAGTAGAATATCCGTGCATTTGATACTCATTTCCACTGAGGAACAGACATGCATATGGGACTGATATGTATCCTTTTTTGTTTATTTTGTTTTTCTTAAATAAAATTCCCGCGTCTTGTCCATCAAACCGTTCAGTGACCGGTCTGGTCACGGGTATTGGGGTAAGAGACGGCGTTCTGTTCAGTAATCATGGGTGAAACATTGTTACTTTCGGCATGGTATGGAATTTAGGAGACTGGGATTCGTCTCTGATGTCGTCCTCGGCATCAGAATTGCGAAGTCCATTCTCCAACAGCCCTAGTGTAGCTTCAATAAGCTTCGATATGCGGTATGAATCTAACTGCACTGATTTATTGATTAACAATGAATCCAGTAAAGTTATCATTGGCTTAGAGAAACTACATTTGGCACGAAAATAATTTAGGTCATAAATTCATCTTAGAACAATTTTTTAAAATTATAATGAGGTTTCTCATTAAAATCGGCATAGGAACAATGTGGAGATTGTAAAGATGCGTATACACTTGCGAGCCGAACTGTTGGCGAATTGTTCATTGAAATTGTTTTCACAACGAACCAATGGGAAAGGAGATCATCACTTTTCAGTCAACAATGAGGCCGGGGGTTCTTCGGAAGCTCTTTAAAATACGCCTTAGTTTGCAGATTCCTTGGAGGTTCGCGGGGAACGACGAACTACACACGTTTTAATTTGAACTGAGAATCTCTTTGTGTTCACCGAAAAAACGGCAGGATTTCGATCGTCGCGAACGATCGGCGCTAAAAGCCCTCGAATTGCAAACGTGCTGCTCGCGAACGTTTCGTAAACCGTTCGGCACACAAGTCTGAACGCGCCTTAAAATGTAAAACGACAAGACAGCTGAAGAGCCTGAGTCTAAGGACGTTGAAGGCCGCGGTGGCAATAGTGGTAAGGTGTCAACCTCGGAGCCGGTGGTCTCCATGTTTGAAACCCGATTCCAATGAAGATCCGTCGTTTATTGAACCTGTTGCACGTTGAATCATACGTAGGGAGTCAAACGTCCTCCAACTGATGTGGTGCGGAAGTTTGGAGAGGGGGTGCCAGCTCAGGTGCCGTCCTCGTCATCTGACAGAGGTTCAAAATTACGAGGTCCGTCCAAAAATGGCTCTCGTGTTGCTTCAAAACGGGACATTAATATAACTTAATTAAACGAACTAAGGTCTTCGAAGGATGGTTTGAACAATGGAAACGGGGGTAGGGCAAGTATATTGCTCTAAATGCGCGGTATTTTTGGGAGGGACTAATGCACTCTAAATTTTGTGAAATATAGTTTTGATTCCCTATGTTCTCGTATTTATTGGACTGACGACGTATTATGAAGCTAAACACAAATGGCACTGTTAGGCGTGTGTATGCCAGAAAATCGTGGAGATAAATCTCCAGCTAGTTTTTATTTTGAAGGAATTTTTTTTTTACCTTTTGTACAATTTTATGATATGTTAAAATAAGTTTTGACTTTAAAATGGTTAAATGATTTTATATTGTTGAAATCATTCAAAATTTTTGTTCATTATTTCGTAATTTCGGCTTATTATTCCGAGCTTTCTATAATTATGTGGACCTTTATTTTGTTAAAACTAGTTATTTGCTTAAATAAATATTTATCTTATTTAAGACACGTTTAAACTCTTATCTCACTGTGGGAAAAATTTACCTTTTTGGATTTGCAGTAAACAGGAAATGTTGAGAGTGATCATGTTGAAATAAAGCACAGCCGATAAAAAGGTCGAATAAACTTGTTGCCTAGCAGTAAATATAGTGTGATTTTACAGCAGCCATTTAGTCTAGAATTTTTTATTATTCCCGGAAACCCAAATTTAGATACAAGTCTCTATTCGGTGCATATATCTCTATTCGATACATAGGTTTTCTATTCGTATGAAAGGACACTTCTCCGTTTTATTACCAGTTTTATGACCCACACTAAAAATAGTAAACTTTAATGATGTTTAAATTCTAATCGATGATTGTAACCAAAAAAATCTAATCATGAAACTTTTTTTAAAGACAAACAAATCCTGCCAACAACAACCATCCAATTTACGTTAATTGATTAACTTAATTTTGTTATCATTATTACAAAAACTTATCTTTGTTGTATCAATGAGCCACTGTGTGGACCATTAAAGTTGTTTGAATGTATGAAACTCTCCAAGTGTACTATTAAAAACAGGGGGGAGTGTTCTCCTCTCGACTTTCTCTTAGACTTTCACATCAGTTCACGGATGACCAGCCGCCTGATAAGTAAGTGGGTTCTCGCTTCCCCTAGGGTATAGTAACAGTGGGGGTGAAGTTACTCTTCCATCAATGATAGTACGAACCTCTTTCGGAAGGGGTCGGGTAGTGGCCGGTTATGGCTACTAGGACTCCGGCCTGGGTACTCGAGCTAATGCAGCGACTGGCATTCAATCTCCCCGAGTGCTAAGGCAGGACGGGGTGACTCTATTAAGGTTATACAGTAGAGTCTCCCTACAACGAAGTCTCCCTACAACGAAGTCTCCCTACAGCGAATTTCTCCCTATAACGAAATTTTTAATCGAAATGTTAAATAACATTCAAAATATTCTCCATATAACGAAGTGGCTGTCTCCCTATAACGAATTTTTTCAGACCTTTATCTTTTCGATTTTTGTCATTTTTGAAGAAAGTTGCTAATTTCTGTCAAATCGCTCACACGTGCCTGTTTCTGGAACCACTCGCATTGTTCATTCCAGAGATAACACATAACTATAGAATGCTATGTGAAGGGTAATGCAGTTGTGGGGATCTGGGTTTCTACAGAGGGAGCAACATTTCTACGGGTCAAGATTCCAAGAATCGGGGTGGAGTGAGGGTGGAAATGGCAAATGGATGCGACAATACGCATTTTATGTTTATCCGTACTAGTACATATTATTCTCTAAATTGGTGAATTGTCTTCACTTTTGAGCATTTTATTTATACAATAAAAATTAGTACATAATTTTAACAAATTTATAATAAATATTACTTCATTTTTAATTGAGAGTCCTAATTAAATATTTTTGAACTTATCGCACATACTAAAAGGTTTGTAACATTTACTTAAATAACTGCAAAAATCTCTGATCTCCGTATAACGAAATTTTCTCTATAGCGAATTTTTCAACTGGAACCAAGCGATTTCGTTATAGGGAGATTCCACTGTACTTTCATAACGAATATGCATTTGGGAATTGCATGCTTGATCTCTTCTCTTTGGCCGATTGGATCCGATATTTCATGCAGATCTACAATTATGATGCAAAGAAAAGGCCACGTTCCAAATCTAATTTAGCTAGTTCGAGGCATCTTTTAGCAATCGTGGATGGACGCACGGTCTGACAATCTATTCATCGACGGATTTAGTCCAAAAGACACAGAGCTACAGTTCTGATGCAAAAGAAATTGTATACTTTAATTCATCCATCTGGCCTGTTGTGTTTTTGAGTTGCAGGTGGGTGGCAGAAAAATGTGAACTCTTTAGGATTTCCACATTTTTTCGAATACCTCCCGAAAGGCTGGGTGCATTTTCTTTGCACTTCGACCATGTAAACCAGCGGGAGTGGTCTCCCCTGAACATTGTCGTATACTTCCCTAGAAATGTGCTGTTTCCCCTCTCCCCGCGTGGATAAAAAAAAAATTGAACCTACTGTAACCCAGAATCCAATGACTATCAGAAGGTTTTTCATTGTAGATTAGAGTGATTGTAAAATATTTAGGTAAAGAATCAAATTCGAGGAGATGCGTACCGATGAAAACGCATTCATCGCACACTGCTACGTTCCACTTTTGCCAGATCAAGGACGAAGTGACGCAATCCTTCCGCGTGCACAGAGATTGCTACCATGCGTACCAGAGATTGAGTACGCATGCGTATGGAGAATCGGATTAGAAAAATTAATTATGCAATTTGAACGACGTTTTCTTAACCGATTTAATCGAAATTTGGGCACAGATCTATAATTAATGTTAGCAACCGTCATACCAATTTTTATTTATCTAACCCAAAGGGTTTGGGAGATATAATTTTTACAATTATGCGATTATACAGTCCGACAGACAGTCAACCCTTCGACAGATTTGGTCCAAAATTTGATAAGGACCTACATTCATGATGATAAAACTGTGCAAACCTGGAAAGCACTGCTGGAAGCAATTTCGGTCAATTGAAATTGCTCCAGGATAAACAGAGTTGTACCGATGCGAGGATTTACCAGTAGTGTAGAGTTGCATGCGGAAGTGGTGCCAATAGGCCCATACACCATTTTTAGGAGAATATCATTTCATAGGTAAACAGAATCAGAACTCAAAAACTATTTAATTTTGAATTGTCTCCTTACCCATCATCTTTATTTGATGACCAAGGAATGATGAGAAAATCTCACAAATCTGTTTACTACGATCTGTTTATAAATACGATCTCCTGTTTTATACGATCTCCGTAAAACATTGAAAATGCTCTTCTTGTGATTGATAGAGGGTTTCTTCTTCGCCGAGTAGCATGGGAGTTGAGAGAGTTCTCCTCAATCTCTACTAATAATAAAAGAGAATGTGTGTGTCTGTGTGTGTGTCTATGTGTTGGTCCTCTACAGGGATGAACGGAAGCGACAAAACAAGTAACGCCGTGTGATGGATTTCTCCTAACAGGCTTAGCGCGCAGGAATCCAGTTTTTGTCGGCAGAAATTGTTATTGGAATCAATACCTCTATCTCTACTAATAATACAAGACAATGTGTGTGTATGTGTCTGTCTGTGTGTTGGCGCTCTACAGGTCAGATCACTGGACCTAGAACTACGAAATTTGGCACAAACATACGTTGGAGGGTGGGAATGTGCACCTCGGAGCCCTTTTTTGAAATTTTAATTAGAATTGTAATTAATTAAAAATTAAACGAAATTTTTGTGTTTTTCCTTAATAACTTTCGAAAATATTACAGCACAAAAATCATTTTTACACTATCTTAAAGCGCAAAAAATTAAATATGAATTAAGTTGACGCACAATTTTTTCTCTAATTTTAATAAATTTTTTGGCATAATTTACAACAATACTTTTCATTGTTGCAACGTAACTCAACCGTTTTCATTGTTTAACCCTTTATAAGGCCATTTTTTTCTAGTAGTGGTATAATAAAATAACTTTGGTATTGAGAATAATTTAAGAAAAGGAATTCATTTAGATTAATGAATGACATAATTTATTGTTAATTAATTTTATTAATTAATAATTAATTACCAAGTCAAAACACTCCGTTATGGTTTGCGATAAGAAATTAGAACATCCAGGTTTTTGTTTCATCGAAAAATTTGGCGTGAACTTACGCCAACCTTAAAAACGCATTTAAAAATTGATGAATTTGGTGGAAACTTACGCCAACCTTAAAAAATGCATTTAAAAATTGATGAATTTGGTGGGAACTTACGCCAACCTTAAAAAATGCATTTAAAAATTGATGAATTTGGTGGGAAGTATATTCCCAGGGCCTTAGAAAGGGTTAAACAAATATTTAAATGCCTATTTCTCTTTAATTGTTGTAATCTGAGATAGGATCCTAATACATTTTGCTTTCATATTTCATTTCATCAAGATTTTTTAAAATATGTAAACAAAGCTCTCCGAGATATTGCTTCGCTTACATTAAGAAATACATTCAATAAGCTGAATTGCTATGTTTGCTATGTTTTCATTCTTTTCTCAACATGTTTTAATCCAGTTAACAGGCCGCTGGCCATAAAATGCGCCGCGTCATTTTAATATTGAAATCCAATGCATATTTTACAAGAGGAATAAGAAAGTGAAGATAGTGCCGACAACATGGAATCAAAGGTTATATGACGTGGTCAGTTATTTGGGCTCCATTAGGAAGATTTATATAGTCAATGAACAGAAAAGGTCCAAGGTCACTAATATAACATGGGTTAAATATCTACTACAATCTGAAGTTTAAAATTACGTTGTTAAGAGAACCATGAATATAAAATGATGCAAGATTCAATTGAAATCATATTCCGGCGAACAAGCTGGTCGCCTAAGGCGGCTAGTCCTTAATATATACGTGGTATTCGTAATAAAACATTTTGGCGCACGATCAGTCGTAGTATTTCATGGATATCGAGATGAACCGACAGAAAAGAATACGAAATCTACTAAGCGTTTCCGTAGAAGAAAGAAATACGTAGCAGCGAACGTTGAGTTTGATGAGACAATGTTACAGACTATGCGGAAAGAAAAAGTCCTCTCAAATGAAGGCAATACAAAACGCCTCATTTCAATGATGATTAAAAAAATTGCTGACGAAAACACCACTGTTGAATAAGTTGTAGAGTATGCTAACGCAACAATCGTCAGTAAGGCTGTGGAAGGTGTTCGTCAATCTGATTGTGTGATTATAGTAGGAGAAGACAGACCTTCTATTTATTCTTCCTGCTTTAGCTCCTGATAGCAATCCATTGTTTCTGATGAAGTCTGAAGAAGGAAAACAGAGACTCTCTTCTATTCCACAACGCACTTCAAAACGTCAAAGAAAGTGAAAGATAATATATTATTTATACATGCTTTCAGTGGATGCGACTCGACGTCGGCCATTTTCAGACAATTGAAAATGAAGTTCGATAAGCTTCTTGATAACGATGCAAGGATACAAAAGCCTGCCGAAGTATTTAAAAACCATCATGAAGTAGGTGCTGCTGGTGAGAAAATCATCCCTGTTTTGTATGGATCCTCTCTTCAATCAAGTTCACTAAATAAGATTCGAGTCACAATATTAACGAAATCCCTAGTACAAAATAATTTCAACTTGGCTACTTTTCCTCCTACTGAAGAAGCTGCTAAATTACGTTCATGGAGGGCATTTCTCCAGGTTGATATGTGGACTGGTCATGTGCTGCACCCGATTAAATGGGGTTTGAAGGCAAGAAAGCATGGGTTGCTGCCTGTCACATTAACAGCCGTACAAGCCCACAAGAACTGCTTAACAGTACTGCCTGCAAATGTTCCAAGGGTTGTAAGAATGCTGGTGGTTGTAGGAAGCAAAGAATGAAATGTTCTCCCATTTGCTTCAACTGCAGAGGTGCGTCGTGCACCAATGGCATTAAAAATAGGCCAAACTTGGATGATTATGTAATTATTTCTGATGACGAAACTATTGAAGAACTTTTGGATGAAGATGCTGACAACGACTTTGAACAAGAACAGATTTTGCAGCTCACTGTACCAAAAGGTGTCAAACTACAATAAGGTGTTGGATTTTTTTTCTTCCTAAAAACTGCTAATTTGTTAATTGAAATCTTTTTCTTTCTTTGTGCCTCATATTTTATACTTTTAATAAATAACATAAGTGCATTATAAAATGAATTGTTATTTCTAAGTTCATTGATTCACTGTGGTTGGTACTTTATTTAGAGAGAAAATTCGTTCGCAAGGTGGTAAGTGAAATTAAGCAAAGTTTGGTGAAAATCGTGGCAGCAGTGTTCTAAGATAGAGTCAAGTCTAATATTTGATATAGTCCCATATTCGAAATAGACATATTCTACATATAAAACATTTTTTAAAAAAATGAGGTCAGAAATCCAAAATATGCAGCTTTTGCCGAAAAATGATAAAAATTTACATTTTTTGAACTCGCATTGTGCTTAAATTACTTTACATAACTTCAAATTATAGGGTACCATTCCACGCAGAATTTTACGCATTTTAATTTTTGTATGACAAAAGTTTTGAGAAATGTATCGTTTGTGAGTTATTGTCGAAAAACGGGAAAATGACCGAAAATTTGGGGAATTTTGAGACCCCCCCCCCCCAACTGAAGCACTATCTGAAAATTGGAGAAAACTTCAAATAATTCTTTTTGCAAGAAAATAAAGAGTTTAAAACGGTTTCCAGCTTGGTGGCAAAATCCTATTTTTCCTGGCCTAATATTACTGCCCGAAGATTCAAGTTTAAAAAATAACAATTTGTGTAAGAACCCTCATCATTTAGCTTTTGTTAGAGTACAACCGAAATTCACCTCAGTGCAATGCCGATATCTTTCCGCATCTTAACGGTATTTAACTGGAATTTTACATAAGTTGCCCTATATATCAGGCTTTGAAGTTGTGAAAGAAAATTACTCTACGATTCGCATATGCCCAGTTAAAAATAATTTACTACAAATACTCATATTTCCTCGAATATTCCAAGTATTTGCTTCAAATTTTAATACAATATTTCTATGGTATATTGTCAAGTATTCTGCAAGTTTCTTGCACTTTGATTGAAAACTCTGCATGTTATAAGCAAAAGACAAACGAGAAAATTAGGGATTTTTTAAAGAAATCCTTTATATTTTCCCGAATTTCCGTGCTATTTTTACGAAAATGCATGCAATTATTGTGCACATCGAGCAACATCACTGATGAAAGTTGTGAATTATTATCAGCTTTCTGATAAACGGGGTGAATCGAGATTTTTCCCCCATCAATTTCTGATCGGCCCCCTAAATGCCTTAGTGGCCAAATCTTCCCTGTGAAATGTGAGTTCAAGCCTCTACTTTACACGATCAAAATTCAAAGAAAATCCATCCAGCCTTTCGGGAGATATTCGAAAAAATGTACAAATCCTCAAGTGTTCATATTTTTCTGTCACCCACTTGTATCGCGTTCTTATACATGTGAATACACTGACAGACAACAAACCAGTGGGCGGATTGGAGCAAAGATTTGGCACAGCAAACGCCATGTTGAAAATTTCAGTTTCTAACTATTTTAGCGAAATATAACAGTTTACCACCAAGTCTGGGAATGCATCTCACCCTGTAATGAAGTTTCTGTATTTTAAGGGAAAGTGCTAGGAATAGCGCTACATTGAATAAAAGAATTAAAGGCGACCAGCAGGGTCCCATGATTCAATTCTTAGATTACTTGTATATCCGGATTGATGATGGCAAACGAATGAATAAATTTTAATAGCAATTATTTCTGCTTTGTATAAATGAAACTTCTCAGCTTTTATTATTACCATTTCAACTATTTCATTATGATCTTTTTGTTTTCTCTCTCTCTGTGTGTCTCTTCTTTGCGCTCATCATAAAACTTCTTAAACTGAAAGGAACGCCTAACACAGCGGTTCCCAACCTTTTTGGTTATGTTGCCCACCTGTTGTGTAAAAAATATTTTGTGGCTCACTAACTAAATATGCAAGTAAAAAAATGCAAACACATATAATACATGCATATATTATTCACGTATATGTCAAATTAATTGAGTTTACTGTCAAAGTGCTAAAAATGTACTGTTTATAAATGAAAAAAATATTTATTTTTATTACTTAGTTGTCACAATTTAAGAAACCTCAAAAACAAGCGATCAAGGTTTCAAAACAAAAAAATAAATAAAACTTAATGGGGTTTTTGAGATTGTTTGTCGCCCACGAGAGATTCAATATCTGGATTAAAACTTCGACATCGGTTTATTTCTGTACTGATGTTTCAAAAACACTGAAGTTGTGAAAGCACCTTCACGCGATGTGTGGTCGAGAACCCCATCAAATGTCTCAGTGCAAATTTGACAATTGCTGGTTACTTTTGTCAAATATTTATCCAGAACGGCACCAATGATATTGTTCTAAACCAGCGGGAGTGACCTCCGTTCTTTCTCGCATACGACCAGAAATGTGGGGTGGGTAAATACCCAGTTGGTAGGTAAATATTTTGGGGGTATTTACCCAAGGCCTGGTTATTTTGAAAAAAAAATTATGAATGGTGATTTACAATGAAACATATAAAATTTATGAATTCCCAAAAACTTAATATTTTGCAAAAAAATTGCGTATGTTCGAAATTTTTACGCGCGCTGAGGTACCACGACTTTATTTAACGTTTTTGAGTACGAAATCTTACTATAGATATCGCACAACCTTTCAATACACCTCTGGTTAATCACAGGAGTCCATCTGGAGAATGTCAAAACGTTTCGTTTTGGGGATTGCCATAATTTCCGAAGCGCGTCTTTGCGGCTCGCTTCAATTTCCGCCAAGGTCCAACACCAACCATACTCACTTGAATAAAATAAGCGAAACGCTCGCCAACACACTGTCGTAATGTGCATTTTGAACTAAATATGCAATTTGAACACCTGTTTTTCAACCGATTGAGATGAAAATTGGGCACAGGTCTATAATTAATGTTAGCATCCGCGATATCAAGTTTTATTTATCTAAGCCAAAGGGCTTATGAGATACAAGTATGCGGTTATACAGACCGACAGGCAGTCAACCCGTTGACGGATTTGCCCAAAATTTTATACGGACCTACACTCATGACGATAAAATCGTGTACTAAATTGTATCCATCTAGCTATTCAAATTTTTGAGTTATAGTGTTCACATGACCGCGGACATGCAGATAGACAGACTTCCCTTTGACGGATTTTGTCCAAAATTTGATAGAAACCTACAAATTATGTTTAAACACCACATACCAAATTTCATCTCCGTAGCTCTAATAGTTTTCGAGTTTACAGACAGACGCACAGACAGACAGACATGATTCCAAAATTGTGTTTTTCGGACTCAGGGAGGTCTAAAACGTGGAGATTTGTCAAAATCTCGAGTTCGAATTTTTTCACGATTACAATGCTTCATCTTTGTATACTTCGTATACGAGAAAGTAAAAACTATTAAAGAGGCATCGCATGATAGTTCAATTAACGAGTCTTCTTCATTTGATGGTACCTTCACTTTTTTTACCCTGACTTTGACCCGTAATTAGCATTCCGCGGCCGACAAATAAGCTATACGGGGCCCACAAGTGGGCCGCAGCCCATAGGTTGGGAAACCGCTGCACTGTAAAAAAAATTACTGTAAATTTACAGTAAAAAGTACTGGCAATCAGGGTGCCAGCACTTTTTACTGTAAAATTCAATTTTTACCGTAAAATTTTACAGTAGAAAAAAATTAAAGTGTACTGTAAATTTTACAGTAACATTAACTGATTTACAGTAAATTTTATCACAAATTCTAAGGTAATATGTATTGCTATTTTTACAGGAACTTTTACTACAATTATAGGTTTCTACTGCATAGCATACAGCGCTTTTAAGTGTAAATTTTACATTAATATATACTTAATCACAGTCTACTTTACAGTAACATTTATTGAAACACAGTAAATTTTACAGTAACATTTACCGAAATCCAGTAAATATTACAGTAACATTTTACTGAAATCCAGTAACACATTTCTGTTACGCCTCCTTCATCCTTTTCCGTCTTTCTATTTACTTTCTCGTATACGCGAAAATACTTTCTCTGTTGATGAATTCCATGCGTGTCAAATTTTGAACCAAATCCATCATCAGGATGACTGTTTTTCAGTCCTTCTATTCGTGTGTATCTGAATACGACGAATCAAAACCGCAATTACAGTAGAACCTCGATTGACCGAAGTGGTCGAGACCGGACCTCCGTCGGTAAGTCGAAAATTCCGGATAAAAAATAGCACTTAAAAATTGCTGTCTGAGGACCGCAAAAATTTTAACACTAGATTTTAAACATGTACACATGTACAAAATAACTAAATGTGGTGTTTTTAATTGTATTACTATAATTAGTTTTCCGCAAATAGCTGATTTGCCATTGGACGCCGCATAAAGCATTTTGATTTTTCAGAATCACTTCTCATATCGCCGATTGTTGATACTCCAACACCAAATTCTTTTAACAATTTGGTTCAAGTCTCATCTGCTTCAATTCTGCTCACAATTTGGAACTCCTGCTCCACTTTTAACAAAACGCGTTTTCGTTTCGTGGGCTTCATGGCATAAATGAATGTTCTACATTTCGGTAAAGCCAACGCTTCTGAGTTGGACAGAAAGTAGCCAATAGGAAGGCAGATAGTCTTGGAGACGAATGGAATTTCCGGCAAAGGGGGGACAATAGACTGGAATTTCCGACAGGAGGGGGGATGGGAGAGCAAGAGATAAGATATCGGCATGTCGGCACTGCCTGCAGTAGGAATAGCTGCCGCCGAAGGTGACCTTGAAGTGATATTGTTTATTTACCAAAAAACACTTAAGCAAACCGACGTCGGTTAAACGAGGTTCCGGTTAAAAGAGTTTCGGATAATCGAGGTTCTACTGTATCTAGATAAATGAGATATGGCATGTGGTCTCAGCACCAAAAATGATAGAGATGCATCAAATTTTTACCCATTCGATCAAAGAGGGTCAATGGGGAAAAGTCCAAAATGCGTACTCGATTCTTTTCGCTATTACGAAACTAAAAACAAAACGCATCGTTTCGGAGAAGTATACGAGAAAGTCCAAGGGAGAACTCCCCCGTTAGTTCACATTCACATTTACCACCAAACAATTGTCTGAGAACAAATATTCTCACTAGCTCTCAGTGGCGTAACGGCAGGGGTCAAAGTTTTTATAAACTGACACTACTCAGAGCCTTCTGTAGCTCAAACTATCAGCTCAAATGCCACCAAATTCGGTAGGAAGACTAAAGGCGACATGGGGAAAAAGATTCGGTAATAAGAAAAATTAGTTCCAAAAGTCGCCGATAGGGAAAATGTGGCGCTGTTGTCGTTGAATAACAAAGGAGAAATTTCAGTGAAAAATCGCTTTAATACAGCAAATGAACTGCTCCAAAGGGTTACAGAGATGAAATTACAGTGCACCATAGTTTTTTATTCAATAAAATTACTTCCTCGGCGAGGGCATGTGATGGCCCTTCAATGTGATCACCCTTCTGGTGGACCATACATCGCACCCTGTAAACAACATTCTCCATGTCCATTCTCCGAGGATCTAACCTCGTGCGACTTTTTTCTGTGGAGTTATTTGAAGTCTGAGGTCTATCTTGGTAGTGTCCCGACGTTGACGACCTTAAAGAACAACATGTTACAGACTATGCTGAGCATTCCTGGTGACACGTTACTTTCGGCCGTCGAGAATGTTGTGCACAGGATGCAATGTGTGGTCCACGAGAAGGGCGGTCACACTGAAAGAGGTCTGGTGTTATGGTGCATTGGCATTTCATCTCTGTAACCCTTTGGAGCAGTTCATTTGGTGTATTATGCGGTTTCGTATTGAAATTTCTTCTTTGTTATTCATTTGTCTAATTCTCAGTTGTGTAGGCTACAACAGCGCCATATTTTCCCCTATCGGCGACTTTTGGAACTAATTTTTCTTATTACAGAATCTTTTTCCCCGTGTCGTCTTTAGTCTCCCTACCGAATTTGGTGGCATTTGAGCTGATTTTTCGAGCTACAGATGGCTCTGAATAGTGTCGGTTTTTTTAAAAAAAATCACACTGTAGATGCCCCGGGAACCACTTTCAGGGAAGTCAAATCATTACTGCGGTTATGCTATTTTTAAAGCATAGTATACTAAGGCCCGGTGCACACTAGTCGATTTGTGTCGTTGAAGCTATAAAAACAACAATAGTAACCCACATGCCCCCTGTGGAGACACTCAGGGAGAATGGGGGTTAACTATTGTCATTTTTATAGCTTCAACGACACAAATCGACTAGTGTGCACCAGGCCTAAGGAAGCATAAAAGTGATGACACACCCCTGGCACCCTATACGCTTGTTATCCCTCTGATTCATAAGATCATTGGAATAGAGGGTCCTCAAAATACGGGAACGCTCGAGTTTCTGTTTCAAAGATAAGGGAAATTCACTTCCCCTCTCAAAAGACGCAATGACAGCTTGCAGTCTCCGAATTCTAAGAACCCCCTCCGCTCTTCCCCAAACCCTTCTGGGCGAGCCAATCTAACGAAGAAAGCGCGCGCTGTGGGTGTGAAATCAATCACACTTAACGAAAGCGTGTGGAAACTTCACAGTGCTATTCGGACGTCCACCGTCTTTTGCTTGAAGGGACGATCCCGTATGGATAGAGTTAAGCCACTGATGATGACTGGGTTTTAAAACAATCATATTATTTTCCGGGCGCGCGCCAATTACTCTCGCTACGCCACTGGACATGGTGGCAAACCATTGATGAGTTTATGCCACTTTTTAAAGTCAAACTCTATGAGGTGGAGAAAAATTCCTATGCACTGGCCGCCTTTTATACAAATTAAGTCGCTGATGTTGATGGAGGGATCGAAAAAACATATTATGGTCCGGGCGCACTTACTCTAAGTACGCCACTGTTAGCTCTTTTATATATCCTGAACTGTAAAAATGCTGATTTTGTAATTAAGAAACTTTCAACTTAAATCTGTAATTGTGGCAGCTGTGGGCTTCCAGTCTTGATATTGCGATAAGTAGTTGCACCACGTGCTGCAACGCGTTTCTTAAGAATCGTGCAAGCATCAATCACGCGCTCGGTAGAGTGACTGAAATCACTTTTGATGTTTCAAGTCTTTTCTAGACCAAAATTAACTTTTGAAAAGAGGCTATTTCTGGTAACAAAATAAATCGACTGATTAATTTACTACACAATGGCTCATTAATACAATAAAGATAAGTTTTTGCAGTAATGATAGCAGAATTACGTTAATCAATTGACGTAAATCGGGTTGTTGTTGTTGACAGGATTTGTTATTCTTTTTAAAAATTTAGATAAAAAAGATAGCTTTTTATAGTATCATGATTAGCAAATTTAAAAAAAAATAGTTTACCTAAAAGTTAGCAAATTAACATGTGATTAGATACATTTATGTAAGCAAATACACTTTCCAGGGAAAAACGGCTTAGAATTTTAATAAAATGTACGAGTATTACCAGAAGTTAATAGTGTTTTAATAATTAAATCATGGTTTGAAATCTCAATGAAGCTATTAGAGTAGTTGACCACAAAAATAAAAGAAATAAAAAAATATTTTTTACTGAACTTCTTAATGTAAAATTTCTTCTACTGTTTGGAAAAGAAAATAAGGAATATTTACTTAACTTCTTATTCCAAAAATTATTTTGCCAGTTGAAAAGCTATTGGCTGTTTAAAAAAAGTGTTGTTCATTTAATAATGCCTCACAATGGAATTATCATAGCATAATACCTCTTGACTGTATCGAAATAAAAAAATAATTAATTTTTGAAAAAGAACGCGTCTTGATCTGCCATAAGAGAAAACCGAATGCTTCGAGTTAGAATTTTTATCCCTCTAAGCCGTTGCTATTTTGATCTTATAGATCTATTTTGATCTTAAAAATTTGCTTTTAATCCTCTGACTGAGGATTTTTTAAAAATCACTATTTAGATTCAACTTTTGCAAACGTGATCAAATACCGTTGAGCCAAGCGATTTGTCATTTACTTGCAAAGCTTTATTAGTATAATATGATCCAACGCTATAAAAGTACTGCCTGTGAAAATCGCAGGGTGCAGCAGAAAATAGACTTGCTTCCAACTTCCAAACCCGAGTACTGGGCCGGACGTATAATCCGTTAGTCCGTGCCCCGGCACGGAGTAAGAAAATCGAAGGGCGCAAAATTGTGAAAACAAAATGAGGAAAACTAATCAAAATGAGGATTTCTAATCAATTCAGGAACTCAACGGAGTTCCTGAATTGATTAGAAAAGTTTCTGAAAAAATTCTAAAAAAGCAATAAAACAATCTAATTTTATGTACTACTGACCACAAAACTTTCAAGGCACTACTCCAGTTATCTATATATATAAAAGGCAATGTCTGTGTGAATTTTGCTCCAAACTTGAGCGTTGCTGTAAGAATTTTACTAACTCTTCCAATAAGTGTTGCATCCGAGGAACGTAGTTTTTCCAAACTGAAAATAATCAAAACTATTTACGGACATCAACATTGCAAACAAGATTCTCAGACCTTGCTATATTAGGAAATGAGTATGAACTGAGTAACAGTTCAGATTTTTCTGAATTAATTAAAGAATTTTCGGAACTTAAAGTTCGTAAAAAATTGTCTGAATTATACACCTGTTAACTGCTTTTTTTAAATGAAGTATTTTAAGTGAAAAGTTATTATAAGTATTTGTGTCAATTACTGAGTTACACTGTTGTGTTTTGGTCGTTCGCTAAAAAATTTTTAAAAGACCATATATCTTTTTTTTTCAGAATGTTTACATTGTGGTTCCATAGGGACGCAATTTTTCCGATCTGATTTCTCTCTCTCTCTCTCTCTCTCCGATTTCTTCCGACCTCTGATTTTTTTTTTTTTTTCATGTCTGATATGAACATGAGACAACATGTTCCTACCAGATGTGAAATTCAGAAAGATTTGTTATTTGTTGCGAAAAATTCTGTTTTTTCGTCCTCTTTGAAATTTCAAAAAATTGAGATAGATGGTGTTGCTTGTTAGGCGACGACATTCCGACGTGCCTGATGCGACATGGATGATGCGAAAGTCTTTCAAAACACTCTACAGGGCAGACCGTTGCACCTAGAGCTACCAAAATGAACACGTAGTTACTTCTTGGATAGTAGGCTGTCGCTAAGAAAGGGGTTTTTTTTTCAAAATTCTAATTCAGTTTCTTAATTAAAACTTAATCGAAATTTTAACTTTTTTCTGAACTTCGGAGCAAAATATTGCGCGAAACGAAATTTTTACATCATTTTAAAATTCAAAAAAAATCGTTTTCAATTATATAAATTTTATTTACGAGCAATTTTTTTTTGTCTAATTTTAATAATTTTTCAAAAATATTTTTAAGTACAGGGTGGCCAAAAATTAATTTTAAAATAAACTAATAATGTTACAATTGCAGTTTTTTTTAATGCGAGAGAAAATAAAAAAGTTTTTTCATCTAGGTGGCGTACCATTACAGCGTTCAAATTTGCTACAGCGAGAGATTTCCACACGCAATGGCTACCAATCAGCAGAAGCCGATGCGCGTTTTCTGATTTCCTTCTTTGTTTTTCTTGAATATCTCGAAAACAATCCAGTTTTCGAATTACAATTGATTCAACAAAATAAGCAGCGTAAAATTCCCTGCAAATGCATGCTTTTATTTTTCTTCTAGCTTTAATTGTTTCGCAGCTAATGGCTCTCAAAAATGGGAGATGTGCAATAATTTACGACCTCTTAGACCACCGTAACGGCGCGTTTCCTATCTGGAAAAAACAATTCTTAAAAAGCGCTCTCGTTAAAAAAAGAAACGTAAGTGTAACATTATTAGTTTTCTGTACTAATTTTTGAAATGGGTCCAATAATTTATGACCACCCTGTATATTTTGCACTAACACTTTTCGTTGTTTTAGTTACTGCATATAAACACAGGCGCGTTACGACGATATTAAATACATTTTTTGTTAACTATCGGTGGTATATAATTAAAAATAAATTTTTAAAAATAACATAAGGACAGTTTAGTTATATTAACGTCCCCTACCCCGGGGGACACCGCGAATACACGGATGAGTAAGCAGGAACTCGCTTCCCCTGGGGGTGCAATAACGGATGGAGGTGTGTTGCCTCCCTCCGGTGATAGTGCGTACCTCCTTCGGGAGGGGTCGGGCCGTGGCCGAGTGATTGGCTACTAGGACTCCGACCTCAGTACTCGAGATATTTCAGCGCCTGTCATTTAGTTACCCGTATGCCAAGGCGGGGCGGGGTATTTCTTGTGATTATATTAACGTCCCGTTTTGAAGCAACACGAGGGCTATTTTGGGGCGGACCTCGTAATTTTGAACCACGGTCAGGTGACGAGGAGAATACCTGAGCTGGCACACTCTCTCCAAACTTCCGCACCACACCAACGGGACGTACGATTTAACGACAGCGGACCCAATACACGACGGATCTTCAGTGGAACCGGATTTCGAGCCTGGAACTCTCTCTCCTGTCCCAGGGTCGAGACCTTACCACTAGGCCACTGCGGCCTTAAATATAAAGACAGAGGAATCAAGCCTAAAGCATTTGTGGAAAAGTCTCTATTTCGCACAAGATTATCAGGAGAATTCTTAACTTATTTTGACTTAAAAAATGTAATAATTGATAAAGTACTTATCTACGTTCCAAATGATGACATCTAGTATTTTCAACATCTTTATTTCCTTGTCGACCAGGAGATCATGTTGTATACATACTAATTCAATAAATCACACACCGCAGATAATCACTCAGCACATTAATCATTCCTAAATATACCTATTAATATAATGTGCCTCTCTTCGGCATTCAACCGAGTGCACATGAGTTCCCCAGCTCCACAAGCACGTGTCCTAAAAAATGCGTGACACCTCACAGTGGGAGCGTCGCTGATAGAACTAAACTTTCTCGCTCACAGCAAGCAACTAACTTGCAAGAAAGGTTAAAGGTTGAAGGAGGGTCCTCCCCCATCCGGCCAGGCCCTCACAGGGTTCAACGGATTGACCTCCCTTACTTTTGTGGGGAAGTTCGTAACAGCATTATCATGATACGATGTTTCGGACTAGAGGCTCGAGAGTCCTGTAATTTTTTTTTCAATTTAAAAAAAATTTGCTGCAGAATTAAATATTTTCTAACCGTTTCTTACCTCTGTTATATATCTTTCAAAAGGATGAAAAAGTCAAATCCAACAACATGCAAATAATTTCTGATGGTTAGTCCCTAATGCAGTGGAGGAAAAAAGCTTGGGAATCGGAAGCTTGGAGGCGAAAGGCGTGGGTAGAAGCGGAAAGGATTAGCGCAAGTGAATCGCGCAATTACGCAGTAACGGCCTCGCGTCATTGTGTGATGAGAAAAGACAAATAGGCGATTTGAACACCTTCTTACTTCCTGGTATACGAAGTACGCAAAGAGAAAGTATTGTAATCGTCAAAAAATTCGAACTCGACATTTTGACGAATCTCCACGTTTTAGACCTCCCTGAGTCCGAAAAACACGATTTTGGAATTATGTCTGCCTGTGAACATGATAACTCGAAAACTATTAGAGCTACGGGGGTGAAATTTGGTATGTGATCTTTACACATAATTTGTAGGTTTTTGTCAAAGTTTGGGCAAAATCCGTCTACGGGAAGTCTGTTTGTCAGCGGTCATGTGAACACTATAACTCAAAAACTTGAATAGCTAGATGGATAAAATTTGGTACACGGTTTTATCATTATGAATGTAGGTCCATATCAAAGTTTGGACCAAATCCGTCGAAGGGTTGATGGTCTGTCGGACTGTATAATCGCATGCTTGTAAAAATTATATCTCCTAAACCCTTTGGCTTAGATAAATAAAAATTGGCATGACGGTTGCTACCATTAATTATACATCTGTCCACAAATTTCGTTCCAATCGGTTAAAAAAAGGCGTTAAAATTGCATATTCAATTTTTTTAATCCGATTCTCCATGCGCATGCGTACTGATAGCAATCTCTGTGCACGCGGAAGGATTACGTCACTTTATCCTTGAGCCGGCATGAGTGGAAAATCGGTACGCATCTCTTTGAATTTTATTCTTTACCTAAATATTTTACAATCACTGTAATCTACAATGAAAACCCTTCTGATAGTCATTGGATTCTGGGTTACAGTAGGTTCGAATTTATTAATCCACGCGGGGGGAGGGGAAACAGAACCTTTTTTGGGGAAGTATACAAGAAAGTTTAGGAGAGATCACTCCCACTGGTTTTAAACCGATTGAAACGAAAACTGGGCACAGATATACAATTAATGTTAGCAGGCCTCAAACAAATTTTTATTTATCAAAGCTGTAGGGTTTACGAGTTATAATGTTTAGAAGTATGCGATCATACAGACCGACAGACAATCAACCCTTTGACGGATTTGGCCCAAACTTTGATACGGACCTGCATTTCTGATGAATGCACTATGTAACAATTTTATCCATCTAGCTATTCAAGTTTTTAAGTTATAGTATTCACATGAATACGGACAGACGGACAAACAGACTTCCCGTAGACGGATTTTGTCCAAAATTTTATAGCGACCTACAAATTATGTTTCAAGATCACATACCAAATTTCATCCCCGTAGCTCTAATAGTTTTCGAGTTATGGTGTTCACAGGCAGACAGACATAATTCCGATGTTGTGTTTTTCGGACTCGGGGAGGTCTAAAACGTGGAGAATCATCAAAATCTCGAGTTTGAGTTTTTTGACGATTACAATACTTTCTCTTTGTATACTTCGTATACGAGAAAATAAAAAATAGGGCCGCGGTGATCTGACGTCAGAATCCAGGTTTCGGGGCCAGAGGGTCGCGGTTTCGAGACACGATTCCATCAACTTAGGTTTTCGGTCACTGACCATGGTTCGAAAATACGAGGCGTGTCCCCAAAAAACTTGATTCTAATCAAATAAAACTATTATTTAGCATAAATATAAATGGCAAGGACATTTTTTAGACAAAATACTGTGTCTGATCTTTAAATTTGTGTCAATTTTAAATGGAATTCTTCAATTTGATTGTTTTTAAAAATGGAGTTTTTCATTCATCCCACTAAAGTATTTGGCTACTTAAAATAATGGATAAACATCAAATTTATTTTAAATGCTATTTACCTTAACTCAAACCTTTCCTAACAAATAAGGTTACTTTAACATTTTTATCAATTTATAATTAATTTTTATTAAAAATTTGTACATTGAATTCTTTTATTTTTAATAAAATGATGAGGATGCTGTAAAAATATCCACAATTATTTTTAATTTTTATTATTTTTTATTTTATTTATTATTAATGTAAATTTTAAAGTGTCTTTTTTGATAAAACCGTATAAAATATTTGCATTTTCAAAATAAATCACTTTCTTTAGAGCTGTGAGCATCTAAGAAAAGGAAAAACAATGATACGAAACACGAAATGCACTACGCCGATGGTGGATACCATTTTATATTCTATCATTATTTTTCCGATAAAAACTTTTTCATAATCCAAGGGTTTGTGAAAACGCTTTATATAAGAAATATTCTGGCACATATCTCCTTAAAAATTGCAATGCTTTGTCATTCGATGAGAGTGGTTCTCTGTACAACTGAATGAAGCCAATGTTATCTACTGGAAACGTCAATAGTCTCTTAAGCTGTGAGTAAACCTGAAGATGATAGTTGGTCCACAAAAGATTTTTAAAAATCTTAATACTTTTTAGCCAAACGGAGGCGGCCAAAAATATAAAACTAAGGTGAGAAAGCACATTTTAATCTGATGATACGTCACTGAATGGCCTAATCAGTATCCATGTAATAGATATTCTTTTATCTATTAAATGAATATGATTTGGAGATAGAATAACTTCTAGATATCTGATTCAGGATCAAGATATCATCTGTTGAGTGCATGATTTTCTGACTAAGCCTTGTGTAATTTCGAATAGATTTTTTTTCCAAACAGGGATAACTAACTAAACTTCTAAAACAGGAAGCAGGAAAAACAGGAATATTAGGGGAAATGATTTCAAAATGGAGTCGATTTTAAATTTGTGCAGCGCATTAGTCGTGTATCATGTGAACATGAATTGTCCTCAATTTATTTTGGAGGTATGCAACCAGTTTTGAAATTTGCACAGTATTCATTATTTCATTTATTGTACAGAGTTTGTAACTTTTGCAACAAGCACAAGCTTGGCATCGTTACTAATGCTACAACAAAAGTGAAAGAAATTAAACAGTTTTAAAGTAGGTAAATAGAAAGATTATGAAAAGGGGGGGACTGGGAGAGCAGATATAAAAATAAAGCAACCTTAGACAAGGATAATGATGAGATGGAGAATTTAAACTAGACCAAAGGATCGTCACCCCGCCCCACCTAAGCATCCGGGTAAACAACTGAAAGACCGGCCGCCGCAACAGATAGTCGGGCACTGTGGTTCCTGCATAATAGCCCCCATTACGAGCGGCTCATGCAGCAACCCTCCGTTTTACCGGGGTACGACCCGTCATCGTAAGTGGGCCCGAAGAGCCACACCACCATTATTGTGCCATCGGGTTGACGAGAGCCTGCTTACTTATACGGCAGCTTCTCCTCCGCGAACTCACGGTGGCCCCCCCGATGGTCAATTTAAACTAGAAGTGACTGCAGGACAGGAAGAAATTTTCAAGTGATCTCAGCTTGATGCTGGAATTCTTGTCCAAATTTAATAGGCTTTGGAAGTAGCAACGGATTAACAGGATTCAAATTAGGAATTCCTTTTAGGAGCTGAAGTCGTGAATCATCGAATCTTGGGTAACGAAAAAACATGTGTGATATAGATTCTTCACCCAATATGTTAAATGGAAGATTACGTCTGTGATATTCCCCATCCTGCGTTGCTGCCGCCAATTCAGATTCATAAAATATGACAATAACATCCCAAATCATTTCACGAAAACCTGCTTCACAGATGGAAGTGAAATGAACTCTAAAGTTGGCTTAGCTTTCGTTGTCAACGAAGACGATCAAGAAATGTGCGTACAGCAGTTTCGTAAACGCGATGAATGCACTGATTTTCAAGCAGAATTGCTGTACATTAATCTCGCAGTGAAGTGGTTTCAAGAAAATGAAGTCGCTTCGTCTAAATATTTAATTTGTTCTGGTTCCCTTTCTTCTCTGTTTCCAGCACGAAACGTCAAGAGCAAGATTTCTTCGAATTCTTAAAGAGAGTCGGATGGAAATTTGTTTCACTCGTGTAAGAGAACACTGTGGGGTTTTTGGAGATAAAAGAGAGACTTTTGGGCAAAGAATGCCCTTAAAATTCCAATTAAACACCGAGATTCCCAAATGTCATCGGAAAAGGCTCAGTCACTAAAAACTCCTTGGCCAATGAGAAGAGGAGTTGTAGTTCTTCTCCATCATCACAATCCAGCCACACAAAGAAAGTTCTTTCCATCGGTGAAATGCAGGCTCATGCGAAATTCTTCTTCTTCTCTTTTAAAGTGACTCAGTTTCTTACTGGCCATGGTCATTTTGGAGAAAGTTTAAAGAGTTTCCATCGACAGACTAGTAACGTGTGTGACTAAAGCCAGCCACACAAAGAAAGTTTTTTCCATCGGTGAAATGCAGGCTCTAACGAAATTCTTCTTCTTCTCTTTTAACGTGACTCAGTTTCTTACTTTCTATGATCATTCTGGAGAAAGTTTAAATAGTTTCCATCGACAGACTAGTAACGTGTGTGACTGTTCTGCAAGTGAAATTCAAAATATGGGGCATACTATTTTCCGGTGCCTGCGTGTTCAGGATTGCCGGAAATTTTTAAAGCAAAAACGCAGCAAAGGACTGACAAGCCATCCTGATTTCATTTGTTAACATAAAATCCTCATTATCGCTTGTAGAAGTTGTTCAAACTTGTAAATATAAATAATGTTGTTTCTACTCTTTAGAAGATTGATGCACCTAATGTAAACTGTTTTGCTCAGTATTATTCATTTGTATGTATGTTCATGCTCTTTCTTTTCAGATATTTTATGCTTTATATTCTTGGATACTTTTGTAAAATATTGATTCTCTAATTATTGAAGTTTTGACTTTCAATTTTTGGTGGAATTCCGTATGACTCTATTTATTTATTTATTTTATTATTACTCTTTATTCCGTCTTATCTACTGCTTTTAATTATTTTGGATTGTTGTTGTTTGTGTTTTCAATACTTCTTTTAATTTTCTCCGATATTTATATTTAATTTTTTTGCAACGAATTGTTTTTGTATACAGATTGAATTGTTAATTGTTTTGTATACTTCTGTAAACCTCGTGTTGTACGTTTGTGGTGTAGGAGGATTGTCTCATGTTCAATATTAAATAAATAAAAAGTTTCTTCCGTTTGGACACAAAATTCACAATTAAGAGAAGTGACGATATTGAATCTATGAAGGCACTTATTAGAAGGAAGCATATTCGTTTGGAATTTGCTTACTAGAATATTATCTTTCCTATTATTATCTTAAAGGATATTTTTTAGGTTTAGCAAGTTTCTTCATTTCATTCAATTAATTAAGCAAGAACATAATATTTAATTACTAAATAGTCAATTATTATTGAATTTAATCCGACTTATTTAATAATAATTAATTCACCAGCTGGATTGCAAAATAAGTTAAAAATCAGTGACCAAGAAAGTTAAATTACATGTTTTTAAAACAAAGGACATCTAACTTTGCTGTTCAATATGCAGTTATATGAAAGTTCGACAACGGCATCGATGCTTAAAATATAGAGCACCACTGAGATATTAATTTCTATGCCTCCATATTAGAATATGGAATTTTTAAAGTTCAATTTATGCCAAATAACAGAACAAAAAATATTTTCTTGCCAAAAAACAGAAAAACATTTTTGATTGATTTTAGGCGAACGAATTGCACCCTTTAGTAACTGGATAGATTGTAATTAAAAAGCTATTGGTATTATTAAAAGTTCTGTTTGATTACCGTTTCTGGATTGGTTCAATTGAAGCCCACACCGACTAAGCCTGCCCGGACAGGTATAAGGCCAGAAATCATTGCTGGATGTCTTTTATTTTTGACTATTACATTTATTTATTTTGGTAGAGTTCTCGGATAGAGACATATTCAGTTCATCATAACTCTTACATGGACAAAAATAGAACAATTTGGATTTAGAACCAGATTTGCATCAACTGTGCTGATAATTCTTCGTCGTCAAAAATGGTCAAAACTTAATTCAGCACTCGTTTCGCATAGGACCGTAGACTGGTCGTTGCAAGAGTTTGTTGTGAATCTAGGTATTTTATCAAAGAATTCAAATGAGCCTACGATATTATGTTCAAAAACATGTTTGAGGTCATTACGTAGAACTTTCCGTCTTAGACGTCAATATCATCTACCATTTTCATTAGTCGTTTATTTTGGAAAACTTGCAATTGCTGAATGATGTTAAGTCACACGTGGACGAATCATAGACCAGGACCGTGATCAAAAATGAATGATTTAAACTATTGTACAAAAATAAAACACAATCACTCGATACTCTGGGTATTGGAAATTTATATTTAAGAAGAAAGTTGTTTAGTTTCATAAAGTTCTGTCTCTAGCCCTACAGATAGACATTCACTTGAAGGCCCATTTGTCCTAAGCCCGTTTTTTTTCCACCCATTTTAATCCAAAATTTACGCACGTCATTCACTTAGGCTCCAAAGTTCGCTACCGTAGCTCTTCGATCCCCCTATTCCCCCCACACGCACACGCGGCGGATTTCTGATTTTCCAGCCTCGTCGCGAGGTCTCAATCTAGGCAGATCTTTTGATGTACCGCTAGCCTCGCATCGGGGTATCAAATTGGAATCGGCGCATGAAGTCTTGGATTTTGAGTCCGTTTGAATTCCATCGTTTCGAATCATTTGTTCCAAATTTCATAGGTTTTCGACCTTGACGATTGATTTTTCCTTTCCGTGTTCCAAAAATTCCATTCTGGAAGAGATGTGAATGGCCTGCTTAAGAGGCGTAGAAAGATGCATGGCGTCATTCGTTGATGATGAAATCACTCTTAGCTTTCTGCATTCCGTCAGCTTGAATTGTCGGTATCTGTAACAATTTGTCTTTGCTTCCTCCCACTCCCCCCCAAAAAGACGGGCCCCCGAGCCAATGTTCACCTTCCCATCTACTCTACAGCTAGCTTGTGTAGTGTTTAGTTATAAATTTGTATATTACTCATAATACTAAATCGAACAATGAAAAAGAGTTTTAACGTATCTTTGATCAAGGAGATGGTGAACTTTCAAATTATCCAAAAATAACAAAGAAACGATATTTTCATTTTAACATTTTTATCGTATATGCATGCTTATAAATGTATAAAATGTCATTAAAACATGAATTATTAAATAAAATTTGTAATTAATGGATTTGGAAAAGTAAATATATTTTAAATGACTTTCTCGAGATGCTGTTTTCTTTTTCCGAGATTTATATATCTTTGAAATGCTCCATAAGACTTAATTTTTGAAGAAGTGGTATAAAATTTGAATAAGAATTCCTGTTTAACTCTCTGACTGCATAATTTTTATTAATTACTATTTATATGCAACGTTTTAAACCATGTTCAAATACAGATGGACCAAGCGAATTGTTATTGTTACAAATAAAAGAAATTTAAATTAAAAGAAAACAAATTAAAAGAAAACAATGATAAAATGAAAAATAATGAAAACAATAGACGGTTTTGCGTGCAAACGCAGCAGCAAAAAGTAATTGCTTCAACAGAAATTTTTAATTTTTATTTTTCATTTTATCATTGTTTTCTTTTAATTTGTTTTCTTTTAATTTAAATTTCTTTTATTTGTTTTTGTATTTTGTTAGATTTGGCAGCATATGCGCCTTTCTATTTAATGCAAAATATGTTATTGTTTTTTATTTTAATCAAAATTTAATTAATTAATTTTGTTAAATTTTAAGAATTATAACTATTGTTATTGTTACAAAGTTATAAAGTCGTTTTCCTGAGATGCTAATCTTAGCGACAAACTTGGCGATAAATGTGGCGACAAATTTGGCGACCATTTTGGGACTTGGCCGCAAATCTGGCAACTTTGCCGACAAAAGGAATTTTCTAGAAGGATCTCGAACTTTCAACCTATTTCTACCGGTTTCATGAACTTTCTGGAGATTACGTCACTTCCTACGTAATGAAGTCACTTCCTGTTGAAAAAGTATAAAAGCCAAGCCAAGAAGAGTCAGTTGGATTTTGATCAGCAAGCAAGCTGGTGAGCTAATAAGAAACATTTGAGCGCTGTGTTGAGATTTAATGATAATCTCTGTTGTGAATTTTTACTAGTGCTGTTTTAATACCTGTGCTACGTTTCTTTTCCTAGAATATTTGTAAACTAAAGAGCTTTATTTTTTTAATCCTGCGTATTTGATTGCATTTATGTACACCCACAAGACAATTACATGCAGGGCTTTATTAGTATAATATAACTCAAAGTTTTAATTCTACTAATTAAACCCATTAGCTTGCAAAAATCGCAGGATGCAGCAAAAAATAGACGAACTGCCAACCCACGAACATCGCGAGATATGCAGTCAGAGGGTTAACATTAAAATAAATCTATGTATCCATTTAGGTTTCGACTTCATTCAGGTAGTTGAAAGCAAATTTCGGTTTAGAAAAGCACAAATCGCTTAAAATAAAAATATTTCCTGAAAATAAACAAAAAAAAATGTTTTTTGTTGAATTTAATAACTAATTGAATTTTCTTTTATATTGACTTTAACTTACAATTTTGTACATAAAATTCTATACCTCATAAGATTAAAAAATGGGATGTTAGTCGTTAACGTTATGAAACGGAGCGAGCAAATTAGTGAATCTAAATTATTTCAAAAAGTAAGTAAAATAAAATACGAGTAAAACAAAATTTAAAAAAAAAGAAAAATGATTAATAAAGGTTTGATAAATTTTATCTTCATTATTATTATCATAATCTTTTTATTCAAGGTCAAGATAAGATGTCCTTTCCACCGTTACCCTTCTATCAGACAAATGCCAGTACAATTTTCTCTCTGACTAATTTCAAATTCCTCACGATGCGTCTTATTAGTTGTCATATTTGTATTAACCATTTCTGAGGAATTATCACTAGTAGTTCTGTGAACAGTAGACCTCCAGTCAAAAAAAACACATAAGAAAGGCGTTCCATTCATTAATATATAATTTAATTATTAATCTCTTTAATACAATATTTACACAGAGTAGTATAATGGTAACAGAATAGATAAATCACAAGTTTATCGCATGTAGCAAGGGTCTGTGGTAGCTTGTGATTTATCTATTCTGTAGTAGTCCCTAGGAAGTTGCCTACTACTCTTGCCTATTTGATAATCCGGCCCTGAAATTGCAGTACAATTTCTGACTATTTTCAAATTGATCACGTGATCCACTTTTTCTGCTCCTTTGCGCCTTGTTTGCTGTCCTATTTGTCTTACCCATTTTTGAGGTGTTATCACTAGCTAAAAAAAAAATTTGTTCATTGTTGTTGTTTATGTCTCTTGTGAACAGAACCTGTTACTCAAATATATCGAAAAGAAAAGCTAGCAACAGCTAAATGAACAAATTCGAAGTTTATGTGGGTATCCTTTACTCTCTTACCCTTCTGTCACATAAATGCGAGCACAATTTATCTTACTGATTTCAAATTCCTCTCTTGATTCACTTTTTCTGCTCCATTGCGCCATATTTGTTGTCCTATTTGTCTTACCCCACTTTTGAAATGTTATCATCAACTTAAAATATGTTTGTTTTTGCATTTATTGTTTTTTATGCTTTGTTTTTATGACACTTTTGAACAAAACCTGTAACACAAACGTATCGAACGCAAAAGCTAATGCGAACCAAATAAACAAATTCAAAGTTGGGGTGGCGTATACGAAATGTTATCTTTACAGTTTTTATAATAATGAATGAAAATGAAACACCCGAAATGTCGAAATTCGTCGAAATCTCCAGGTGAATTTTTTTTACAATTAAATCTCTTTCTCTCTCTTTGGAAGTTAGGATGAAAGGAAAAAAAAACGTGTAAACAAAATAAAAGATAAAAGAAATGTAACAGGAGGACCTATTCGGTCAAAACTAGGTGCCATATACTTATGCTCTCTCTAAATTTTCTTGAACAGAATTGTCTATTTATATCCCCTCATATTCGAGAATTAACTGTAACTGCATTTCCCATAGGCCTTTATTTAACTTGGCTTTTTTCGTGTTTGTGGAGGTGGAATTTTGCAATCGAATTTTCACTCTCTTCGTAAAGCGCTAGAGTTCTGAAATTCTGTACAGTTGCGTTTTGTGAATGCCAATACAAAATTTTAATATTTTCAGAGCTAAATTATCAATTATAATTACTTGATTTTAATTTAATTTTGATTCCATGAGAGTGGCGCCATCTCGTAATAAAATTTCATAGAAATTAATTGCAAGATTCCTGAGTAATTATAGTAAATAATTATGAAATATATTAAAGACTTAATAAAAAATAAAAAAAAGAATTAGGTCTATTAAAAAATGTAGAAAATATATTTTTATCAAAAATATTGAAGTAAAAAAAAATCGTAAAGCGCTGCAAACATTGCTACAAAGAAATTTAGCAACAATGAAATGTTACAATAAAGAAAAGTTCATAAATATTCACTAAACATGAAAACATATTTTTTAAAGACTAAATTTCAATATACTTTTTAGTACACTAATTAAAAACTGTCGTTATTTTTTGATTTTGTGCAATATTAATAGCCATTATGACCGAAATCAGTGGTTCTTAATCTTTTAATTACAACCCAAACTATCAGACAAATAACGCAATTAAATTCAGCCATTCCTCCTTTATTTAAATCTTTTATTGGATATTAACTATTCCACAAATTTTACTCTGAGTCATTTCTAAATTTGTTTCTCATGCTACTGATCTTTTCATATCTTGCAAATGTTTACGGACTTTTGAGTCCATGCACTCAAATAAGAACCTCGTCTTATGTGGGAATATCTTAAATAGACTCCATAAAAGGACACAAGAACTGGGATTAAAATATGTCTAATTCAGTGGCGAATCTAGGATTCGTGTCTGGAGGGGGGAGGGAACTGAGGTCATAAAAACTTTGTATCGTCGTCGTGACGAATGTCAAACCTCAAGGCTAAAGTAAACCAAAACTCTTTAACTGTACAGACTTTACACACCTGACAATAAGAATCATAAAGAACAATACAATACTTTCTATAGTTTAATAAAAATTACAATGAAATAACTAGCCAAAAAATGTCTTCGACCGCTTCAAAGCTACAAGTACAAGTGGAATAAATACAAAAATAGGAAAATTTTCGAACCTGTCCATGCCAGGAAGCAATGTTGAAACGTTTTTATTATTGTTTTTAAAGAGGGAATTTAAGAAAAAAACAGTTTTAATGATTTTAAATATTATCAAGAATTCTGGCTTGGCTCTGGGGGGCTGTAGCCCGATACCCCCCCCCCCCCGAATTCGCCACTGGTCTAATTGTATATGTTATGGTGGGTAATGTAATACAAACCGAGGCCATTATTAATAATAACCGGTCATTATTAATAACCGCATAAAAATTCCTCTTATTATTAATAATAGCCTCTTAAAAATCCTCTTTTATTGATAACAGCTGATTAATCACATTGACAGTAACATATATAATTCATGAAAGAATAATAAATAACATTTTAATCCCTTGATCGACAATTTTTTAATCTGCGAGTTAGGTTATACGTCCTATTTAGGACATGTATTGTTATTTCGGATCGTAAGGAAGACCTGAGATACTTAAGTGTTTCCAAGTGATTTTTGTCTTTTAAATTAATTGCTACTTCGATTTTATTACAAATTCACTCGCTAATCCAAGGGGGCTGTCAGGCTGCTCCCCTCCCCAGAGCTAAACCAAAATTCTTGATTTTATTTAAAATCACTACAACTGTTTGTTCTTAATTTTCATTTTAAAAAAAATAATAAAATCGGGGCAACATTGCTTTTTGGCTTGAAAGGCTCGAAAATTGTCCTACTTTTCTAGTCATTCCACTTGTGCTTGAAGCGCTGACGCGGTCGAAAACATTTTTTGGCTAGTTATTTCATTGTATTTTTTATTAAAGTATCGAAAGTAATGTAGTGTTCTTTATGATTCTTATGGTCAGGTGAGGAAAGTCTGTAAAGTTAAAGTGCTTTGGTTTACATAAGGCATGAGGTTTGACATTCGTCACCAGGATACAAAATTTTTATGACCTCCAGCCCCCCCCCCCTCCCGACCCGAATCTTGGATTCGCCACTGTGCAGATTTAAATATCAACTAGCTGTATGGCCCGGCGTTGGACGGGCTATCTCAAATAATGGAACATTCCCGGGCGGAGAGAAGTGAGGCCTCGGGATCCATATATTTTCATATGGACCGCCTCTGCTTTTTTCAACAAAAATTGTCACTTACTTTCCCCAACAAACGTTGCGAAGTAAACACAATACAAAAAAGGAAAGAAAAAGATTTTTTTCCGATATTTATAAATCCAAACACATAAGCTCTCTAAAAAGGAAATACCAACTTCCCGTTAAATAAATAAATGGAAATGGAAGAACACCGTATGTGAACCATTAGATTTTAAAAGGGGACTTCTGCAGATTCGAATGAAATTACTTTATTTGATTCACACTTAAGGTGCAGTAAATCATCGAAGTTTTCGCATGATGTTAGATGGGGACTTCTAAGAGCGGAAGAGGATCTTCAATTGACGCTCAAAAGGCCTAAAATTAATTTGCATCACTATTTTTTTACTAATTTTTATTTTTAAATATGAATTTTATTTAAAAACAAAATTTACAATTTGTTTTGTTTTATTAAAATTTAAATTTATTTGCAAATAAACGAATTTTGAATTCAATTTGAGTTTAATCGATATTTCTTGTTTCATATTTCTTTATCCCTGAAATTTTTTAATTTGAATTTTACTTAAAAAACAGTAGCTTTCCAAATTTAGATTTCTTTGCAAATAAAGACACTTTTACTTTTATTTGAGTTCCATTGATATCCCAGGCTTCATGAACATTTTCCCTGAATATTTTTCTTTAACTATAAATTTTACTTAAAAACGAATAACTTTAAAATTTATTTGGATTCTTTTAAGTTTAAGTTTACTTTCAAATATGATTTATTCCCTAAAATTCTGAAACTTTTATGTCGTTTGATTTTAAAGAGGGACTTCTGCAAAATTTAAATATCTATTTAAATTTTACATATAGTTAGTAGTTATGTATAAATTATGTATAAAATTTAGTTATGTATTCCTTTTAGTTGAAAAAAAATAACAAAATGTTGATTTACTTACTTATTGATATATTACTTTACTTTATTTGATCACGCGCAAATAACAACTTCTTATTTAATTTATTTATTCTTATATTTACATACATCAAAATCGTTTCAAAAAGTGGAGTTGGCTTCATCAAAATATTTGAAATCATGTTAAATATGCTTGCTTTTTAAAAAGTTAATTTTATTCCGAAGTGCAGTTTGTTTAAATGTTTTAAAATTTTGTAATATAATCATGAAGTTTTCGGTAATTTCTACAAAACTATAGATACAAATAGTTCTTTCACTTGAAATTTAGGCGTACTTTTCTTTATTATTATGAATTTTTTATGAACAGTTATTTCTAGTCTGTTTCTAAAAGTATGAATGTTAATCAATAATTATTCACAACATTTCGAGAAGATGGCAGCACATGTCGTTTCTAAAACGATAGACTAGATTCTGAACGTATTTACTGATTCAAGTTTTAAAAAAAAGGACCAGTAAATTATTATGAAGTGCTTCAGGAAACTTAGGCCTATCAAAATCTTATATATAAAATTCTTATCGGTCTGATACAATCGAGCAAATTTCAAAAAGATTTTGAAAAAAAAAGAAGACTGGGATTATGAAATTAATTTTAAAATCTATTCGAACAATAATTGAGTGCATAGAATGTAGAGATTTTTTTTTATCATATCACGAGCATTAATGCATAACAATAGAATTTTAGAATGGTCAACCTTCTTCAGTATCGAAGTTTGATTGATTGATTGAAATGTGATTTGATGGGATTTTTAGCAACAAAGGCCTTTATCCCCTAACGCCAAAAGGATGCACTCAATAAATGTCAAAAGATTTTAGAGATTGAAGAAGAATCCTAAGATGCCGCTGATTAGAAACAGCTTTTTGAAAAAGGGCTTTTAATGAAAGTCAAAATTAAGTTTTGAACAGAGATTTGATCTACGATTTGAGTATTTAGAACAGAACAAAAAAATGTGTTCAATGTTATTTTCAAGATTGCAAATTTGACAACGAGGGTTATTGTGCAGACCAAAACTATGCATCAGAGCTGGAGTAATAATCATTCGAGTTAAAATTCGTGCGATAATTATATCCTCTCTTCTATTTTTGAGCCAAGGAATAAAAGAAAATATGGTGGAAATAGATTCTTGATATTTGCTGTTATGATAAGAAATTTTCGTTTTTTGAAGAGAAATTGTCTGAAAATGAGAAATTATATCTTCAGAAGCAATCCACTCTATTAATGGGTGGGACTCCGTGACCGCTTTTGCGAGTAAATCCGCCTTTTCATTCTGTATCGAAGTTTTTAAACACTTTTTTTTTTTACTTTAACTTGTCTCATTCAAAATTTTTTAGGCGCATTTCATTTAGGAGTAGATCAAAATTGTTAAGCCCAGTGGAATAAAAATAGCAATGCACCGGAGGTTGATATACTTCAACTCGTGTACTCCACACACAAAAAAAAACACGTCGCTGGCGCATAATTGTCGTATGTCGTGAAAATAGAAGTTTGTAATCAATCTTATCACTTGTTTCTTAATATACTAGAGTTTTGAAATTTTGTACTATTCTGTGTTCTCGATGACAATACAGAATTTGAATATTTTCAGACCTTTTTAATCAGTTAACTATTAATGAATTAAATTTTCATCCCGTGCCAGTGGCGCCACTTAATAGTGAGATTGAGGAAAAAATATCTCTCAAGAATAAAAAGTGAAAAATAATTAAGATAAAAAAAATTCCTACTCATTATATCACTAAAACTGTGTTTTAAAAAACTGTTTTTAATAAAATTTATTTCACCTTTGTTGAACATGGGTCGTAATGTTAAAAAAAATGTCTGTAATCTAATGATTTTATATAGTTTTTATTTGACTCTAGGACAAATAATCTTTGACAAACAGATGTGTCATCCCAGTGGTTTCAGAGGAGAAGTTTCTAGAAGTGTTGCTCGATTCAAAACTTACATTCAGACCGCATGTTTCTAATCTCAAAAAGAAATGCAATAAGGCACTAGATCTTTTAAAAGTTATCTCTAGTAAAGTATGGGGAACTGATTGGTTTCTCTTCAAAAAATTTATAGATTCTTAGTTTTGTCAAAGCTAGATTATTGTAGTATAGTACATAGTTCTGCTGTTAGGACAGTACCGCAATCTTTGGATAATGTACATTGTACATTATAAGGGGCTTCGCCTTATTACGGGAAGGTTTCGAACATCTCCTGTTCAGAGCTTGTACGTTGTAATATTCGTAACGAATAAAAATATATATATTTGTAGAATTATTAAAATATTTAAAGAAAACAAATTAATTAAGTAAAAAAATCGTTTGGTCATAAAAAAAATTAATTTTAAACTATCGTTTGGCTGAAAAAGAAATTAATTTTAAAATATCGTTTGGCTGAAAAAGAAATTAATTAAAAAAAAATCGTTTGGCATTAATTCTTTTCTAAAGGTCATAAAAATAGTGTGGCAACGATATACTTGTCTTTTGCTAACGTTGACTAGCAACGGAGAAGAATAATTATGATTGAACGTGGAATTCGATGTCAGTCAATGATGTAAGTGTATGTGTTTGCTTTACATGTTTGTGCTTTGGAAGACGTCCAATAAACATATTATTTTTGATAAAGAAGGTTCCACGATTATTCATGCTATGCTGAAATACATCACAACGTCCTGACAGACGAACTTTTCTTGCAGCTCAGACATGAAAAACAATGCATTAAATATTATTTCAAAGTTAAAAGCAATCGCCGACACCCAATGTATGACCGGATGCTGAATCCGATTTTTGGTATCCTATATGCCAACAATCCTTCTTATATTCCATCATTTGGACCATAGGCGGCTGGTGCACCAAAAAAGTGGGGGGTCAAAAGATATGCGAGTGTGTGGGTGGGGCGCCCCTAAAGCTGTTTTTTTGTAAAATTGGGCTACATTATTGGATTTTAACGTCATTATTGATTAAATTCTTCGGCCTTCTCTAAAAAATTCGGGACACAGCCTCAAAAATCGGAACGGATTACCACCGTAGACTCCCTCCTTCCAATTCAAAGTTCCATTTCAATTCTTATGAAATAATAACATGAGAACAATATAAAACACTTACCTATTAAGTCAGTTCTTCTTTCTTTAAACTCGTGAATCTATCAATGATGTCGTCACAAAACGGCTTACTCCCAAACACAGAGAAAGCAGGTCACTTATAAATTTATTTATTTGATATTATATTATACAACATACATCCGTATTATAAATTAGAAGAAAAATAGCCTGCGATTTTTGTTTTTCGCAAATTGTTCTATTACCTTAGTAAAGTCAATATCTATAGTATTTTCGATCTTCAAAACAGCAAGTGCAAAAGGCCTCTCTTGACACATACTATTTCTAAGGTTTGATTTTAAAGATCTTAAGCATGAAAAACTTCTCGCACATGATGCAGTTGAGACAGGTATCAAAAGAAGAATTTGGATTAGTTTTGTCAAGTATGGAATATATCAGAGAGTTCCTTTTCAACAAGAAAATTGGACCTTTTCCTCAGTTCTGTTATCTCCGTGGATATTTCTGGTAAAGAGTCGATGTATTTTTTATACATTTTCTGAAAAATTTGTATATCTCCCTTTATTTTTTCCATATCAAGATCATATGTTTCAGAGACTTTTTGAATTGATGCATTTTTTATAACTCTTGCTAGCTCGTACTCCTTTCCTTCTCTCGGTATGTGTATTGGGTTTCCCTCCATCATTTTTCGATGGATCATTAATTTTGAACTTTGAAAAGTGGGGGGACAAGGCCCCTTTGCTTTTGGAAGTGAGGGGGCAATTGCCCCCCCTTGCCCCCCCGGACGAGCCGCCTATGATTTGGACATTGAACAAGGAAAATTATAGATTTTCACAACATTGAAAGCATAGTGCCATTGCCAGCGGAGGAACCACCTCCTTCCTTCCTTGAAGCAATTTTAATATCTGCACAATAGATGTCTTAAATAATTTGTTCAAACAAGATACTCCTCATTTTGTTTACTTACAATTGTTTTATTTTCACAGACAATGTTACAAGGATTTTAATACCGCTTGCACACAGGAATGGCGTCAGAGTTTGCCCGAGGGGGGGGGCTGATTTGCACGACAGGGGGCACGACCTGCTGTACGGGGCGATGAGTGTAATGAAATTGGTCTCAAATTTTCGCCAGATTCTTATTTATCAACTACAGTTGAATACCCGGCACAAAAAATTTGACCAACGGGATACAAAAATTTTCCCCGGCGGGGGGGCCTGTCCCCCCTCTGGCGCCACCCCTGCTAGCAAAGACGGCTCAAGAGCCGAAAATCATGTTGGTTCTGCGGTCGTTTTCAATAATTTGACAAAGTCTGAAAGTTTACACAGTTACTGTAATGTTTTTACTTCAGAAATATGTGCAATTTTTATGATTTTAAGCAAGATAAGCTTCTGTAATGGTAAAAAGTGTATAATTTAAACAGGTTCCCGGAGTTGTTTGGAGGCACTTCTGCATGTTTCCAGACAGAGCCACCCCCTGGTGAGTAAAGTATTTAACTTGTACGCAAGTCTCCTGAGCCAAGGCTATAGTATCTAAATTATTTTGGTGGATACACCGGAATAATAGGAAATGAGAGAGCGGATAGCGCCGCTAAGGAAGCCAAACGAATTTCTTGGCCATATGTTAAACTTTCAGATATGGACAGTATCCTGAACAGGGGTGGCGCCAGAGGGGGGACCAGGACCCCCCATCGGGGAAAATTTTTGTACGTGGTATTCAACCGTAGATGATAAATAATAATCTGGCGAAAATTTTAAGACCAATTTGATTACATTCGTCCCCCTATACAGCAGGTCGGGCCCCCCCCCCTGTAGGGCAAATCGGGTCCCCCCGTCGGGCAAACTCTAGCGCCATTCCTGATCTTGAAGTCCAAGATTCGTTGATCTTGGTAGGGTATTTGGGACGCACAGATAAACAATAAACTTCATTTTATTCAGACATCTGTTGGAGGTTTTCAACAATGTAATTTTGATAGAAATATTAATGTAAGACTAGTTAGACTGCGAATTGGGCATACGTATTTTACACATCGGCATTTACTTTGCTCAGAACTATCTCCAATTTGTCAGACCTGTAATGCAAATTTCACGGTCCGACATTTTTTAACTGGCAATGAATGTGAAAATTTTAGTAATTGTAGAAACAAATGGTTCGGTGAAGCCTATCTTCAACTACTTGAGATATTGGGCGATACTCCTTAATCCTAATTTGTTCTCTTTTATTACTGAAAGTAATCTAAATCAAAGTCTTTATTGTTCATTCCTTTTTTTAATGCAACCGTCTGGGTTCTTTCATAGTGTCCTACCATCAGGAGAAAAACCCTGAACAGGGTTGCCTCACGTAAACGAGTCGAAGAAAGGAGGGAAAAGGTTATAAAATAAACCGCAACATTTGGCAAACTAAGAGCTCTTCTTTAGGCGAGAATTCTTTTTCGACCGAAGCACAAAGCGAAAGACTTCCTCTATCTGCGCCAAACGAAATGAAGCCCTTTTCTTCACCCCCTAATTGCAGTGGAATATCCCGTTTCCATAACGACCGCCACCGGGATGTTTAGTGTCTGGGGTTTTTCTCGTGGCGGTAAGAGAGTAGTACCTTTTCACCCTCAAAAACACATTGTTCATCATTACACATCGATTGGCGCAGCATGGCCCATCTCGGCCTTTGTGCCATAAAACAAACTCACTCACTTGACAAACAGATGCTGTGATATCTAAACTAAAATATAATACAATTGTAAGAGAAATGTGCAAAATTTTGAGTAGCTTCTTATAGAATTTTATAGATATTAACCTTCTACTATAAATGGCCAGTTTTTTAAAGATTAAAATTCAATTGCTGCATATTTTTATCAAATTGTTATGAGTGCTTTATTGCTACTATTCAAAAATTTTATGAAATATCCTTTCTTTCATAAATCAAAATGCATTGAAAATTAATATTAATTTGCAATTTCTTAATTTCTTCGTTTTTCAGTAAATTTCTCGAGAACTAAATGAAACATCGAGCCTGATTATTTATAATTTAAGAGCATTGAATGAATCTAAAGTTAATAAATGAAAAAATAAAGTTAATCTAATGTTTCTGCTGCTGGTGCCAACTTTGAGTGATTTTAAACTGAAAATGAAGTTGTTAAGAATCACGTAAGTGAAAATGTTGAGTGATCGCTCTGTTTTCAAAAAGCATAAATAAACTGTTCGTTGAAAATAAATGATGATTCTGAGGAAACGTTATAAAAAATAGATTAAATAAATGGAAAGCGACCTGATTCTAACCAGTTTTTCACAAAGTATTCTCAAAGTATCATGTTTTTTACGAGGCTTTGTTTTATTATGATGTTCAAAGAAGTTTTTGCATTTTCTCCGACTTAAAGGAAAATAAATAACTGAAACATTGAATAGATTCACTCCTTTTTTATTATTATTTGTTTATACTACATGATCCCATTGGAAACTTTAGAATAATGATCTTCGCCAATTAAACATAGTTGATTTAGATAAACAAAACAAAAATTAAGTCTTCTACCAAGTCTTTATTTTTCCCCATCCACTCGAAATAAAAAGCATTGAAGCCTGTGGCAGCAGCTTCGTCTTGCATGCTCTGTCTACCTTGCTCATGCGTAGTGAAGATCTTAGTGCTATAAATGCATAAGAATCTTCTGTCGCCTCGCTCTTGCTAGCTACATATGTTCCATCTATTATCCTTCAATGCATTTATTTGACTTAACTTCGTCATTTTCAACTATTATTCGTAAGATCCCTGGCATTTCTTCCTTTTTAAATAAATATTCAAATAAATTATATCCTAATTGTTCCACTTAACTTATTTCTCTCTTCTGAGATTTAATAATCTCGGTCTATTTAATATGCTTCAATTCAGTAAAAAAAAAATTTTATCTTTTATTTAAAAGTACACTGTTACCTACAATGGACAAAACCATGGTTACTAAAAGCCTAAAAATTCTCCAGGAAATTCAGATGATGGCCCCTGCAGGTGGCCAATAAGCTGCAGTAATCCACCTCAACTATCCTCGCTCTTGCTTTATGTTCCTATTATCGGCACGTTCAACTAATTATAATTTACCTTACTTTTATCTTGTTAAGTTTATTAAAGTTATAATTGTTATCATGAGTTAGTTCCTTCAGTGTTGCGTGAAGTTTCCTCACACCTGCACGAGCCAGTTCACACATGCATACCTGTCAACGGTGGTTTGTACCTTCCAAGTTACCTTGCTTAATGACATGCAGTAGATACTTACTCTCTTTGGTGCAGTAACTAGAATAACTTAAAGTAAATTCTGTCCCTAGTGCTATAGACCATAATGATAACCAAGTTAGCCTGTTGACCACCGCATCTATTCAAAGTGACAACCTTTACATTTGGTTTGCTAAAAGTCTTTTAGATAATATTTATGGTAAACAAGTGGTGTTGACACACATCTTTTCAGAAAGGCTACAGGAAGATGACAGAAGTAATGTAACTGATATTTAGGGGAGAAAAAACGGCTCGTTTATTCTTTCTGAGAGACTTCTTTCTAACAGTTGTGAGGTGCGGTTTTTTTTTTTTTACTCACCATTATTAGAAAACATTGTCGACAAACTTTTAATTAGGAGCTAAACTATCGGGAATCGTAACGAAAAAAATGGTTCGCTCTTTTTTTTCTCAGAGACATGTATATCAAACAGTTAGGTGTTTCTTTATTTCGTTTTTTTTCTTCCTAACAGTAGAAAATAATGTTCACAAACCTCCAAATGGTCAATCGGAAACGAACTGCCATTTTATGGATTTCAGTTTCACTACTGAAAATTGCAACTAACTTCGTTTCCCTTGGAACTATAAAGAATTACCCCCCGCCCTGCCTTGACACCCGGGATGAACTGAATGACCCTGCTGCCGCGAATAGCAAATTTGGGTTCTGTGGCCAACATACAATAGCCGCCATTGCGAGCAGCACAAACGACGATCCTTCAGACAGAGGTAAGACCCGTCATCGGCGATGGATGCATAAGCGCAATATCACCACTGTTGTATCAGGGAACCTACTTCCTTATACGGCAGCTTCTCATCCCCATATTTGAGGTCCCCGCTCCCCGAAGGGCCTCGTTTCCCTTGGAAGACTGAACCAACTGCACTCCATTACACAGCAACCTACGCAACTTGCAATCATTAGTTTTGGCGAAAAGTAGCACTAGAATTTTTCAAAAGTTTTGAGAAAACATCTGTATACCAAAGTACGGATTTTGACTTAGTTTTAGGTTATATTAACGTCCCGTTTAGAAGCAATATGGGACTATTTTGGGATGCACCTCGTAATTTTGAAAAGCCACAAGATGAGGACGACACCTCAGCTGGCAGCCCCTCTCTAAACTTCCGCGTCACACCAGCGGGAGAACGTTTGGCCTCCTACGTATGACTCACCCTGCAACATGCCTAAATACATGGCGGATCTACAGTGGAATCGGGTTTCGAGCCTGAAGCCCTCCAACCCCAAAGGCGTGACCTTATCACTAGACCACCGCGTCCCCATGTACGGTTTTTGGAACTGGTTCCTTACTGCATTACTGCTTCCATTTTAGAACCATTGTGTCATCTGCAACAAGTACGAAAGCTTAAATGTTTCAAATTTGGAAATGACAAAATATATGTATATATATTCTCTCAAGACCTTTAAGTTGCAGCTCTTTTGTTAAAACTTTTCCAGCATTTGACATTTGCGTCACAAAATGTAATATCAAGATTATTATATTTTTCTTAACAAAAAAATTCAGCACGAGTATTTGAAAAAACTTCATAGAGTGTTTATTTATATTGGAGATAAAGAAAGTAATAACAAAACTTGAATTTTAAGTGCATTTCGGATAAAATGTTGCAAGTTAGATTAAATAGTCCAGTAAACGAAGGGTTTGAAAACAACAAAAAATAATATAGTTTTGGAAATTGGTACAAATTTTCTTGAGGGTATCTTGTTGAACTTAGTAAAAGTCCCCGATCCTGGGGCGAGAGCTCGCGCCGCCATCTTGGATTTTATCCCCCATTTTTAGTTTTTCTTGAATATCTCGAAAAATAGTCAATTTTCAAATTACAATTTATTTAAAAAATTAAAGAGCGCAAAATTCCCCTTTTGTTTTTCTTCCAGCTTTAATAGTTTCCGGATAATGGGATCTCAATGTTTATCGCCATCTTGGATTTCATCCCCCTTTTCTTGAGTACCTCGACAACTATTCGATTTTCAAATTACATATAATACAGCAAATTGATAATCGTAAAATTGCCAACAAATGCATGCTTTTTTTTCTAGCTTTAATAGCTTCTGAGATAAGTAAGAAAAACTAAGACAGGAGGATAAAATCCAAGATGGCGGAAAATATTGAGACCCATTATATCCGAAGCTATGAAGCTAAAACAAAAATAAAAGCATGTGTTTGTAGAGAATTTTACTCTCTTTAATTTACTGATCGCGTGTGATTTGAAAATTGAATAGATTTCGAGATATTCAAGAAAAATTAAAAAAGGGGGATGAAATCCAAGATATCGATAACCTTTGAAACCCATTATCTCGGAAATTATTAAAGCTGGAAGAAAAACAAAAATATGTACTTTTAGAGAATTTTACGCTCTTTAATTTGTTAAATAAATTGTAATTTCAAAATTGAATATTTTTCGAGATATTCAGAAAAAACTAAAAATGGGGGGATGAAATGCAAGATGGCGACGCGAGCTTCCCCCCCCCCCCCCAAGATCGGGGACTTTTACTATGTTTAACAAGAGACACTCGAGAACATTTGCACAAATTTTTAAAAACTATATGATTTTTCTTCAAACCTTTCGTTTATTTTACTATCAATTAAGATTTTTTACAAATTTATACGTTTTGAGACCAATTATCTCAAAAGCCATTAAAGCCTAAAGAAAAATCAAAGTACCTACCTGTAAAAAATCGCACTCTCTTTAATTTGTTAAATCATATGTACTTTGAATAATGAATAGTTTTCGAGATATTCAAGAAAATCCGAAAAAGGGGGAGGAAATCCAAGATGGCGGCAACCATTGAAACCCATTATCTCCTAAACTTTTAAAGCTGGAAGAAAAATATAAGTATGTATTTGTAGGGAATTTTACGCTCTTTAATCTGTTAAATCACATGTAGTTTGAAAACTCAATAGTTTTCGAGATATTTAGGAAAAACTAAAAAAGGGGGATGAAATCCAAGATGGCGCCACGAGCTCACCCCCAGGACAGGGGATTTTTAGTATGTTCATCATAAGCCCTCACAAACACGTGTACCAATTTTCAAAACTATATGATTTAATGTTTTTTTCATCCCCATTTTGGACCTTCGTTTACTGTACTAAAAATCCGTCTCAGAATGTAATGTCAAGATCAATACATTTTTCTTATTAAAAAAAATTAAATAAATACGAATATTTAAGGAAACTAGGTAGAGTGTTTATTTATATCTGAGATAAAGAAAGCGATAACACAACTTGAGTTTTAAGTGCATTCGGATGAAATGTTTCAGTTAAGTTGTATTATATCAGTCTACCCTTGATCTAGGGCAAGACAGCTGGTTGACATGTGACAGCAAAACACGACCTGAATTTATCTCCAGTATATGATGACGTAACGAAGCTTAATCATGTGGTTATTTTATAGTATTTTATTTATTTAGGTACACTGAAAGTTGCAAATTCATTGCAATGAGATATCTTTTATAACAGTTTCAATGATATGACAAAAACTAAATGAATGTAAGTCCTGTTGAAGAGTTATTTGGGTTTATATATAAGATATTGTTTATACGATAAGTTTTATAAAGATAGTGTTTATTTTACAGTACTTTCGGAAAAGAAGAAAACTCTGAACACCCTAATATAAAATACACAAATTGAACAACTTTGCTTTTCTTAATGGGATTGTTCATATTTGTGCACTTACAATCTAAATTTAGATCCCATTACTAGGGATCCTTCAACTGGAAGTGACGCATTCAAAAGCTAATAATAAAAAAAAACTAAAAATGTTGGAACTACGGTTTTTTTTTTAATAAGAGCGCATCTCACGAAGTTTTTTTCAGATAGGTAACGCGGCGTTACGCCGTACTAAATTTGTTACAGCGAGAAAATTCCGTACACAATGGCTACCGATCAGCAGAAGCCGATGCGTGTTTTCTGGTTTCTTTTTTTAGTTTTTCTTGAATATCGCGAAAACTCTTCAGTTTTCACACTACATGTGAATTAACAAATAAAAGAGCGTAAAATTCCCTACAAATGCATGCTTTTATTTTTCTTCCAGTTTTAATATTTTCTCAGATAATGGCTCTAAACAAATTTTTGATTTCCAGTAATTTACGACCCCTAGACCACCGATATGGCATGTTATCTATCTGAAAAAAAGACACTTTTTGAGATGCGCTCTCATTTTTAAAAAATTCGTAGTTCTAACATTTTTAGGTTTTTTTAAAATTAATCTCTGAAATGTGTCACTTCATTTATGTACACCCTGTATTGTACATTTTCTGTTTTCCTCAAAATACAAAAAAAGAATAAAATGCTTTTATAATTGAAATAGTTTTTAATAGAAATTAAAACATTTGCAATGCATATAAAATTTAAAGAAATTTTATCCATTTACATCGATTTATATTGCGAAATAATGAATAATGGCTGTTATCTTAGAAGATCCGTTCACATAAATGAAACCATTTCTCCTTGATTTATTAGCATGTATAGAGTGAGAAAGTAATCTTGTAGAGGGACGAGACTCATGTTTATATGGAATGCCGCTGTTGAAGAATTAATCCAATTTCAGGAACCATTTTTATTAGATGGCTAAGTTCCACGACACAGTACATTAAAAGGTACAAGACGCAAGACAGAGAACAACAACACAAGACAAGTACACAGAAGAAGAAGAGAGAGAGGCATCATGGGGAAAACCCGGATGGCTCTAGTAGCGCCACCTACCTTAAAAAAGGAGAAGGCAGTGAATTGTAACTATTACAACCTTTCAATAAGTAATTCTTACGGAAAAAGTACGATAAGGAAAGGTGAAAACCTAATAAGATAATCATTTTTCAATGCACTTGATAATTACAGTGGCGTAGCAACTGGAGGGGAGGGGCGAAGGGGGTGTAGATGCCCCGGGCGCCATGGAGTCAAAACATTACTGCCTTTATGTCCCTTTTTACTTTCTCGTATACGAAGTATAAAAAGAGAAAGTATTGTAATCGTCAAAAAACTCAAAGTCGAGATTTTGACGAATCACCACGTTTTAGACCTCCCTGAGTCCGAAAAACACAATTTTGGAATCATGTCTGTCTGTCTGTGAACACGATAACTCGAAAACTATTAAAGCTACGGGGATGAAATTTAGTATGTGGTCTTTAAACATAATATGTAGGTTTCTATCAAATTTTGGACAAAATCCGTCAACGGGAAGTCTGTCTATCTGTATGTCCGCGGTCAAGTGAACACTATAACTCAAAAACTTGAATAGCTAGATGGATAAAATTTGGTACACAGTTTTATCGTCATGACTGTAGGTCCATATAAAATTTTGGGCCAAATCTGTCAAAAAGAGGCGTTCAAATTGCATATTCAATTTCTTTTAATCCTATTCTCATGCGCATGCCTACTGGTAGCAATCTGTTATTGTTGTAAATTTTATTTACAACAATAAATAATGTTTTCAAACATAAATTGTAACAATTTTTTTTTGCTGTTGTAAATAAAATTCAAACCGATCTCATTATTACAGCAAATCTTTCAATCAAGCAGCTGATTTAGTAAATCTTGATTCAGTTTTGCTTTATATACTGTTCAGGTTATTATCGAAAACCAAAGCTACCATTCTGAAGAAAGATTTGTCCTTAACTTATAGATATTTTTGAAAATTATTCAAAGCATATTAGTTAATAACGCGTGAAGAAATGCACAATAATTATTTTAAATGGTATTAATTTAGTTTGAACTTTACATTTTCTTCACTGGCGGTACAGATAATGTACGAGTTCATTCTTTTACGTCTGTCTGCGGGCTCGAACTTATTCTACACTATCAAGTCATTAAAATTTCACTTCTCTTGCGGCGCTAATCTGACGGACCTTTAATCACCCTATCAGTAGTCCTACTGTTCCTTTATATCATAATATACGTGGCGAATAGGTTTATTACTGATGATTGAAAGACAAGATTTGGTAAACCCACAGGACATTAAAAGAGATTTTAAACCTTATCTTCCAATGACATGAAAACAGGAGAAAACTCTTTCCTGTTTCAGCGCTAAAATCACTGTCTTAATAGGTGATCTTGGATTCCGCGTACCCGTAATCTAAAGTTAAACATATAAAAAAAGTGTATAATCAAAGCTTAAATTGCGATTTTTTGTAATGATTTGTAGCTTTGCGCTTACACAATAATAAATCAATAGATAGTCTTCATTGTGTTTCGTTTTATAGACCGCAATTTTCATCCATAACAAATAGATAAAACCAGTGAGATTGATCTTCCTCCGACATTCTCATATGCTTTCGTTTGTGTTTAGCTTCGGCGTATAGGGAAAAGAGTGAATACGCATTTGGAACAGTAAATTTTCCCGCTGGAAGATTATATCTGCAATACTGGCATAATGACCACATGCTTAAATTCGTCTATTTAGCTTGTTGCGTTTTTGAGTTGTCGCGTTTGCAAGCACACGAATATACAGGTGTTTCAAAACTTTTGGTAGTTACGTTAGAAGGTGATAGAGAACAACTAGACAAGCACAAATTTCTAAATAATATATGCTCAGAAATCAACCGGTGAGGCGAGTTAGAGGGCGTTTTCCAGCAGTCTGGCCCATATTATCTCAGAGCAAAATTCTAATAATTTACTAATTGATCTAATAATGTCTTTTGTAATTTTTTTAAAAATCCAGATGGATAAAAATTATCGTTGCTTGTAAGTGACTTGATTATTTTGTTTTAAAAAAGGATCCATTAAAACCTCATGATAACAAATGTGTCAGAACATAATAAACACAAATTGACTCGAAGGATCCATTAAAACCTCATGATAACAAATGTGTCAGAACATAATAAAAGACTCGAGCCGCTTCAAATATTGCATCCATTGCACATCGTGGACTCAAAGCTAGTTACGGTAAGAACAATTTTTTAGCAGTTCGAAATAAATAATTATTTGTGCTTTGCATTTTCTTTGATTATATAATCCTAGCTCTTACATTAGAAGTTTAATTCATTTTTTTTTCTTTTTTAGTTCTTACACTTTGTCTGATTTATATAATACAGTCTGCTATTTGCAATATAGCATTCGTGTTCGTGCATCAGTACAGTAAGTTTAATTTAAATTGTATTACGATTTAAATTAATAATTTCAATTATATAAGGTATGAGTTCATTTTATTAAAAGTATTTAGTGGAGAGTACCAGTGCATTGGAAAAATCTTCATGTCTAAAAGCAGAGCACATATAATGATGAACGCTTTAAACTTCCCATCGAATTTTCAGCCTATGCTTTTGAGAACTCAGGATTGTGAGATGAAAACTTGAAAAACATTTCATATGGCAGTCATTTTTTTTTCTTTTCTTTTTTTTCACAGCCGTCAAAAGTTAACCTTTTTTCTACTCAAGAAGTTTCTGAAAAATGTGAACAATGTTACCGCAACATAAGACTGGGTGACAGGTGGATGCACCCTGTTCCTATGGTCAGTTTTTCCGCGATCCACTCATGTGGTTAGGGATTTATTACCAGTCTGAATTCAACCAGCATCAAGACGCACTATTCCCTTGGTGCATACATAATCTATTCTAGTACCCCCGGTTGGGTTGGGTTCCGTTGTTAACGTGCGGAACCCAACCAAACTCCCAACCCATCCGGAGGTACTAGAATAGACCCCTAAATTAGCCCATAGAAACTGTAGTGAGGTCTCCGTCCGTCGACTCGCTTCCTATGATGTCTGAGCATTTACTGACATTTCTCCGGATTGGAACCACTCCACACGTTCATTTTTGAATAATATACAATTTAAAACTAGTGTGCATTTGCTTTTGATTACTTTATTTCATGGTCTATTTTTACTTTTTTCCCAGACCGTTTTGATAAAATCATTTCGAAAAAGGCGTCATTCTTCCCAAGCACATAGTGCGACAGCTCTCAAACGAATCTCCACTACCCTTAATTTGACAAAAGCAGCAGTAGAGTAACCTCTCAACTCTGCTACGTTTCCGTTTGACACATTGTAAATAAATACATCATCGTGAGGAATCAGGAATTTAAATTGTGAGGTGCAATATTGTATCAATAAAGAATTTATATTTAAATCATTGATAAACTTTTGTCGTAATGGGAAATGCTATTAAACCACATATAAAAAATGCTGAAAAAACTGGAGTTCTTCAGATCGCAAATACGGGATTACATGAGGTAGACGTGATGAAAAATTTTGTCTTTCCTAATATTTTCGCTTTATTTTCCTTCTTTTATTACATGTGTAAGATTTTCTTCAGCGTTTTTTAAAATAATATTAAAGTACCTACTTTGAAAATGACATTATTATAAATTAATTACGACTGTTAATTTTGCAAAGGTAGCTTTGATTAGGTTAGAGAAAAAGATTTGTAATTCTTCTGGTTTCGCTTGTCGTAACAGGTCGCTTAGTAAATCAGAACGTAATTTTTCTTTATTCTGTGCTTGTTGCAACTTGGCTTTTAAACCAAATTTTAATTTTGATGATAATTACAAATAACACTGCCTTATCCCAAGCTTTTATCCATTTATTGTAGTAATAGGTAGCATCTATTTGACATCCTCTCTTGGCGGATGTCTTTCTTGATAATTCTATCGTAAGCTTTATATATGAAGTCTATGACATGATATTGAAGCTATTATTTTAAGTTTATGAGTGGATATTCTTCACAACAATTCTTATAACGTTCAAATACATTCTTAACCTTCCAGAGGGCGCGCCTGTGCAAATTTTACGACAAACGGGATTTTTCATGCCCTGTTCTCACATTCGGAGTCAATTCCTTCATGCAACCCTTCTCTTAAGGATTAAATGGGTTTGTTCGAGTTTCAAGATGCTTTTATACTGTTTTATGCTTCTGTCATAAATATTATGAAGCCTGCCTGCTTGTGTAATTAGAATTTTTTTTTTCATGTCTTAACATTTCAGCAATTTAATATTTCATTTTACATTGTCAAAAATATTTAATATGTAAAGCCTGCCAATAATCCACCAAGCCGAAGAACTTTCTTGAAAAACCTCAATATTATGAAAACACCTCACTACTGGAGCCCAAAAAATCTGATCATCACCATATGACATTACCATGTCTTTCAATCTAAATTATATATTACAACCTGAGAAAAAAAGTGAACAGCAGCTAGCATTAAGAAAAAGAGCTTGTGGTATGTGTTTGAAAGAAATAAAACGATAATTAAAATCCATAAAATACAGTGGGTGCAATATATAGTATACTTGTAAGCGTCACTCTGGCAAAAATTCAATGTTTTGAATGTAAAGACAATGTTAAGAAACTAAGAAGAAAGTCTTTGTTGTACAATCTTAGTTGGTATTATACTATTTTTTATTATATACTAGCAGTACGCGCACGGCGTTGCCCGTGGAATCAGGACTTCAAAAAAAAAAAAAAAACGCCCACAATGACATGAAAAAGTTTTGAAAACAAAATCAAAACAAAAGATACACATTATTGATTTTCCCGCTTATTTTTTTTTTCGCGATAAACAATATTAAAAAATTGCAACGTGAAAATTATTATACTGCAAGCAAAGTATGCGAGATGAATAAATGCGTTAAGTTACTGCCGAAAATAATAATCAGTCACTCAGTTCAAGGTTATGACGTCACCTCCCCTTCAACCAATCACATAGCTATCTGCGTTCCGAAGTGCCGTGCCGCGCGCCGAACTCTCTCCAGAAAAATAACTCTCAACCGCCCAGAAATAAATTAATTAAAAAAAAACTTGAAAAGATATTTTAACCGTTGTTGTTTTAAATCCGACACAACCGTTCTACCTATATGCTGAAAAAAATTGAAAATAATAGTGTTATTAGAAAGTCGGATGCAACAAATTTAAAATCAAAAGTAACATCTTGAAGCCAAAACTGGGTATTTTTAAAAAATTTCTCAAAATTCAGTAAATTGCGTTAGGAATTCAAAACTAACTTCATTAGAACGGAAATCGCATGCTCTTTCCGATGGTCTATCTATTTTTGTCGTACAATTATTTGAAACCATTCTATTGAGAAATTAGTGCGAAAAATCAACCAAAACAACACAAAACATTAAATAAAAAAATTTCTAGATTAAAATTTAAAATTTCGGCTTCGAGGTGCATTCAGTCACCATTACGACTACCTGTGTGCCAAATTTCATGGCTGTAAGTGCGATAGATTCGTCTGGACATCGCAGACAAACACACACGCACGCACACAAACATTGCCTTTTATAATAAGTATAGATTCTATGACTGTAATGCTCATTGTCTAATATACAAATGTTAAATAATAAAATATATATATATAGTTTTAAAAAAAATCATTAAAATCAAAAAAATCTTGATTTAAATAAAAAAAATCCGATTTAAATCAAATAAATCGATTTTTTTGAAAAAAATCAGAAAAATCAACAACCCTGATCACTACACTGTAATTATAAATGGCGTCTCGTAATACATTGGAAGAGGAATAAAAAAAATTTCAAAATTATCTTGAAACCTTTCAAACATATTATTATAATTATTTTAAACTTCATTGCCTTAATTTATTAAATTAGCAAATTTAGATATAAGAGCTAAAATTGCTTCCTGTTTGACTTCAAATTTCATTTGATTAACATTTTATTATCATCATTCACGTTCTCTGATGCAAGTCTAGCTGGTCCAATGGTAAGTTGCCGGTTTGGTATAGGGAAGGTCCCGGGTTCAAAGCTCGCTGTAAGTAGAAGCATTCAAAAAATAATAAAGTGTTACCTAGCAGTTCGGAATTAAGTGATTAATATTTTTCCATGCTTCTAAAATGTATTTTTAAAATATTCACTATATTGATATATTATACAATATTATATAATATTATTCAGTATAGTACAATATTATTTAATACTAGCAGAACGCGCACGGCGTTGCCCGTGGAATCAGGACTTCAAAAACATGAAAAAAAAATCGCCCACAATAACACGAAAAAGTTTTGAAACAAAATCAAAACAAAAGATACACATTGATTTTCCCGCGATAATGACATGTAGAAAAGCAGTACAGAGTACGTTATTCCAAAACAATAATAAAAAAAAAATTGCAACGTGAAAATCTTTAATATACAGCAATGGTGTATCTAAGTTATGCTGATGCAATACAGTCTCAAACCACAGTACCGTGACGTTTCAAGGTCACGACAGTACCAAATTCGTCACCCCCCTGGAGCTTGCGTGAAAAGCTATGGCACATTTTACGCAGATGGTAAAGAAACTCTTTTAGATCATCACGAAAAAAAATCTCTCATAATTCAGCGAATTACGTTAGAAGTTCAAAGCCAACTTATCACCCATGTCAGAATCTTCCAGCACTGCTTAATTTACGACTAAACCCTTGCGTCCAACGAAATGATTTCAAATTATTCCTAGCAAAACATGCTAAAAATTGAGGAGAGAATAATTCCAACAGATGGCGCTAGCCGTAGCCAGGGAGAAACTCACCGTTCCAGAGAAAGAACTTCATTCGAAAAGAATTTTTTTAACCCTTTAAGAAAAAAAATTATTAAAAACGAACGGACAAAGATATTTTAACCGTTCTTGTTTTAAATGAGAGATAAATACCTCTGTTGTTACCATAAAAAAACTGGAAATCATAGGTTTATTAGAACGTTGGATGCGAGGGAAAAAAACATTGACAGTTAAAAATATAAGGAGAAAGTGACAATTTTTAAAAAAATTCTCAAAATTCAGTAAATTACGTTAGAAATTCAAAACTAACTTCATTAGAACGGAAATCGCATGCTCTTTCCGATGGTGTATATATTTTTATCGTAAACTTATTCGTAACTATTCTATTGAGAAATTAGTGCGAAAAATCAACCAAAACAACACAAAACATTAAATAAAAAAAATTCTAGATTAAAATTTAAAATTTCGGCTTCGAGGTGCATTCAGTCACCATTACGACTACCTGTGTACCAAATTTCATGGCTGTAAGTGCGATAGATTCGTCTGGACATCGCCGACAAACACACACACACGCACACAAACATTGCCTTTTATAAGTATAGATTGCTCAATACCTTTTTTAGAAATTAATAATTTTAAATCTCATTTTTTTCTCTGATTTCAGTATAATTTTAGATTTTGCAAATGATATAAAAATTAATTTTCATTCTTGATGAAAGGATTTGCTTTTCTGATGTGTCTCTTATTACTGTAATGAAGTAACTTGCAACTGCAAGGGTAAAAATTAAGAAACTTATCATGTCGTAAAAAGTATGTTACGCTCCCGCTCGTGTAAAATTTTTAGCACACCCGCTGGAAAGTTAAGCTTCGTGGTTGTGAATATCTATTCAGGTCATCGATATACGAGTCTTTATTGCTCTTACATAAAATAAAATATGTAAGCAGTTTATGAATTTGTGCTTCCTAGTTATAAAATATTTTACCAAATTGATTTTAATACTTCCAATGTTCTCTCCATATCTTTTCTGTAAACCATGTGGCATATTATAAACCAATAATATAACTTTTAAAAGTCAAACTCTGGGTTTCTGTTATTGAATTCCTCACTTATATCACGGTAAGGTTTTTTTAGTTTGAAACCCTATTCATCCAAATATATGAGTCTGGTACATGTTAAATCTGGCATCAAGGATAAAATGTCCTCTGGCTGGTGTGACATGCAAGTTTGGAAAGGCTCTGCTACTCTGGTGTCATTCTTATCATCTGACTATGTTTCAAGATTGAAAGGTCCATTCCAAAATAGCTCTTATGTTGCCTCAAAACAGGACATCAATGTAACTAAACATACAAAGTAACCTCACTTGTGTCAGATAACTGAACTTAAAATGATCTTTTCCATTTCTAGGCAGTTTTACTATATATTTTTTGAAAGATCTACTGTGTCACTTTTTACCGTGCTTTAATTTTTTATCCTAAGTATATTTTTCCTCCATTTCATAGAATTAAAAAAGAGGGTTCTGTTTTTCTCCCCACAATCTTCACAGCAGTTGCTCCCAAGCATAAAAGTTAGCACGAATGTCACTTTTCTGTTAATGCAGGAATCACTAAAGTATACCAAATTCAGCAATTTCAGCCTTCAAAATATGCAATGTTTTTCCAACTTCATGGCTGAAAGCTTCTGTGTTTGGTTGTTCTCGAGCTAATGTAAGAGTATTTCAGCAGCTAAACTTGTTTGTTTTATTTTAGTAGCAGAATGGTTTAACTCTTATGTGTTAAGCCAGCAAACCTTGCTATGAAATGACATACTAGTTTGTGCTTTTAATTTATAAATGAATAAGCACCATAAAGCAATTATGTTTATAGATAAGTCTGATCCTTTTAGCTGCTGATGATGCAATTTATGTGTCAACTTTCTTTCAACGGATGCATTCTTTAAACTGTAATCAGTGGCTATAATTTGCCATCCAGGGTTAACTTACAACCTGCCACCCTTCCTTAACAAGTTAAATAAATTTCAAAATTAAAAAATATATATTCCAACAAAAAATAATTTTATTTAATAATGCAATTCATCATTTGATGCCTTCAATTCTCTAGTAGGTAGGTTGCGAAATTATGCGTCCATTACCAGCCTTTCTTTCACACATTGGTAATTTACCAAAAAAAAGTTGAAAAATATGAATTAATCACAATAGTTTTTAGTTTTTCTTTTATGTACACAATGATTGAACTAGTCACGCTGCTCTTAGTTATAAAACCGTTTTCCTACATATCTGATTTTGCCACCCACCTTTTAGTTACGCCTCTGACTATAATTAGTTCAGTAGTAGTTTTATGATATCTACTCTTGTAATATATTTCTTATGAACTAGTTAACTAAGTAAAATAAGATAGTTTGGTTAGATTTCTAGTTTCTAACGTGTTTTTTTTTTTTTTTTTGTTAACGCATTTGCGGGCACCTAGCTTATGTTATTTGCTGGGACACCTAAGCTGCTTTAATAGCATTTTGTGTACAAAAATGTGCGGCATACACCACTTTGCATTTTAGCTTGTCACAAACTTGGATAGGATATCATGTTTTGTCTCAGCAAGTTGAGCAGCTTTTGCCACTTTGTCCATGAAGGTGTTAATTATGTAGAAGTTTTAATTTTTCATTGATTTTTATACAGTTTGCATTGGTTTGAGTTTTAGAAATTCAGTTGCCTTTTATTTTTTTACAAAATTGATTTAGTTTATTTATTTAGCTCTCCTAGCCTAAAGAGTTTATATTTTAAACTGTTTTCTTGTTTTTATTTTGATGAAATATTATAATTTCATTTTCTTCTTTAATTTTTCCAAAAAGTTTATTATTTGTCATTGATCTCTTTTCATTTATGATGCAGAATTAATGTTTGATTCTCATAAGATTTTGTCTTAATAAAATGAAAAAGTTAGTTTTAATAATTATTTTCATAAAATAGCATATGAAAGTAAAGTGTTTATAAACAATAACTTAGATTTTAAACCTATTTTATGCAGAACCATATGAATTTACAATTTTTAATACAGTGGAACCTTGTTTGATGAGCAAAATAAATTGTAAAAAATGACTCGCTTGCAATGTTTTGCATAACGAGTGACAAGGAGAAGGAAAGTCCCGGATTGTGCGCCCTACATTAGTCCGTCTTTAACACTCCTTTCACTGGCATCTTAGTGTCCCTTGTACTTACACATTTTTACAAACGTGTTATTTGTGGGGTTTTTTTGGGGGGGCCGAAGTCTAATAACTGTTGAAAAAATGTCTCCGAAGAAAAACCCACAAGAAGGCATTCACATTAGAAAAAATAACCGGGCAACTCCTTGATGACGTTCAAATTTTTTTCAATCTTTCCTTCAATACCCAGGAGAACCAACTCAACCTTTAGGTTTTAAAGTGCAGAATGTTCAAAGGTTGCTTCTCATATGAATGCACAAAGCAATTGTAAGGCAACAATTTTAACTTGAACATTATTTGTGAAAAGGTGAAAGTAATTTTCATTAGGATCCTCAACAGCCGAAGAAGTATTTCTGGAAAGTCGTGGGTTATACATAAAGTTTTTAGTATTTTTTTTTTCAGCATGGAACGTATTATCATATTTTACATTAATTTATATTACATTTACATTATTTATATGGGACAAATTGTTTTGCATTATGGGTCAGCTTCTGGAACAAATTATACTCGTTCTACTGTAATAGCATCAATAGCATGTCTGCCAGAGTTTTGACCCTAGTTATTTGATTACTAATATTTTAGTTTATGCTAATCAGTGGTGTAGTTACAAAATAAGCTGTATAAGAATGCTCTAATCTGGGTGACAATAATCGCCATTTTAATTAGGTTTTTACTTTTTTTCCCCTTGTTTATTTCTAGCAAAAAAAAAATGCCAGAACAGTATTCCAGCTCCACTACAGCCCTGATGCCGGTTCTTCAAAATATGTACAATGTCTTTGAGATATCTCAAATATAAAAGAATTTGGGGGGGGAGGGGTCCTAATATTTTTCAACTGCAAAGTGTGTGATGTCTAATATGTTAATTTTAAATAAGTTATTACTCTCATATCATGTAGTTTGTTATTGACATGTGCCCATAACAGAGACTGAAAAAAGACAAACATAAGTATATAGTTAAAAAGAACTTTTATTAGGATCTTTTATTATTACTCCAGGAATCAAACCCTGATGTGGCAAGACCATGCACATGAGAGTTAATTCCTCCCAGTTGGCATTACTCTCATTCACTTATTATTCTCAATGTTGTTTAAATCTTTAATATAATCAGTTTATTTGCAGTGTAGAAATACCCCTTCATGTTGAAAGTAGTTTCATATAGAGTCATGGCAGTTTTCCCTCTTTTGTATAAATCTCCCTGCATTAGTATGTCACCCCTGAATCAGTTCTGTTTATTACTTATTACTAACAAGCTAATATTTTTTAAAACTATCAATCATTTTTTCTTTGTGTTATTAATTAAAATTGATGCCTGTGGTTTGTATATTAAAATGATTAATTAAATCAAGATTGGTTTATGACTTTTAAATCTGAAATATTGTGTGTTTTGTTATGTAATTTGGAATTTATCATAATTTTTTTCTATTTTTGGTTTTCTCCCACCTCCTTCAAGATCTTGCAATTTCATTGGTATAATTCATTGTTTATAAATTTTTATATTTGTAAATGCAAATTAATATTTTGATATTCTTCTTTTACTTGTGATCATAATACGAGTTTAATATATGAATAACTTATTGCAATATTTTTTATATTTAGTTCCCTCGGGAGATGTTTCAGCTAGTCAGTGTTCTTAGAACATTAGACATCTCAAATAACAAAATTGGTAACCTACCTCCTACTATTGGAAATTTCACTAATCTCAAGAATTTAACAGCTTGTCAAATAAGGATAGGTAACTATTGTTTTAATATTTCAACCAAAACTTGAATATGATTCAGCAATAAATTTCAAAAATCTACAGTTGGATTCATTTGAATAATTTAAAAATTGCTTTGGATTGTTAATTGTCATCGTGTTTTGGTACAATGCAGTGGCGAATCAGGAGAGCTAAGCCAGAAATCTTGATTTTATTTAAAATCACTATAATTGTTTGTTCTTAATTTCCCTTTTTTTAAAAAAAATAATAAAAAAACCGTGGCAACATTGCTTTCTGGCTTGACAGGCTCGAGAATTTTTCTTCTTTTCTAGTCATTCCAGTTGTACCTATAGGATTGATGCTGTCAAAGACATTTTTTGGCTAGTTACTTCATTGCATTTTTTATTAAATTATTGAAAGTATTGTAGTGTTTTTTATTATTCTTATTGTCTGGTGAGTCAAGTCTGTAGAGTTAAAGTGTTTTGGTTTACATAAGCCATGAGGTTCGAGATACCCCCGACCCAAATCCTGAATTCGCCACTGGTTCAATGATTTCATATTGAAAAGCTTTAACAGGGAGCTTTTAAATTTAAATACATGTATCTTCTATAGTAATCAATTCATGTAAGGTCAAACACATGACAAACATATCTGTGCATGTCATTGATTTTCTAACTGCATGTTGGCTTGTGCCAAGGATACAAACAAACAAAAAAAAATTTCAATCTGTCTTTGAAATTTTAATTTATGTATACAGAAGAGTTTAGGCTGTATGATCATGATTTCATGCTCCTATCATGGAAAGTAGAAACAAAGGACAAAATCTGCTTAATTAGAAATATTTCATGGCAGAAATTATATGAGTTTTGGAGTGAGAAAAGAGTCTGTATTTGATTTTTAACTGCAATTCAACTTGCATGGCAAATCTCTTTGTTAGTACAAAAGATTAACGCTAATACAAATGATCATTTTCCAATTACAGTTTCAATATATCAGCATAGTGTTGGTAGATTTAAAGTTGTAAATGAATCATGAGTGAAGAATTAGATTACAGAATTTTCCTGCCCACTGTAAACCCTAAAACTGCATTAAGTTACTGCAGCAGTTGCATAGTTTTGGCAGCAGCTGGATAGCTTTGGCATGATGCAGACATTATGCGATGTGTATAAGACATTATTGTTAAAAAAAAAAAAAAAAAATCTAAAATGTATTGATTAATTTTTGAAGTTGAAATGTAAGTGTGTATTGAATTCTTTAACATGAAAAATAAGAAACGAAAATTCTTTTCTTTCAGCATCTCTACCAGAAGAAATTGGTACATTGAAAAAACTTGAAAGCATCAATTTCAGCAATAATGAACTGACATCTCTACCTGCCTCATTTGTACAGCTTGTTAATTTAAGGACTATAAATTTAAGCCACAATAAGATCGCAAATTTGCAACCTGTTTTTACAAATATGAAAAAACTTGAATTGTTAGATATGTCTTATAATAAGTTAGTGGAAGTTCCTGACCATGTAAGGGAAGTTGCAGCCATAGAAATAAATTTCAATCAAAATCAGGTAAAAATGAAAAATACTTTCCAAGCTTTTTTTTAGATCATATATTTATTTCTTATCTACACTATTAAAATTCGAAGGTGAACAAATGTATGTATTGATGTCTGGATGTCTTCTCGCGAACCACTGAACACATAGATGCGCTGAAAGTACCAAAAGATGGGAAATAATCCAAGGAATCCCTTTTGACCATTTAAATTCCGAAATAATAATTAGTTAAAAAGATATTAATTAAAAATGTCAAAATAAATGAATGTATTGTTCTGCTATCTGTCCTCAGAGATAACTTTCTTTTTTTTTTCCTCCCTATTATTTATCTTTCCCATTTGGTGTTCTTGCATTTTTTTTTATTCATTTAACGAAAACTGGGTTTCATAAAAGTTTTTTTTTTTTTTTTTAGCAAGCTTCCATGTTTTGATTTATAAACGTCAGAAGAATCGTTTTCTTGCTTTTTTTTTGCCTTACAGTGTTTAACTTCTTAACTTTTGTTGTGGAAAGTAAGTGACAATATTTGTTGCAAAAGGGAGGCGAGCATTTGAAAAAATATGGATCCCAAGGTGTCACATGACCTCACTTCTCTCCACCAAGGAATATCGTATTATTCAAGGTAGCCCGTGCAACGCCGGACCATGCAGCTAGTATTCATTATAAGTTGTGTATCTGATTTTAGTTGATGAGTTTGTTTCAACTGAATTATAAATAGATTTGCAAGATTAAATTGAAACTTTATGTATTCTAATACTCATGATTTATCTTAAATCATGATAATAATAGTCAGGGCCATCTTAACAAATTAGAGCGCCCTTGGCTAGAATAATTTGGTGCCCCATCAGAACCTTAACTAGGAATTTGACAGCCTATGGCCCAACGAAAATCATTTCCTAATAAAATAATTGAGGAGGAAGAAGAAAGAAAAAGAAAGTTACCTGTTTTGTGATTAACACCTTACAATTTTACAAATTAGCGCATTTTCAAATTAGGATTTTGCAAGCCGATAACTTCTATTACAGTCATAATTTAGGATTTTCTTTTTGATTGCATCTTTATGAATATTTTTTGAAATGATGTGCATGTTTATGTAACATTACAAAATTGATGGCTGTCTAGTTCCGCACCCCAATAATATCTTTACCTTTTTAAAAAAATGTTTGGTTCAAAATTAAAATAAAACCGGTATAGTAAATATTTAGGCACCTTTGGATTAATGGTGCCGCTGGGCTACAACCCGATTAGCCGAATGGATAAGACTACCCTGATAATAGTTCGGATATCATTTTCTCTTTTTCCATTACTTCTTCCTTGTCTGAAAATATATAGATATATGATGTCGCAGTTTGAGGAATTTCAAATGTGTATTGACATACTTCTCAAAAATAAATTTTACACATAGATATATTAATCGGTTTTTAACATGTATGTGTTTCTCACTAATATTCATTTTTATTTAGGAAATACTGTTTGGGGAAAATAATTTATTTTAAATGTGATTTCAGTGTGATATATGGAATGTTTAGAGTTAGAGTGAACCAAATTTATGAGATTCATTTCTGACAAAATGGACCTCAAAATTGATTAGCTGCTATTGAAATAATAATGGGCTTTTAATTGTTCTCTCTGCCTGGTGGATACATATTAAACTATGAACTTGAATCATTATTACACAGAAAATATAACATTTCTACACTACCATGACAGAGTTGGTGCAAAATCAGCATGACATGGACTTGGTTCACTTTAACTCTGTACGCTCCATGTATAACTAAATGTTTCCTAAAAATTATTGTTCAGATTTGAGTTTTTATTTTAAAAATCTAAAGAAATAAATTATATTTTGACTTTCATATACCAAAAAAAAAGGAAGAAGAAATTGTCACAATACTGAATTTCTTGCAAAATGTTGCTTGGCAATTAACATGGACAATTTGCATTTAATAAGCTTAAACACTAGTTTGTAATTAATAAAACAAATTAAAATTGATATCTTTTTTAATACTTTTGCCACGTTATTTTTCACTATTGTAAATGTTGCAGGTCAAAGCATTTTAACAATTCTCAATTGGGGTTTTCGTTGGTTAATATAAGATATTCATGATTTTACTCTGAAACTGAGCTTTAGTTGAAGCAGATCATGTATCACAGCTTTGAATTTCTGCTTTGTTCTTGGGGTGGAGTCCAAACAAGGTTTTTAATTTCTATTTATTTGTGCTTCCACATTCATGCTGAGAATGCCAATACATAATTGATGCTTATACATAAAATTCCAATCCTTATTCGTAAGGATGTTGTTGAAGATATTGCATTCATCAATATATAATTATAGAATTCATGTAGAATATCAGAGTTACTAATTTCTTCATTAAAAGTATACTGTCATCCATTGTTCTTTCTTTACATACAAATATTTTAAACTTTGCTTTGAATTCTATTATTGTTTACTAGGTTTATACATATTCTGAATCATATTATAGTGTACTTATTTATTTAGTAAAGTGAACATTTCTGTATAATTATCTCATATCTAATCAGTTTTATGTTCTGAAGATACTTTAAATAATTAAAAAGACAATGTTAATTATATAGACATACCCTTTCATTTGTAGATATCAGTATTATCAGAAGCAATAGCAGAATGCAACCGGCTGAAAGTTTTACGAGTGGAAGAAAACTGTCTTCAGCTCTCTGCAGTGCCAGAAAAAATACTGACTGATTCCCAAATATCCCTTCTTGCAATTGAAGGGAATTTATTTGAATCCAAAGATCTTCATGCTCGCGAAGGCTGGGAAAAGGTTGGATAACTATTTTGAAAATTTAATAACATTTATATTTGCTTTTACTTAATACATTGTTTTGTTTTAATAATTGTGTTGCTAGGTTTAATTTTAATAATTTTTAACCTTTTTAAGCAGCAAGAATAGATACAAGAGAGATGTAATGCATGACATAAATTAATTTCCCCTTTTTGTTTATTTAATGCATTTGTGGTCAAACTAGTTCTTTGTGAAACTTTTTAATTCTTCAAACTCTGTGTTCTCATTGTTTGAAGTTGTAATTGGAATAGACGGTTAGCAGCAACAAAGTATTTCCATCAATAGTTTATCCAAATGTTAGAAATGTAAATTCGGCCTTCCTTCAATTTTATCTCTTCTTGCAATGAGATATAGCTTTGCTATGCTCTTCTTTTGATCTTTTACTGATCATGACATAGGCCTTCCTATAAAAACTAAGTTATGCTGGATTTCAAGTGATTGTAACTGTAGATTATGAAAGGAAATTATTGAAGTTATGACAGTAAAGAGCTTCATTGCAATCCTGAGTGCTTTCATCCATTATCTGACAGGCATATTTTATCAGATTAAAGGCCTGTGTATAGAGGCCAGACAGTAATAAGAAATCTGAAACTTAAAATAACCTATATTGGTCTTATTATGTTTTGAGCCTGTAATGAGCCAAAAACTAAGATATCTTTCTTGACTCAAATAAAAAAATATTATAACAAGATTTTAAAATGTGTGGAGTCTCAGATCATTCTAGTTTTCAGAAGTTTCCTTTCTGTATTGAAAATTGTAGGCATTTTTATAATTAACTCATTTTATTTTTATAGCTTTTATAAAGGAATTAGTGTAATAGATGGAAAGGTTGAAAATTTTAAGTGCCATATCAGACTAGCATTATTTTTGGTTAAGGCTGAGCTATGAAGTTTAGTTTCTAGTGAAGAAACTTTTTTTAATTAATCACTTATAATAATAGAGGAATTAAAGTAGATTAAACTATAAATGAGGAATTAAACTGTAATTTGTTATCCAAATTTAAATTTTGTGCCAGAAAAATTTTAAACAGGGGGAAAAGTTACAATTTTTTTTTTAATGTGTGAATTATTTTTATAAACTTCTAATATTTGGGATTTGTTCATAAACACTGATAATTATCTAATTTCCTATACCAGTAGGAATATTTTACTGTTTTATTTTGTTTATATTTATTTTTAAAAGATATGATTTTCTGTGAAATACAAAGTGAAGCATCGAGTCCATTACTGAAAAAACACAATGTGTAATTAATAAAAAAAAACTGTCTTCCATTCTAGCTACATGATTTTTATTGCATCTGTTTTATTTTCGTTTGGTTCTTCCCAGTTTTCTCTATTTAGCTTTACTTTTCAATTAAGTGTGCTTGGATAATGCATAAAAATGTTAAAAACATTAAAATAAGCTTAAAATAATAAAAGTTTGAAATTTTAAAAAACTATTATTTTTTTAAAAAATTAAACTTTTATCTTATTAAAAAAAGGGCTGAAGATTTCAGTTAATTTCTTATATATTTCATTCTACTGTATACTTCTACTACACTTATAAAACTTTTTGCATAATATTAAAGGATTCTGAATCAAACAGTGTTATGTGAATAATTGCATTTTTTTTTTATTTATTTATTTTGTTTCTATTGTCAATAGCTTATCAACACTATTTATTTAAAGTACAGTAATTTATGAATATTGAATTCCATAAAAAACATTCTCTATAATTTGATATCTCACTTCATAATTCATTTTCTGAGGTTTCATTTGCAAATATAATTTGTATATGTAATAACTGAATTCTAATGCATATATTATTTTTCTTTTCCAGTATATGGAGCGATTCACAGCAACAAAAAAGAAATTATATTAGCTTTTGCATTACAGTTTTAAATCACTTTATTCCTTCACACCGTTTCACTGTGCAATGCACAGTTTTCACTTAATCAAATGATCAAAGAAGAAGAAAGCATCAATTTAAATACTTTAAATCATGTTATAAAGCATCAATTGTGAATAATTTGTCCTGCAGATTTTTCTTTAACTAAATGTTTCAATAAAATAATCTACATTTAAGTGTTTCTGCATGATTTCTCTGTACACTGCTGTTCCCAAGGGTGTTTTATTTATCTGCATAGTTAATAATAATTTATAATCTTAACAATATAGTTTGAAATATTTAGTTTGTTTTATGTATTGTAATGCTTTTATTGTATATTGTAGCACTATATTATTAATTAAACCAATTTCCTATTTTAAATATTTTACTTTTATAAAAATTATTTTCTGGTAAACATTAAGTTACTTGTAATGGTATCTGTAAAGAAGCAAAAAATACAGAGTATGTGATTTTTTTTTCTTTAAAATCTCTCTTGCTGATCTGTACCTTATCCATCCTCTGTGATTTGAAAGTGATGGATTTTAAATGCAGGTGTGCATGATTTTTAAATAATTATTCCAATTTTGTTTAATTAGGTTGAAAAGATAAAAAAAAAAAATCAGAAAGAAGAGTGACCTATTTGGGTATTCATACTTATAATTTTTTTTCAGTTTGTGGAATTTCAAAATAATAAATATTGAATTGTAAGTAAAATTGAACCTCAAATGGCAAAAAGATATATTTAATAGGAGTAAAGGTTCCACTGATTTCTTTTTAAGATATTATTTTGCTTGGTCTAAGAAATTAATAATAATTTGTATATATTTTGATTTTCAGTTCTGCATTAGATTTGAAATTGAAAAAAATTGTAAAGTTGATAAAAAAAAACAATAGAATTTTAAAATCTAAAGGAAAAGTAAATATTTTTTTAATAAGAAACATGCTGAATGTCAGTTATAATGGAAATAGTTTACAATTTTTTAAAAATTATCATGTTTTGAAGACATTATCTTGGAAGAATTTCCTGTTAATTTACTGTATGAAATTGTATCACTGAATCTTATACAAAATTTGTGTGAAATAAATTTTTTTGATCAAACCTCATTTGTAAAAAATTAGACGTTTCACCAGTTTAGTTAAGCAAAATTTTTCAAGTTAATGTTATTTAGTTGCTAAAGTTCTATACTTTAAAGAGCTTACAAAGGAAAACGTTCTTTAAATTTTTCAATTCGTAATTTAAAAGAAAAATGTTCTTATCCTTGAGGATGCATAAAATGCTTTTTTAAAATTGTCAGTAGTAATCTTAGTAAATTTTGCTTATTCTGTAAACCTTCTGGTTATTATTAAAAAGCATTTAGTTATCTGTAATTGGAAAAAGAAAAGGCTGGAGAGTTGTATATTTTTTTTAAAATGTCTAGCTTACTTTATATCAATAGACCGTGAATAAATATTCTTATAGAATTTTCATTAGAATTTTAGTTTTATTCTTATTAGTCATGCACATATAAAATGAATATTTATAAAATTTTTGACATTTCGAATAGCTGTTTTGTAAGTTTCTTACATTATTTGTATTGTATTATAGTATGCAAAATATGCAAATAAATATTTGTAAAATATTCATATTTTTTACGGTCATTTTATTATTCAAATTCATACATTTACATTAGTATATCAGACTGAATTTTAAAAGTTAGACTTATCTATACTTTTAAAACATTTCTTTGAAATGTTTTGTCATTAGTTCCTTTCTCAGGTATACGTATCAGATCAGAGTATTAGGTCATTTCACTCCTGATAAAGCAACTAATTATAAAAAGAATTATTTTATTTAAAAATTATGCATTTTAGAATTAAGTTTGTCATTTGCAAATAAAAATCCCTTTTCTAAAAAGCATTTATATGTTTGTTCCATATTTAATACAGACAGGGAAGCTGACTTTTCCAATTCAAGGAAGAATTCTTAATGTTCAATTTTAGCATTTTCCCTCTGCATGGCTTAGATTAAGATGTCTTAACAATTCCTTCTTGTTCCCATAGATTGACTGAGGAATGCTTCCTCATATAGTAAAAAATGCTTCAGTACGATTCCTTTAAGGAATCGTTAAAGAACGGTTATTATTTTATTACACAGAAAATTGTGTGTTGTGAATTGTATCACATTATGTGTTGTCATTTAAAATCAAAGTGAGTTTTGTTTAATTTTTATACATTAAAGATATTAAAATAAAAAAAAATATTTTGATACATTTGAACCTTTTTCTTGTGGGTGGTACAGATGATGTTCTAGCAGAATCTTTGCCTTTGCTTACAGGCTGTACCAGCTGAACTTCCCCCCATTGAATAAATCTTTCTCTACTCAAATTATCTACTTAATCATGCTACTCGCTTTCTTATACAATCACCTTATATGTAGAATAGATTAATTGCTAATGAAGGAATAAGAACTCCATGGATGATTGACAGAAATTTTAGATCTTATCTTCCAGTGAGTTAAAAAAATGGAAAAGAATTTGTTTCTTCAACAAAATCCTCCACTGTAAGAGAATTTCTGTTTCCCACTAGTCCATAATCTAATGGTAATCTATATTAAAGATACAGTTTGTTAAAGAATGACTATTAATGTGTTGTGATATTCAATTATCCATGTCTCTCATTTACTGAAACAAAGTTATTTATGTCTGAATATTTTTGTACAGCTGAAAGCTGTAAATAAGCATTCAGTCAAATTCATATCTGACATAGATAATAATTCATATGCGAAATTCATCTCATTTTAAAAGGCTTGATCTAAGCAGACAAAATCAAATTATATAATGTGAATATGAAGTAACAATTTATTTTAGTTAGAATTCGAGATGTTATACAAAATGGATGCATATTATTTTAAATGTGTTGAAAGCAAAATAAATATTGAAACAAAAATACTTAACTTTGTTTTTGCGAGTTTTTTAAAATAATTTAATTTTAAATTCATTCATGTTATTCAATTTTAGTTAGTTAGATGTCAAAAATTGAATGTATTCATATATATGAGCCAAGTACAGTCAAGATGTCTAGAGGAGATAAGAAAAATGGCAGACAGATTTTCTTTTATGTAGTACTTGGAAAGGGTTAAACAAATTTTTCATGATTTTTTTCCCAAGAGAAAAATATCTAATAAAACAAATAATGATATTTCCCTTTAAAATTACTCTTAAAAGAGAATACCATACATCGAAAAAAAACAGGCAGAAGAGAAAAATGATTACAGTAATTATCTAAAAATAAAACTGTTAAATGAAGACATACTATATAGAATTATTCTCATTCTGTGTCCCTTGTCAGTTATACAATTTGTTTATCTACCTTATAAATAAAAACTGTTCTGATTTGTATTTAATCTATTTAAAGAGTTTTATAACTTAAATATCTAGTTTGCATAAAACGGTGCCTTTTGTATTACTATACAGCGGTTTACTGTAAGAGAAAGGACTTTTTCAAGAAAATTCAAGGACTTTAAATTATTTGCGGAAAATTCAGGGGACCTTTCACGGAAAATTCAAGAACATAAAATTAGCATATGTCAGAAATTGTATATCCAACCGAATCTGGCACTTGAAAAATTGCAAGCGTCAATAGCCATAATATCTAGTTTTCTTGATTTTACAGAATCAAACTACAAATTCAAAATAATATAAAAAATAATAATAATAAACAAAACAGTTAAAAAAAATTCCCAAAAAAATGATTAGCCATAATTTTTTTATATTTGATATCAATAGGACAAGAAACAGTGCCAGTAAGCAGTAATGAATAATAATAGAATCTTAACTGAAAACTTGAAATATATCTGGAAAAATGCACCAATGCTAATTTATCTTGAATATCCAAAAGTTATCTCAATTGAACACTCAAAGTAATTCCACAATTAATAACTATTTATACTTTTTTGGAGCAGATCTTACCCTAAATCCTTTATATTATATAGACTTTAAGATCGCTTAAGTCCATTTTAGTAATTCAACTACAATGTAATCAATGTGGATTCAAACAAAATAAAACTCAAATTTTAATCTCAAAATTAATTTTATTTTAGACCTTAAAGAACAATCATCAAAAGTAGCTATCAATACATGATTGATTAAAATTTTAATTAAGTTTGAAATAGAAAATAATGTCATGATATTTAACCCCACCTAGACATATAATTTCCAAGATTCTAATGGCCAGCCAAATTAACTTCCATACTGAAAGTTCAAAGGTAATGTGGCACTAACCCTATGGTTCGAGCGGAACAACCCACTCTGTAAAAATTTCACCTGGGAAAGGGATATTTCCTAGAACTGGCAGGAAAGTTCGCTGTAATCCTCAAACTGGACATTAAGCACTTTCCAATTTCTTTCAAATAAAATCCTCAAGATTGTCAGCCTCATTGCGGTTTTGGGGGGGGGGGTAGGGTGCTCAGAAAACTATTTTACTCTGCAGAGGGTGATAGTAGAGGAGAAACATGAGTGCATTCCGGAGTATTTTCGGTGACCTTCATATTTCGTCAGGGAGAAAATGGGTGAGATTATCGCGTGATCATAAAATCAAGGACCTCATCCTTTTTCAATGACTAATTTCATCAAAGGGTACTGGGACAAACGGAACTCCGTGGGAACCCTGTAATAGCCCAAGTCTTTAAATGAGTTGAAGCATAATTGATAGAACATAAATGTCTGTTGCAAGCAGAAATAACCTATATATCCTTCTCTGATATTAGAAAAGTGGTAATCATATAGTAATATTCATCATGTGTTAATTGGTTAGAAAATTTCGGATTTAACTCTTTCGACTGTGATAGCGGTTTGAATTTCGGATTATCCGCTTTAGAAAAATTTCAGTACAGGAACCTGTGTAAAATGAATCCCATTTAGTTTTTAAGGAATGATTCTACATGTCCCGACTGGATATTTTCTTTAAAATGATTTAAATTCATGCATTTACAGGTATTAAAGTTTCATGAAATTTCTCAGACTCTTATTGGCTTTCGAAGATAAAGGTGTTAGCAGTACTAACATTTATAAATTTAAACAATATGAGAATTTCGTGGGTAACAGCTCTTCTGTAACTAAGGAAAAAAAGAATTTGTTGCAAATATTGAAAGTATGATGAACAATACACTGTAGTTGATGAATTTACTTCACATTTTTCATGAAATGATTTGTCCTATTCAGTTCCATAATATCCGAAAAGAATATTCAAACAATATTTTATCAGTAATAATTATACTGTTCAACACATCTGTCTGAATATAAAGATATTAACCTTATTTTTATAAAGAAATACAATTTCATTTCAAATGTGAAATGCAAATGCTTACTTTCCTTTTCCTCACTATGCATGTTTTATCTGGAATCAATCACCTAGAGAAATCAAGGTTAAAGTGTGAGGACCCCAAGATTCTGTCTGGGAACAAAAAAAAAAAAGCATATCTGAAAGGCATATGCACTTTTTTGAATTATTAAACATCAGAAATATAATATACATTATTCACTCGCAGATATTTGAGCACAGCCTTTCTAGTGACTTTTGCAATATCATATCCAAAATCTTTTTTATGCATTATACCTTTTTTCAAGTACACATATTTAGTATTTATATAACTCTTTTTCCCATTTTTAACATTCAACAGAAAGAGTGTTGAATGTTAAAATAAAACCACTTCAAGTTCTTCCCTTAACTATAAGTATCTCAATTTCTTCATATGATTTTACTAGCATTCTGAGCCCTTCAAAATGTAGAACCCTTCCATTAAATGAGGATTTTCCCATTTGTATTTTGATGCAATATGATTACCAGCAGTCTCTACTTTACTGGCATAGCTAATGATTATGGGGTGGATTTCTGTTTTTCTTCCTTGTCCTTCTCATATAGTTATATTCTCATATATTTTTTAAAAGTACTTTAAAAATAATTTGTAACAACTATATAATGGAAAACAAATTTAGATTGATAGTTAACAACTCTGGATTCGGCCTTTCAGTACAGTGCATTGATCACATTACATGTAATATTAAATTAAGTACAGCCCATTCCAGCAGTTTCATCAAAAAAATAGGACCAGGATTCAAAAATACTATATTCCAACAAAGTAGGAGTAAAAAAGGCCAAAGAGAGCTAGATTACACAATCTTATGCATAGAAAGCTTCTGAATCAAATTGTGCCGTGTGTATTTGGGCCGTCTTAACAAATTTGAGCTCCCTGGGCTAGAGTAATTTCGCGCCTCATCAGAACTGTAATTAGAAATTTGCCCAATTATGCCAATCGAATTATGGCCCAACGAAAATATCTTCATAAAAAAAAATAATTGAGGAGCAAAAAATGTCACCTGTTCTCTGATTAACACCTTGTGATTTTACAAATCAGTGCCTTTTCAAAATAGGATTTTGCAAGCCAGCTTCCATAATGTAGATAGTTTGTATTACATGCATAATTTTGGATTTTCCCACTGATCGTCTCTGTATGAATATTTTTTGAAATTATACATGTTTTTGCAACGTTAAAAAATCAGTGGCTGTCTAGTTACAAACCCTAATAATATCTTTGCTTTTAAAATATTTAAATTTTTTAAAATTCCAAATTAAAATAAGATTAGTTTAACCCGTTGGCACACAAATGGGGTCTTTTTGACCCCACCCTTTCTCTTCTGTTAAAAAATTCTGGGAATTTCTAAAAACTTGCCCCCATTACTTCTTGGGGCAGCTAGAAGATAAGAGTAGCAGTTAACTGGTGAAATGGGGTTTCTCCTTAAAAAAAAAAAAAAAAAAAAAAGTAGGCTTGGGGTCAAATTGACCTGTGTGTGTGCCAGCATTTCAGATTCATTTAACAATATGGATATGACAGCATACAAATGTGCTCAGCAGAGAAGAAAAAAAATTACAGAAAAGGTATAGAATAATGGAGACAAGTTCAAATTTCCTTTTTCATATTAAAAATCGCATTTGTGTCTTAAATACAAGTTGTTTGTATGAAAAATATTCTTATACTTTGACCATATTTTATTTTTGTATAAATATCCAATAAAATAAGGAGTAGATGTCTAACAATTTGGGGTCAAAATGACCTCGCTCATGTACTAATGTTCCAAAAACAGATGCGTGTACTGAAGGATTAATAGATTTCTTGGCACCTTTGGATCAGTGGCAGCCCCGGGCTACAGCCCAATGGATAAGACAACCCAGATGTGGATAAGAAAATATAATGTGGCTGGCTTCTGGGATTTCTTAAAAGTGATACTAAATAAAAAAGATTGATTCAAATATAATTCAAGCATCAATTACTTACTTTCAGCAAAAGATTGTATCATAAATATATATTACAAATTAGGAACAGATTTCAGTCTTCTCATTTCATTCATACTGAGAAAGATTTGAAAGTTTCAAATGTAAGTATTTTATTAAAAACAAAATTAAGCCCTTTATGATTTTAATTTTAACTACGATTTCTTTTGAAAATTAAACAAATTTTGTGAAAGTAATTATGGTATTATGCAAAAATTTCTATTAATAAATTTATAGACTTTATTTCCCGATTTTCTCATATGAATCATTTAAATTAAAAAAATTTCTTTTTTAGCAGCTACAGTAAATTCTCGATTATCCGGCATTCAAGTATCCGGAAAGCTCAACTAACCGGAAAAATTAGAAAATGAGTTTTTCTAAAAATTTTACATCCGAGTGCCAGAATTTAGCGCGCCCACTGTTCCATTCACGCGGGCAATTCATTTCTGGAATTCTACGCACGGAGGGGCGTAGAAGGGAAAAAAAGGCGATATACAGTACTGTGACGTACACAGACTTGTTTTATGGGGGGAGGGGTTCAAAAGCAAAAGTGAGAACCAACGAAAAAAAAATGCTGAAAAAACGAAATCGACAACCAGAAAAAAAAAAGGTTAAGGGATAGAATCGGTAAGAGAAAAGGCTACAAACTACCCCATTTTTCCCATTGCGCTCAACTATCCGGACTTTTCAGGTATCCGGAAATCGGCGTTTCCCGAGCATGCCAGTTAGTTAAGCTTTTACTGTATATCAGCTGTTCCCACTAAAGTGCAATCAAGATATAAACAAATGAATTGCTTATAAAGGAAAGGAGACGTATTATGTCTTTTGAACCTTTACTGGTCTGGAAATAAAACAAAGGAAAAAATAAATACCCCAGCCTATCCACAAATGATGTGGTTAGGCTGAATGTGAATGTGTGACCATGATATCCACAAATATCATGATTAATAACACAACTTGAAAATTATGAATACTTAACAGACGCATCTTACATCATCCTTTGGAATGTTAGTTAAATAATTAATAATCATGCAAATTTTTCTACTTTTTTTTTCTTTTTAAAAGTTAAAAACTTGAAGCAATTGATAAAAGAAAAAAAAAGGCATTTTATATATGGTTCTTTCTAAATAAAAGAACACCTTTAATTTATATTTAAAAAAAAACAAGTTGCAAGATGCAGCTTTAAATTTTGTTAACCAGCAATTTTACAACTATATTGCCAAAACAAATTGTTAATGCAATTTTCTTGTCTTAACAGATTTTCTGTACATATCGATCTATTAATAATTCTTAGTTTAGATCTCATTTTTTATAAACACAATAAATAATATATATATTATTTCAGTGTACAAAACTATGCCAAATTCTTATTTTTTTCTTTTCAACAGTAGCTTTCTAGCAAATTATGACACAGAGTATTCTTGAAATCTAGAAAATAAATACTTCTTTCCCAAAAAGCAGTTGGTCAAATAATGCAACAAAATATCATTTTTTGATACAGGAAACACAATAATTAGCAAAATTATCATTTTCCCTTTTTTTTTTTTTTTTTTTTTTAACAACTTACAAAACCTCAGGCAAGTATGGGCATTTACCTTATAGTCGTTTTATCTTTAAGGCTTAAATCTAGTATTAAATGAAATATCCTTGGAAATTTTGATAGCATTGATTATATTTTAGAATAAAATGTCTGATGCATTAAATTAAACTTATTCATAATTTAATTTCTATGTCATTCTATTCAAGACAGCTAAGCCTACTTTCTAATAAAACTACAACAACTAACATTCAATATTTTAATTATACCTTAAAATCATTACAAAATGCGCACATCACACTTAAATACATCACAATGAATTTATGACATTTCTACAATGAATAGAAATACATATGATATGTAGATATAGACAATCCAAAAATTTAAGACATTTGCAGGTCATCACCAACACATATAAAATAAATAATAATAAATTAAACAGCTCTAATTGGGACGGTAACATCTTTAAAAAATGGATGGCTAAGAGCATTCTTGGCAGATAAACGTTTAATTGGTGGATAGATAAGCATTTTTAACAGGAGATCAGCACCTTCCAAATCCAGCATGGGGAGAGTTGCAGTAATATCCCTTGGCAACCACTTAGGGAATGTTGGTTTGTAATCCATCAAACTGGAACACCCTGGCCAGGTATCTTCATCTGGTGTTCCCATGGTCCTGAACACACGAAACAACTGGTCAATTTCTGAATCTCCAGGAAATAATGGACGTTTAGTGAGCATTTCTGCAAAAATGCAGCCTAAGCTCCAAATATCTACGGACGTACTGTATTCCTTAACACCCAGAAGAATTTCTGGAGCTCTGTACCACAAGGTAACGATTTCATGAGTGTAAGCTTTTATAGGAAGAGAAAATGCTCTTGCTAAGCCAAAATCGGCAAGTTTTATATTTCCTTCATTGTCAACAAGCAAGTTTTGAGGTTTTAGATCGCGATGTAAGATTTTTCGAGAGTGGCAGTAAGCCAAACCCCTTAAAAGCTGGTAGAGATAGCTTTTTGCTACACGAAGAGAAAGTCCATTAGAATTAAGTTGATCAAGCTGCTTTTTCAAGTCAAAATCTAAGTATTCAAAAACCAGATAAAGTTTTTGATCAGAATACACAACATCTTCGAGTCGAACAACATTAGGATGTTCCAATTCTTTTAGTAAACTGATTTCCCGAAGCGCTGTGCTAGGCACCCCTTCTGTTTCACATTTTAAGCGAATTTTCTTCAAGGCAACGAGTTTTTTCGTGCTTTTATCTTCTGCTTTATAAACTACACCGTAAGTGCCCTCTCCAACTTTTTCGATTTTTTCAAAATTTCGTAATTCCGCCATTTCATAGTAAGCGGGATAAAAAAATGTTGAGCGGCAAAAAATATTCACTCGAAGTTTATTTTGGCTCGTATTTCCCACTCGAGAGTAGAGTTGTAGTGTATGAGTGCTGCTGCCTATTTAATTCTTGAAAAATAGATTTTCACATTTACTTCTATGAATAGAATTTAAAAAATATTCCAAACTATAATTCATTTCTGATCTTTTTTCCTAGGTTATGAAAGTATACTTTATTTTGTTCATTGATATAATAAAATTATTTTTTGACAGATATCAAAACTCTACCTGATATTTGTTTACCGATTTCAGGTGCGTGTGTGGTTTTGTTTCGGTTTCACGTTAACACAACTTAGGTAGATGAGAATTTGTAAGAGAGGAAATTTGTTGTGTCTTAAATTTTGAGCTGTTGTAAACGGATAGTTAAAAAAACCATTTTCTGAATTTACACAATTGACGGAAGTTATTTTCAAAAGCTCTGAGAGCTAATTTTATATTTTGACATATAAATTTATCATGTCTCATCGCCATGTGCTTTTGTCTGGACCCCCAGGTGAGTAACTTCCTTATCTGTTTAGGTTATTTTTATTAAAACCTTCTCTCATACCTTGTTCTGTTTTGCAGGAATAGGTAAAACAACAACGGTAAGAAAAGTATGTGAACTTCTGACAGACAAAAATGTGAAATTTCAAGGTTTTTTTACAGAGGAAGTGAGAAATGGCAGAGAAAGAATTGGTTTTGATATTGTTACAACTCTTGGAAAGCGTGGTAATCTTGCCCGAGTAAGGTAAATTTGTCTTATACATTTCCCTCCCTTTTATATCATATTAAAAACTGAGTAGTCTTCTCCAATTTGATAAACTTTTCCACTGTACTGACATCCTGAAAGTTACTTTTTAAGATAATTTCCTAGTTTCTTAATTAACAACTACAAGGGAAGCAATTGAGGATAATTGCTTTAAACAAACATAAATATCAAAATATTTTTCTCGTGCTAAGTTTCTGAATTTTAAGTGATTATATAAAACATAGAGAAGAAATAAATCTTAAGAATAGAGGAGAAAAAAATTTAAGAGAATTCTCTCTTTTCTGAATTTGTTCATCTGTTAGGCTAATAAATCCCAGTCTTTTTCTGTAGTAATGCAAACCTCAAACGAATCATTGATTGCAGAAATTGCTTGAGTCAGTGATATCAAAATGCTGGAGGCTTTGGAAGAAACTGATTAATTTTTTAAATCGATGAGCAATTTTTTTTATCTGATAAATTTTATATTCCTATAATGTGACTTTACTTGATTCATGCCATTTCTTCACTTATTATTTAAATACTGCTTTAAAGTGTGAAAACAGCATCAATGCAATTTTGAAGGAGGGAAAAATGACTTATGTGGTTTTTGCAATCAGTGCTTTAATTATGGCTGACAATAAAAGAGAGAGTGAGAGATAGGCAACTGAGCCCATAGTAAATATGAAGTAAATGCAGTAAAATTCAAGGTAATATAGTACTTGGAATTAATTTATATATAAAATTTTTAGTTGATTGTTTGCAAGATATTAGGAAAATCATTAAAATACTTTTCTTATTTTAAACAATGTGAATGAGCATGTATATTCATTACTTTTTTTGACACATTTAATAGTTTCAGTGTTGAACCTTGCTTAATATTACTATTTTCCTTATTTTTTTGTTATTAACGTAGTAATTTAAGTAGTTTATTTTTTGTTCCTGCTCTAAAAATTTTCATGCCTGAAGCAAACATTTGTTTTGGCACCCTTCCTCTGTCATTATCCAACAACAATCCCTTCCGCCTTTTAAAATAGAAATGCATAAAATAAAATTATGAATGCAAAATGGAACTAAAATCATATTATTAAATGTATTTAATAATATGATTATGTTAGCATGTTACATATTGATGTTGTTCAGGCAGAAGTCACGAAGTTCAAAACTATGGTTTCAAGATGCGGTCAGTTTAAACTTTATTATTTTTGAGTCATTATGATAAATACAGTCAAACGTCGCAAATTCGGACGTCCAAAATCTGGAATGATCCAAAATCCGGACCTTTTTCATTCCCGAAACCCCCCCCCCCCCAGGGGAAATATATATATATATCCTAACTTTTATCTACCAAATTGGCGCCCAGAGTTGGCAGAAACCAGTCGTAACCATCTGGGGAGGGAAGGAATTTAACCACATGTGCAACGGAGGTATTGCGGGGAGGGGGGGGGGTATTGTAATCCTAATGTTAGGATCTCGAAAGAAAAGCTGAAATTTTTGAACTACTTGAGTACATCAAGTCAATAGAACAAGAAATTGCCGAAGATGACGCCTTTGAAGTACTGCATTGCGACGATAAAGCCCCAACAGGTGTCAGCTCACCAATGCCGAAATATTGCAGTATGGTGTTGTTGAACTCCCAAACTTCAGTATCCGATAGCGAGGAGAGCTAAGAAGAAACACAAGTGGAAGATAAAATACCAATTGACAGTTTAGTGGAAATGTTGAACACCACAATAAAAGGACTTGAGCAAAGGGACTTTTATTTCGGAGTCGGACATAATGGCGATACATAAAATAAAAGAGAAGTTACTTAATCAAAAACTGAAACTAATGAAACAACTCACTTTAAATTAAATGTTTTGTAAAAATGTTAAAATTGATAAGAAATAATATTAATTATGTTTATAAATCAAAGAAAACAAGTAATAAATAAGTTTTAAAAAATCTAGATCGAATTCTGTGTTTTATGATGTTAAATTCACTTGTTAATAATGAAATGATCTAAGATCCGGAATTGCCGAAGTCCCGACGATTCCGGATTTGCGACGTTCTACTGTAGTTAAAATTATTTAACAGATTTCTAGGTCCTACGGTTGACTTACTGATACTTAGATAACAAGTTTCTATCACAAAATAATTGATTGCATATTCTAATTGACTGCAGTAGTCCATTAGAAACCTGTTAATAGTCCATCAAAAAGGGTTTTTTTGCACTTGGTGATTTCTGCCTAAATGGTGAGGATTATATGTTATATTTGTTATCTTTTCACAAATGTTGTGTACTTAGCTTAATGGCCTGAAGTTTTGCAATTCTATGGCTGATTTAATATTGTTTGATATGAACATTACAAAATTATTATTTTTTTTAAACTTTTGATAAACATTAAAATATTTTCAGAAATATTTTTTTCAATTTCTTTATTTCTTGTATCTGTCTTATTTTACTATACAAGAGTAAAATAATTTTTTTTATTTTTATTTCTGTAGCTGTGTACTTAATTTTATTTATTTGGAGAGGGAAAAGTTATTTTGTTGAAAACGTAATCCTTAAATGATAATTTGTTACTGCTTCTTGTCTCTTAAATTTTTCTATTTCATTTTAAAAGTTCTATAGATTGAAAGTTGTGATTTTTATTGTTATATTTTTTTTTCAGTGCTCCTGGAGCAAGCAGAGGACCAAAAGTTGGAAAATACACTGTAGATGTTTCTTCCTTTGAGTCTCTTGCATTACCTGTTTTTGACTGTTCGGTGAGAATAGCTATTTGATTTTAATTTATAATCAGTGTTAGCAGTTTATAAATATAATTCATTCTAATTAATATTTTCTGGTAGTTTCATGCATTTTTTATTCTCATGAAATTCATTTATTGATAGCATCATTTAGAGAATTTTGTCTCTTATTGCAATGGAGTCAATTCATGTGATATCACAGTCACATGATAAACATAACTGTACTTGTCTATCTGGATTTGTAGTCTTCTGAGCTGCAACTTAACATCCTTTTTCCTCCTACAATTTGTGTAATGGATTTTAAAATTGAATCATCATGGTGTAATATATGATCCAGAATTAGTTCCACTTAACCCAGTAATGCCCAAATTAATTTAAAGCATGGATTTTAATATTTTGCTATTAAATTATGTATAAAACAGAGTAAGTTCATTAAAAAGTAAAATTAAATTGAGAAAGGAATGCTTTTTGGTTTTCTTTTTTTTAGAAAAAAATTGAAAACAAATTTAAAAACTTTTTACATAAATATTAAGATTTTTAAAATATAGTAAAATATCAAAACATTTCAAAATGACAACATAGTCTTCAGTATCTGGCTCATTGGTGGTATATGCCTGATGAAAACTGTTTAGGAGTTTAGTAATACCTATTGACTTCATAAACAAAGCAAAAGAAGAAACAACGGAATGAATTCAGTTTAGCCCCGGAAGTGAAATGTAACCATCCAATAAATAGGACTCTGGATGCTAACAATGCTAATAAAACAATGTTTTTATGAATAATATGAAATCTTATTAAGCAGATTGAAATTTAGTTTTCTGCTTCAAATTTTGGTCTTTGATAATAAAATATAAAATTCTAACATAATACAGAATTACATAGATAGCTCAGTTAATATATACATATTAATTCCTAATGCATGCCTGTTTTTCAGCTGGGTGAAGTGAATTTTACACTACTTTGTCACTTGGGTATTAGATGGTGCATTGTCAGTTATGCTTATTTACTAAATACACATTCAGATGTATTAGTGTATTATAGTGAAGTATTACTTTTCATCTGAAGAATAGCTCATAAATTGAAATGTATTCTCTAAAAATAGATGTGTTGTATTTTGATAATGGCAGCATAAATTTACAAGATAGCCAGCCTAACACATTCAGCACAAATGACAGACCAATTCAATATAGAATTAAACATTTCAATGGATCGTCTTTTGCCAGTGATTGAGATACAAAAAGTGGTGTTCATGCTTCACAATTGGACATTACACAGAAATCACTAGCATAGATTCTTTTAACTCTAAAATTGAATCATCACATTCAATATGGTTTAGTGAAAATAAAATGCAATTACTTCACCATGTTGTTATAGTATATGCATCACACAATATTTGGTAACAAAACAAGCATCCATGTGGAAACTAACTACCATTGCCTCCTAGAAATTCAAATCAAATCAGTCTACAAAGTAGATATGTTTTTCACTGATATCCAAAACATGCCATACATTTTGATTGCTACTGGGTATTGCAACACATTGCCATAATTTCAAAAAGCAATGCGTCATAATCAACCTGGACTTGAAAAAGTATTCAGCTGCATAAGATCATAATAAGACAACAACTCGCAACATTTTATGTCATGACTAGAGAGAGGCATTGCTCCCTGTTCTGCACCATCATCAACTCGGCACACAGAAGAGACACCAGAGTGTTCACAGTTTTCAGAACTGATGTCACAGTTTAGCTACTCATTGTGTCATAGCTTCAGGATCTTGAACCATTCTGCAATAATAACCTATATAATTATTGCAGACTGTGAGGGATATGTGTAATTCATTTTTCTGAAGGCCGTAGAATGTTTATATTGCATGAAAAATTAGATAATGTTTTTCATTGTGAAGTCTGGTTGTCTTACTTTGTGTACCACCTTTGTAGTATGAGAGCTAAGTTAATGAATATTGAACAAAATGAAATAACCTGATTTAAAATTCATTTATCTAAATAATCCAATCCTTATTATGCTAGTTTTTTCAAAGCTAATTGTAGTTGTACAGTGTTCGTTGCTAAGCTATATAGAGATCATATGAATTACATTTCTCTCTGATTCATTTGGTGTTAATATTTAAAAGTTATGAAAATTAGTAACTAGATGAACAGCAACAATAAAAAATGAATTTTTGAAAATAAAAACGAGAAGAAAGAAAAATTTTAAAATGCAAGATAAAGGAAATGAGGAAAGGAATCAATGATTAGCTTAAACAGATTTGGCATAATAAGAATCAACTAGACAGCTTGAATTTCAACTTATCAATTCAGATCAAATGCACTAACCAATAAGGTGTTGCTAATATCAATTTTGTTTGTATAATGTTTATATCCATTAGAAAATAAAATTGACTCGTTAGTTTGACATCAGCATGTGTTACAGTTTCATTTCTTACTGAATTGGGTAATTTTTTAGCTGTGTATTTGAAATTCATGATCAAATTTAATACCATTGTAATGGTGTCACATTCCTCAGATTTGGTTACCAATTGATGAAAATGAGAAATGTAATCTAAAATCAATAATATTATAATTTATTGCTTTTATTTCACTTCATTTCTAGTAATGAAACTTTTAAGATTTGGAGGTATAGCTTTGATATATAGCATCACTGGCAATATTTTTGTTCTGGCGACTTTTTTCAATATCGGACCCCATTGGCGATATTTTGTTTTGGCAACTTAACGATAAGATGTTTGGTTAGGTGACAAAAAGTCGCCAATATAATTTTATCACCAGTGATGCCATATATCAAAGCTGTTCCGTTTTGGAGATTATCTAGCATACTTTTTTCCTTGGAAAGATTTATAACTTACTATTTAACATTAACTAGGTGTATCATCAGTCTTGTGATTTTCCAGTTAGAATAACACGTAGAAGATTTGTTTGTAGTGTAATTATGTGAATAATGATACTTTTAGGCCTTATTAAAATTAATCACTAATAAAAGTTTGTAAAATCCAACTTAGAAATGCTGTTTCTGTGATAAACTTTTCTTTAAAATATGTTCATAGTATATATTAATGAATCAGTAAGAATTCATTTACATTTGTTATTTTTGTAAATATTTTTTGTTATTAATTTTTCAAACTTATTTAAATAGCCTTCACCGATACTAATTTTAGATGAGATTGGGAAAATGGAGGCATTCAGCAAGCCATTCTTAGCAAGAGTACAGGAAGCTTTTTCAAAACCAACTATTAATGTATTAGCTACAATACCTGTCGCAAGAAATGCTGTACCGATAGTAGAGGAATTGAGAAGTCGAAAAGATTGTTTGCTCTTTGAGGTATACCTTGCCGCAACACTTTTACAATATGAATTTTCTATATTTTCCTTTTCAGATTAAGAGATAGGCAAAAATAATTGCATCTCAATTAATAGTTATTTATTAATTTAAAGAATTTTTTAATTGTTTACTATTCTTTAGTTCTATCTTGTGAATTATATGCAAGAGGTTAATATACAAGGCCCCAACTTTGACAAGCTGTATCTCCAGAACCAAACAATTAATCATTATGAGGAGAATATTCTGAAGTTACATATGTTTTTTGGAAGATGTTGCTAAACTTATCTAATCATGTATAGAATGAAAAGTCGCTGCAATGATTTATCGCCTGCAGAGCTGATCAGAACCAATTCTTCATCATTGATCCCAAGAAGCCATGATGTAATTCAATGCAATTTTTTTCTTTGGGACTGTATAAAAGATGCAAGGTTTTTTTTTTCTGACCTTGCTAAGTAACATTGAAATATACTCAAAATAAAGATAATAATAGGCATCCAAATTGTAACATCAGTCTGTAAAATCAGTGAAAAAGTATGGAGTGAGTTTGGTTCTAAGTAGGTATTGCTTGAATTTCTGATGGTGATTTGTTTGAACAGTTCTCAACTGATAGTATTTATAATTTTACGATGTTACTTTTAAAGTGATTGGTAATCCAAGATTGTAATATATTTGTTTGTAATCACTCTGCACATATTATCTTCCGTAATTTCTTCTCATTTTTTATATATTTTTGAGATGATCTCATTTGGTAAATATAGCCTTCCAAAGTTGAGATATTTGTTTGTGATTCACCCTGCATATATTATCTTCCATAATTTCTTCTCATTTTTTAGAATTTTTTTGTAGACTATTATGAAAAATTTTTAAACTGTAAAAAAATTTATTTAGATTGTATGCATGATTATTCTTGTTTACATGTCACATATATGTTATTACATTTTCTTACATGTACTTTTATTTCATAATGAAGGTAACTAGAGACAATCGAAATGATCTGCCAAATGAAATTGTGCACCATCTCTTAAAAACGTGAAATTGATTGAAGTGAGTATCTATTAAGTTGTTTTTCATCTGAATAAAAGTGATTTCTGTTACTTGATTATTTTTTTACCAGCAATAATTTTATTCATCAATGTTGAAGCTCAATATAAAATATAAAGTGTAATCATTTTTATTCTTCAGCTTGTGTTATTCTTTTACAATCAAATCAAATATTGAGAAATGTATTTAAATTTTAAAATGACATCATAAGAATTTTAAATTTAGGGGGGAATTAAATAATATAGAGATATTTTATGAGAATATATTTTGTGGAAATTCTATCCTATTAAAATTCGAAGGTAAGCAAACGTATGTATGTATGTATGTCTGGCTATCTTCTCACGAACCGCTTAACGGGGAAGCACGCGGAAAGTACCAAAAGATGGGGAATAATCCAAGGAATCCATTTAGGCCAATTAAATTCCGAAATTACAATTAGTTAAAAAGATATTAATTAAAAACGTCAAACTGAATGAATTGACGTGCTGCCATCTATTGGCAGAATGGTGAATTCATTCACAGCGGATTCTTTTTTTTTTCTCTATTATTATTTTTCGCATCCGGTGTTGCATTTTTTTATTTATTTAACGGAAGTTGGTATTTTTTTTTTGAGCGAGCTTCTGTGTTATTCTGTGTTTGGATTTATTAACAATTGAAAAAAAATCGTTTTCCTGCATTTTTCTTTCTTTTTTTTTTTGTCGTACGGTGTTTCACAACGTTTACGTTTGTTGGGGGAAAATATTTATTCATTTTTAATCCGTTTTTTTTTCATTATTATTCGTTTTATTTTTTCTTTTGCAAAACAAATATCATGCTAATCTGTTTTAATTTATAAGCAAAAGAATTCTCGCATTTTCATTCAAACCAAACTGCTTTAAGGTAGTAAAAAGGCTAGAACTGAAAGTTTTAATCCAACAAGAGAAGATTCCAAACAGATTTATGTTTGTTGGGGAAGCTTAGTGACAATATTTGTAGGGAAAAAAACAGAGGCAGGAATATGAAAAAAATGTGGATTCCGAGAAATGCTGGTTAAATAATGTAATTAAAAGGTTGGATTTAAAAATTTTAATTAAACAATATAGGATTCAAAGGATTTTTTACGTTTTTGGGGAAACGTAACGTTTACGTTAGCGACAATATGTGTAAAAAAATAAACCGGAGGCGGGCATATGAAAATTAGTAATAAAAAGACTAGATTTGTGTGTGTGTGAAAGAATATTTACATTTGTTGGGGAAAGTAAGTGACAATATTTGTTGAGAAAAAAAAAAAAAACGGAGCCGGGCATATGAAAATATGGATCCCAAGGCCTCACATGATCTCACTTCTCTCCGCCCGGGAATATCCCATTATTCAAGATTGCCCGTGCAACGCCGGGCCATGCAGCTAGTATATTTTGTGGAAATAGATTTTAATTTTCTGCTTGTATGCTTATTTCTTGTGTTTTTATAGTTTGGAACATAATGTTAATTGCTAAATCCTCATTAACATAAAATCTAATAAGAAATTACCAAGAACGCGTTCATATAATCAGAGTTGACAAATTTAATTTTTATCTATTTTACTTTAGTACTGTATAGTTTAAATATGTTGCCAATTTCCAAATCTCGGATGAGTTAAAATGCTGAGAGTACATTTGTTTAGGCTATTCCTACCCCAACCATTAAAAGTTGCTTTTTAGACATGTGTAATATCTAATGAAGATTTATAATCTTGTGTGTTTTTTATGCATCAAAAACAGCAATTGTCTTTTAGATGTTAAAGTTGAAACTGTATGCAAAAAAAAAAATCTATGTTAAAATTTATGGGAAAAGAATATTTCTTGCTTTGTGCATGAAAAAATACCTTAGTTTATTATGGTTTTCCTAATTTAAAATTTAAGAAATTCTCCACATACACGTATTTTCTACAATTCCTCACTATTCTTTCTTCTTGATGAAAATTGAATAAATTTATACCATAAATGTATTGTTTAATGTTATCTGAAAAGAGGACTTTTTGCTGTTCAATGATAATTTTTTCTAATTGTGCTCCTCAAAACAACAAAATAGAACTTGAGTTTAATTATGCTTTTTTAAATAAAGTTATGTATCCTTTTGGAACGGGTTCTATGAATTTCTGCTTTTTTTTTTTCATTTATTTTGTTACATTTAAAACATTAATTTCCAATTTTGTATGTTTCATTTGTAAATAATTTTCAAAAAGTTGTATTTGTTGATATACGTCCTATTATTTATGTCGTTATTTTATTTTCATCATACAGAAGAGCAGTTTGTTTTAAAGGACCTTTTCAAACTGACAAAATACTTATAAATGTTTTTTTATATTATAGCAGATTAATTTGATTCTCTATTATTTCTGATAAAATCATAATAACTAGAATTCTCATTTCCTAATGCAATATATAAGTAACAAATTATTGATAATGATTTTGACTAATGCATTTTCCATGTATGTTCTGATTGTATTTTGATAGTATTTGAGTAAATAATAAAAGATATTTTTAATTAATTGGAAATAATTATTCATTATAAACTATTCTTTAATGCCTGTACTTTATTTCAGATATACACTTACAGCTATTACAAAAGAGACTCCATTCCTGTGAAAAAGTGTTTATGTTCAATAATTTAATAACACCTGAGGTGAAAATATCTGATCAGTTATTTTGAAATCTTTACTGACATTGTTAAATAAATGTTGTTTTCATGCAGCAAAAAACGATTAAATTAAATTGCTCTATCAAAACATAGAAAACCAAACAATGTAAAAAAAATGTTGTGATATATAAATAAATAAAAAGTTCATGACATCTGTTCATTTTTGGTGAGTTCCATTTATCTAGAAATCACATGGAAGCTGTGACAATTTTCAGTTTATCAGGAAAATAGATTTATTAATAATTTGACGATAATTCATTGCCTATAATGCATTGTGACCCTTGAATGATTGTCACCCATTATGAATCGCGATGTTCTCAATTCACCTTCATTTCAAATGAAATGCTATTCACGAATTTCAATGATTCACTGCAGTTCTTACATACTCAGAACTAGGGATTCAACGAATAGTGATTTGGCCAAATACTGATTATTTGGCAGCCGAATATCCACTTATTAAAAAACATTCCACTTTTGATTGTAAATAAAATATTTCTCAAATTTTAAATAAAAAATTAAAGATTAATAAAATTGATTATTTATTATTTGTACATTTAAAAAAATGCTAATATCTTTCATTTTTGTAATATTTTAAAATACCTTAATCCTAATAATAAGATATGAGAGAATCTTCTCATTTTGGGATTATTTCTCAGAAATAAGTCATCATTGCAGACATGACAATGACAAACACAGAAGAAATTTCAATGGATAATTTTAAATTATTATAAGTAAGTTGTTATTTTGATAAACAACTTCTATAGCTGGGATGGAGTGTTCACTTATTTGGAGGGGAAAAAATGCTGAAAGATGTCGTAAGATTTGCAAATTAAACAAGAAAATACCTTTCAGCTCCTGCAACCACAGTATATAGTGAGCATTTATTTTCTGAAGCAGGCCATATACACTATATGCCCAAAAGTATCCGGACACTTGCAGATTTTCACATTTCTTTGAATTTCTCCGGAATGGTTTAACCGACTGCCTTTAAACTTCGGACATGTAAAGAATAGACAATAACTCACATTTTACATTGAAAATTCGGTTCTGAGGGCAATTTGGGGACCGTCTACAAACTGATGAAGACAAAAACATTTTTGGCCCACCCCGCTTCACAGAATACTGATAACAAGAGGAAACTTTCAGAAATGGTAATGTTTAATGTGCATAATATTTACAGAAGTTTTTGTAAACTCAGTGCAAATATTTGGGAAGATATAAAGGTTTTCTTAAAAAATCTCAATTTGTGTACAACCCCTCATCTTTTAGCTTCTCTTCGACAGGAGCTAAAATTCTGCTCGTTGTAATGCCGATATCTTTCTGAATAGTAATGATATTGAACTGAATGTTTTTATATAAGTTGCCCTATATATCTGGCTTTAAAGTTGTGAAAGAAAAATTACACTATGTTTCGCGCATGCGCAGTAAAACACTATTTACTAAAAATGCTCATAATTCCTTTAATATTCAACAATTCTTTTCCAAAGTTTTACACAAATGCTTCTCTAACATATTGTCATCTTTTCTGTAAGTTTCGTATAATATAACAGACAACTGTACATGTTATAAGCAAACAACAGGTGGGAAAATTTGAGATTTTTTAAGAAAACCTTTATATCTTCCCAAATATTTGAGCTGAGTTTACAAAAATTCCTGTAAATATTATGCACATTAAACATTACCATTTCTGAAAGTTTCCTCTTGTTATCAGTATTCTGTAAAGCGGGGTGGGCCAAAAATGTTTTTGTCTTCATCAGTTTGTAGACGGCCCCCTAATTGCCCTCAGGACCGAATCTTCAATGTAAAATGTGAGTTATTGTCTATTCTTTACATGTCCGAAGTTTAAAGGCAGTCGGTTAAACCATTCCGGAGAAATTCAAAGAAATGTGAAAATCTGCAAGTGTCCGGATACTTTTGGGCATATAGTGTATATATAACCAAATGGAACAGACTTCTTCCTGAAAATGCCGAAAAATTGTTCTTCCATCATAATTTCGTGCTTTACAATGATAAATGATATGCGACATTATTAAATACTTATGTATGATACAACTTAAAATTGAATAAATGTTAGGAGATATTTTTAGTAATACATGTTCTGAAATATTCTTTGTTACATATATTTAAAAGCACATTTTTAAAAAAATTATTTTGTCATGAACTTATTCGGCCAAATATTCATTACAGCCCTACTCAGAACTTCAATCATCATTGTTTTACAGTAATTCCACTAGAAAACCTGCTTTGAACTAATCTTCAAAGATGAAACTAAGAGTTTTTAATAATGGTGTTTGATGGTAACTCTGCTTTTTACTTTCTCGTATACAAAGAGAAAGTATTGTAATCGTCAAAAAATTTGATATCTAGATTTTGACAAATCTCCAGGTTTTAGACCTCCCTGAGTCCGAAAAACACAATTTTGGAATTATATCTGTCTGTCTATGGACTCGAAAACTATTAGAGATACAGGGATGAAATTTGGTATGTGATCTTTACACATAATTTGTAGGTTTCTATGAAATTGTGGACACAATCTGTCCACAGAAGTCTGTCTGGCCACATTCATGTGAACACAATAACTCAAAAACTTAAATAGATGGATGGATAAAATTTGGTACTCAGTTTTATCATAAAGAATGAAGGTTCATATCAAATTTTGTACCAAATCCGTTAACACGTTGACTGTCTGTCTGTATAGTCGCATACTTCTGAATACTATAACTCCTAAATGCAACTACTTAGATAAATGAAATTTGGTATCTGATCTTCTAATCCTAATGGTATATCTGTGTCCAATTTTCATTTCAGTCGTTTAAAAACAAGGCGTTCAAATTGCATATTAGATTCTCCTTATCTAACAAGGTCAAATTTCATATTGGTGCTACTCGTTACTTTTTGTTGTTCTTACTGAATGCTGTTCTAGGACAATTTGGCACCTTGGAAAATCTACTTTTGTTAAAGATAGAGATTACAAGTAAGCAATAAGAATGTTCATTTGAGTAGAATTTTACTGTTCTTCTCAGCACAGATGTCCCTCCCCCCTTTGTTTTTTTCCTCATCTGCACAATGTTTGCAGTGGTTTCTTTAAAATCACTTTGTTGTCTCTTTTTTTTACTACATTAAAACCTTGATTTATGCATGTCATTTTGTTTTTGTTACAAATTATTTTCTAACTAAAAATGGCAATGGAACCAACAAATGATTTTTTTTAATTCCTTCATTAAAAATTTTCAGCATTTCAACTGATTGCTTTTAAATACAATGAAAGAATTGTGCATTTTTAAGTTAGAAATATTTCATTATTCACCCTATTTTTGAGGTTCTAAGGTTTTTAAATATGTAAAATTGGTTCATCATTAAAAAATTACTTTTCAAAGATCATGCAAGTAACTGAACTCACATTATACAGGGTGTCCGAGAATTGAGGGACACATTTCAAAAATTAATAATAAAAATAAAACATTGTTACAATTAAGGGTGTTTTTTTTTTTAATGAGAGCGCATTTCAAAAAGTTTTCTTTTCAGGTAGGAAACTCGCTTACCTGAAAAATGGTGGTCTTGGGTGGCCATAAATTATAGAAAATCTCCCATTTTTGAAAGCCATTATATGCACCATTATCTGCGAAAATATTAAAAGTGGAAGAAAAATAAAAGCATGTATATGTAGAGAATTTTATGCTCTTTAATTTGTTAATTCACATGTAGTGTGAAAACTGGATATTTTTTTAGATATCCAAGAAAAACTAAAAAAGGAAACCAGGAATTTGTGCATTGGCATCTGCCCATCAGTAGCCATTGCGTATGGAATTCTCTCACTGTAGCAAATTTGGAACGTCGTAATGCTGTGTTACCTATCTGACAAAAAAACTTTATTTCCTTTCTCATTAAAAAAAACGTAGTTTCAACTTTATTAGGTTCTTTTATTTATTATTAATTTTTTTAATGTGTTCCACAATTCTCGGACACCCTGTATTTCTTTGGCGAAAGGTGTTATGTAAACATTGTTTGATTTTTAATGCTTTTTATAGCAATTATTCAATTAATTGATGTTATCATCTAAAAAGTTAAGATATTACTGTCATCTTCTCTATATAGTTTGCTATAGTGAATCTTAAATCCATAAAATGCTGGTTGGGTTTCTGATCGTAGAACTGCATCCAAATACTATGACTGCATTATGAGAGGTTGGTGCTTGAAATATATAACTTTGAAACACCACATCTTAAACATCTAAATATAATAAAATGTCCTTTGAAGAATGTAATAGTTTCATTTGAGGAAATATTTATAATATTTACAATTAATTAAAAGAATGATAAACAGAGATTTGTGTTTTAATTTATTTGCAACATGTTCAAAAATTCTTTACAAGAACGAATTAAATGGGGAGCATTTGTTCTGTTTAGAAACCAACTTGAGTGAAGCTAAGCAATGACCATGGTATCTAAGTGCTAATTTTATGTAAGCATCAAACATAATTTTTTTCCCTTTGCAATACCAGTAAATTTCTTCTTGATTCTGAGAACATAAAGGTTTTATACCAATTTGAAATTACTGCTTATCCAATTGTAGAATGAGAACACCATAAGTTACCACAACTGAACAAATAGAGAGAATTAATCCTTGATTAATTGCAAACATTCCTCCTCCAGTGACTTTCACATCTATTTTCATGACGATTTCGAATAAGAAATTGATCAATTGCATGGACGAATGGGACGGAGAATAGCGCAGAAATTTATCTAGATATTCTACCATTCTTAATTTTGCTTCTTCGCCTTTGTCGATGATATTGGACCCATGACGAGCCATTACAAAAAACGTGACGAACGAAATCATAAATAAAAAGACAATGTAAATTTTAGAATATGTTGAGTTGAAAAATTCATTTTTACTTGCCAATACACTTGCAGCGTGGAACAAAGCACTTATCATTGCACCACAGAACAAAAAAACGTACATATTTATTGTGTGATCTACTTCGTGAATTCTTAAAGAGAGATTTTTAAAGACACTTATGTCGTCTGGTAAAGTTTCCACATTCCAAGCCATGCGTTGGCTTCTTTCTTTCAGTTTTTCTGCATATACAGAGATTAGTTTCTGCAAAGTGCCATATAGATTGATACTAAGAATATAAAAATATCCACTTACAGATACACTCAGACCAAACGTAGTCACACAGCTTATAGTAACGAAGTTCCAATATGATCCTTTCAAGCTTTCAGGTATAAAATATGGAACATAAAGTGCATGAGTATAATATTCACGTTGTTCACAAAAAATGAAAAGTGCTACGCAGAACATTAGCAAGATAACAGCTGCAAAATATATGACTAGCTGATACATTATAGATCTGCTTCCTATGTACTCACCTGGAATCATCACTGATGACAAATGAATCAAGTTTTGAATAGCTTTGTACATCTTCTTTCGATTCCGAATGAACATAATCATAGTTAAGAATCCACAAACATTATAGCCGTAGAATGTTATACTTATGGACAGTACAGGTAGAAACTGGTTTACGTAAGCTAAAGTAACTAAGAACATTATGGTTTTCACAGCTGCCATAGCATAACACCATACTTTAACGAATATATGGACATCATTTCTATTTTCTTTAATTATCGATGAGGACAATGGAAGTCCTACAAGAAAGCCTGCAGTAAATATTAGATTAAATGCATTGTTTTTGATAGAGCTTTTCCAGTATTTATTCTCATTCTTCCAGTTGTAGTTTGAAACGTAAATTTTTCTTTTTCTGAAGTGCATTTTTTCCATTAATTCTATCTGTTGAAATTAATGAAAATGCCTATTGATAAAAATATTTCTGATTTCTTGGAAATGTTGTGAAATGGTGATTTTCGATGCGAATTCGATTTATCCAGATTGAGCTTTTCTAACTTGTATACAGATAGACCAGTTTCTTTTTTTCCATAAAATTGGCTTTCATTTGAGGACATAAAACAGAAATTAAAATTAAGGTAAAGTAATTTCGTACATAAACATGTATAACCTGCACAAACAAAAATTTGTAAATTTCTTTTAGAAATTGCATTAAACTTAAAGTAATTCTTGTAAGCAATCAAAAGATTGAAATGATGATCTATTCTAGTTGAAATTCGTTCTTACTCTATAGGAATATCTTACCATTCATAACTAGAAGTAAGTTATTATGAAAATGTTGAAGTCTTGTGAGAAAATAACCATTTGACTGGAAAAATATTCTGCTTATAACTGATTATTAATCAAAAAAGTTAATCGCATAAACATATTGACATAATTTTTTTTTCTGTCATTTCCTTGATTTATTAAACTGGAATTTCGAAACGGGGCTGGTTTTTTTTCATATATGTTTTTTTTTCCTTCTAAATTGAATTATGACACGAAAAATGTATTTAGTGAAAAATGTAGATAAAAAAGGGCAAAATTTCAACGTGAAAGGCTATGTAGGCATAAGCATGCACTGGGATTATTTATTGTCCTAAAAAAGACAAAAAATTGTAAATTTATTTTCCTGAAATACCTAATTTTGTCGTCTTGCAAATTACCTGCACTTTTAACAACTTCCTAATGATTTTGCGGTAAGATCTAATCGAATATTTTAGAAAAAAATTAGCTGTTGCTCTCACGAATCCTTAATGCATGCAGTTTCGTAATATAACTTTTTGTTTTGATGATATACAAAATGTTACCAAAACAAACAATAAAACCTACCAGGCAAATATTGACTGAATTCATATTTTCGACTCTTTAACATCTCTTGTAAATTTAAATTGCAATTGATTGACACCGATGTTTAACTTTTTAGAGACTATTAAAAGTTAACTGCATACTATTTCTTCTTTATGTTTTCAATGCAATTTCCTTACTAACCTTGCTAATTTGAATGAAAACTCTCTTACTAGTTAAAATAAGTTTCCAAATTCTAAATTAATGGAGTTAAGTCTCTTGAAGTCGCATGTCATGTAATTGCGCATCTAGCTGCGATTGGCAATTTAGGTTGTCCATATTTTAAGTTCTTTTAAAGCAACAAAGATAAATTTTGCAATGTTAGAAAATGTATGGTTGGCACAAAATGCCTCCGCACAATGCAAGACGTAGAAAATGTGTAGTATTTCACGATCAAATGTTGATACTCTCAGAAATAAAAATTAAGTTGTTTTAATTATAATATTCATAGGATGTATTTATATAAATATGTGAAAAGTCAAGTTTTCTGTATTTACCAAACACATAATTACCCTAACTGAGAGTATACTTTCGTGGTGATCGGGTATATATATTCGGGATCGGGTGAACATATCGTAAATATTCTGGCGATATTGAAACCAATTTTTTCAAAACGTGGTTTTTTTTATTTATTATTTTTTTTAACACTGACTCTTTGCTCCTGATGTAAGTTTTTGAGCCGTCAACCGATTTTATCCTGCATTTGTTCTTCCAAACTCAAGTTGATTGATTGTGGGCAGAACATGAATGAAGCCAGTGAAGCATCTCTTAATATTAGCAAGAACTTGGAAATCTTGGCAGCATGCTTAATGCCAGTGCCATGTTCAAAAATAAAAAAGTGATCCCAAATTTTCGTTTGTGTGTACACTCGGTGTCCAAAAATTAAGCATAACTCGTAAAATGCGAAAAATTTGGGGTTAATATGAATACACTGGGTTCACAATCAGTTGTGGAGAATAGTAGGAACTCGCGCTTTACAGAAAAGATTTCTTCACGAGGTAGCTTAGGGAACCGACCAGAAAGTGACGACGATGAAAATGATTTGGGCTCACCTCGTTTCATAGAAAAGCTGATAATGATTCGCAACTTTTGTTGCATAATAAACAATGGTTTTGTTTGCTATGCACAATCCTTATATGATTTTCATGAAATAAAAAACCTTGTATATTCGGGAATATATAAAGGTTTTCTTCAAAATTTTCGGCATGTTTTTTGCTTATAACATGCAGAGCTTTCAACCAAATTATTTGAATATTATTACATTGTTACGAACATGGAATGTTGCTTCCCAGCAGTGTTAGTGTTGGAAAGAGACATTTGCAGATGTTGTTACTAGCTATCGGAGGCAAATTAAGCCAATACCCCTTACCTTGGCGACAAAATGAAGGTCCTCAAAAATACTAGAATTTTTTCGATATCTCTGTTAGAAGTGGAGATGTACAGAATGTACTAGATGATTCCATGTGACGTCACGCCCTATCGGGAAGACTATAAATACCGCAGTTTCTGAATCGTCTTTGGACTTTGAACGTGGTGATCGACTGGGATCGTCTTTTTTGGCGTGCGAACGCCTTTGGAATCTCTCTTTGGAGTTTTCTCCGCAGTACGGGCTAGTCAGCTGATAGACGCCGAGCGGTATTGAGAGTGCTGTTACTGTAATTATTAGTGATTTGCTAATTTGTGCAAGAGTTGTTATTCCTGTTACCTGTTCTTCGTGTTTTCCAGAATATTCGAGATAAAGCGTCTTTCTCCATTATCCTTGCTTGTTGGACTGTTTTCATCGTACACACACCGGACGAATTTTGTAATAATATTTATTGTAATATCAATGTTATTTTGTTGTAACAAAAATAATTAAAATAAATAGCAGTATCAAAACATCGAAAACAAAACAATGTAAAACTTTTTGCTATGAAGTCAAAAAAAGTTCATTACTTTTGTTTATTTGTGGTGAGTTCCAGTTATCTGAAAAGCACGCAGAAGTTTACATTTATTGCTGTCACAATTTTCGATTTATCGAAAAAAAAATCGATATCCTGACAATGAATGAATTTGTGATGAAAAAATTTATCGATATCGTGACGATGAATCATTACCTGCTATGCGCCGTCACCCACAATGAATCACGATCGACGATGCTCTCAGTTCACCTTCTTTCAGATAAAATGCTATTCGTGAATTTTGATGATTCAACGCAGTTATCACGTACTCGGAACTTAATCATCATTGCTTTAAGCTAATCCCTCTCTTCAAATATGAAAGAAAGATAATAATGGTGTTTGAAGGTAACTTTACTTTTATCGTTCTTGCTGCATGCTGTTCCGGGATATTTTGGCGCACTGGAAAATCTGCTTTTGTAAAAGATACAGATTATAAGTAAGGGATAAGAAAATTCGCAATGGCGGTCGGGGCATAATATGTTATTTCCGGCCCCCCCCCCCTCCCCCGTCATCATCAACTGCTTAGCTCGTGTAATCAGCGGCCGGGGCACAGTATTTACTGGTATCCGGATAATAATATGGTTTCTTTTTTTATTTACCCCAGTCTTCATCAGTGGCTTGGAAATGGCGCAAGAACTATGGTATTATTTTTTAGACCCCCCTCACTTTTTTCTTTAAAAAAGGGCATAAGCGCAGTAATGTTTTTGACTCCTTAGTGACCCATAAAACTGGCGCCTTGGCATCTATACCCCCTTCCCCTCCCCAGTTCCTACGCCACTGAAATTTTGTCTGAATATAATTTGACTGTTCTTGACTTCACCCCTCCCCCTTTTTTTTCTTTCGTTGTCTAAACGATGTTTCCAGCGGCTTCTATAGAATCATTTGGCCATGTTTTTTGCTACATTAAATGCTGATGATGCTTCAGTGCCTTCTGCATCTCTCACCTGCTTGGAGCTGTTCTCTAGAGCTAAAGGCAGGAATAAAACTATCTGGCTCATTCCACCGGAGCATCACTGGTATCAGGGTTCTCGACCAGGTGGCTGTCTATCAGACGCGACCAAACAACTCTTACTGGCTTCCTTAGTGGGCATATCAGAAGTTTGACTTTCTCTGATAATTCTAAGTGTTTTGAGATCTGCCCAAAATGTACTGCAGAACAGGCCACACCCGATCATATTCTTGCATGCCTGGGACTTTCCAAACAGGATCTTGTTTCTAATCCTCTATTGACTTTGGATTTCTTTAGGGTGCACAGGCTCATGGACCTGATATAGCTCTGCTGATCTTCGGGGATCATCAACAACACTACATTAAAAACTTAATTTAGATACGCATTTGATTGATTTGGTACTTTTGTTTACAACTTATTTTGTAATAAGAGCAAAAGGGCAATGGAACCAACAAATTATTTTCTAGTTCCTTCACTGAAAATTTCCAGCCTTTCAACTGATTTTTGTTTAATACAATAAAAGAATTGTGTGCATTTTTAAGTTTAAAATATTTTTACTATTCACGCTATTTTTCGAGGTTGTAAGGTTTATAATATAGGAAATTGGTTCATAAAACTATGGTAAATATGAAGGGTTTGCAGTACTTTTGTAAACCAAACCATTAAAAAATTGCGTTTCAAAGGGCATACAATTAATTGAGCTCACAACATGCTAGGTAAACATGCTTAGATTTTTAATGCTTGTTATAGTTTTTATTCAGTTAGTTTGCTGTTTCCATCATCTCTGATATACGTTTTTTTTGTTTTTGTTTTTTTATTGCTCATGCTGACACTGCTTACCCAAAGGGTGTAAAGCACAGTGGCGTAGTCGTGAATTAAGCAGTGCCGGAACGCTGTGACCTAGAGATACTGTGGGGGGGGGGGCAAAATGGAGAGTGTGATGGGGGAATAGAGGAATACTTCATAATAAGATATTTTTTACATTTGAAATCCATAATTACTTTACCTAGGTATTGAAATTGTGAAGTAATTGAAGTTGTGAAGTAAACTCCACACTTTAAAGTTATTATTTTATTTTTGATTAAACATTAACAAATGGGTAGTGTAGCAAAAAGCATGGATATAATGAAGATGTTAAAGAATAATTTTTTAATAAAATTTATGTTGTGGTTTCAAGTTAACCTAAAATTAAGTAGTAAAATCATGACATTGATAAGTAATATAGAAAATATGAATTTTCAGAATCGAAACATAAAATACAATTAAATGTTTGCACCCTTAAAGCTTTTAACCCCTTCCTGCCACCACTTGCCACTCTACCATTTTTATTAATTTAAATATTTATCATATTTTCGAAGGTGAGGATTAGACGAAGACCGCGCTGTTTTAAGAGGGCATCTTACAATTTTTTTCTTATTTATTTCTCATAAAGAAAAAACAATGCCGGAACGCCGTTCCTGTGCGTTTCGGCTCCATTAAACCCCTGGTAAAGCATGTCACGAGTCGGCGGGAAAACTGATATACAGTTCGCAGTCAGGGCCGTCTTAACAAATGTACGCCTTGGATTACTATAATTTGGTTCCCCACCAGAGCTACAACTATGAATTTGAAAGCGTTTGGTCTAACGAATATATTGTTACAAAGATGTAATGTCGCTTTCCTGCCTCGCTAGTTTTTAGTTGGGAAGGGAGCTTTACAGGGGTAAGCATGGAGTGACGGGCAGCGGCCAGGCCTGGACCCCTGACCTTGGCGACAAATCGAAGATTCCCGAATATGCGATCATTTTCTGGATATCTCCATTAGGAGAGGAGATACTAGAATGTGCTAGATATTTCCATGTGACGTAACAACCAGTCGAGCAAGGGGATATAAACGGAATGCAAACGCGCTTGAGGAACGACTTTGGAGTTTTGTCTGCAGTGCGAGCTGGAAAGCCGGTGAGCTGAGCGCTATTGAAAGTGCTGTTACTGTCCTTATTAGTGATTTGCTGACTGCTTGTGTTTCTAAATCCGAAAGTGCCGTTACTGTTATTACTAGTGAATTGCTGTCTGTTTGTGTTGCTAATCTGTACAAGAGTTATACCTTATTACCAATGCTACGTGTTTTTCCCGCATATTTGAGAATAAACCTTCATTCTCCGTTATTCTCCGTGTTGGACTGTTTACACCATACACCCACAGAACGATTTTTGTAAGTATATCTACCTAATAAAGTGACAAATTGAGCAACAAATAAATAATACACTCACCTGTTCTCTGATTAACGACTTACATTTTTGTAAATCGGTGCCTTTCCAAAATAGGATTTTGAATGCTAGCTTCCATAATGTAGGCAACTTCCATTTCACTCATAATTTAGGTCTCTGTATGAATATTTGTTGAACTATACATGACTGTGTAACATTACAAAATTGATGACTGTCTAGTTACAAGTCCTAATCATGTTTTTACTTTTAACAAATTTAAAATTAGAATTAAATAATTTTTGGTTCAAAATTAAAATAAAATCGGTATAGAAATTTTTAGGTGCCTTTGGATCCATGGTGCCCCTGGTATTAGACCATTATCCCAATTAGTCCATTGGATAAGACATCCATTGATTTGCAATAGAAATCCATAAAACGGTGGTGGCGATTGAGTGACAGAAGTGGGGAGGGCAAAAAATTATGGACACAATAAAAGTACTCATAGACAACAACTTTTAAAAATTAAGTTACAAAACTAGCTAGCTTTCCCGAACCCAATTTTTCTTTTATAATTTCTAGTTTTAGGCAGCAAAAACGAAATAAAAATTTAATTTTTTCTGCAAAAAGAGGGGGGGGCGATTGTTGCCCCCCCCCCCCGAGTTGCCGCCACTGTCTAAAAGTATCCATAAAATCATTATTTGTGACATTAGCGCAAGTCTACAATTAAACTGAAGTGCTTTGATAATTCTCAAATCGTAGGTAATAATTTCATTAAAAAAGCGTGGCTTGTTTAAATTAAAACAAAAAAAGGCATAATTTACTTAAACCCAACCACTGAATAAAATATAAGGAAAAAGAAAAAAAATATTGAGTTAGATTATTTGTGATAAATAATATTATTTAAAACAGATATCTAAAGCAATGAAATTAATTACGTTACATAAAGTAAGATACAGTAGAAAATAAGCTTCTCGAAGTCATTAGTTTAGTCTTCGAAATCTTGAACCAGGGAGATGCAAACTCTCCACGCTAAGGTAAACACTGAACTGACCAGAGTGTAGTAGAGAACTACTCGAGGGTACGATGAATAATTCTTGTTCCCATGAAAAAAAAACACATTAGCATCAGCGTATGTGACCAGTTACCATGTGCGGTTTCACCACGAGGGTCCCACACGCAGGTCATTAGCCAACGCAATATAATATCATCTATCTTGTAATTTATGGCTCCTCTGGAACTTTCAAAAATATTTCAGAATGGAATAAGAAGCTCACTATGGAGCTTATTTTGATGACAATGCGTTCAAAACAAGTTGAAATGTACCCAATTGCATTGATGATCACTTAGGCACCTAGAAAAAGTCTAGATAATTTAAAAAGTGCTATTTTCCCTTTAACAGATGTCACGGTGAACAATCATACTGATTGAACGAAGACGTTCTTTCCACCTATCTCACCAATGGTCATTAAGAAGTACAGAGTCGTCTTAACCTGGACGGGGTAGTAGGCTGGTAACACAGTTAAGCAATTTCAACGGTTCTTTTCATTTTTAGGCAGTTCAAGACATCTGGCTTTAAATTTTCATGAATGTTAGAGGGCGAATTGAAAATCAAGCATCACGGATCACTTATTTAACTTTCCTTGTGTGCTTTCCCGGTTTAACTTTCCACTGCTGCTTTTTTATAATTCCTAGTTTTTACCCTCTAAAATAAAATAAAAATTTAATTTTTCCCGGAAAAAGGGGGGGGTGCCCCCCGAGTCACTGCCATTGGGTTCCCAATTGTATAACTGTGTCCAAATACTATGACTTTATTATGAGAGGTTGATGCTTGAAGTATTAGAAGAAAGTGGGGTAAAACGGGATACCTAAGGTTTGAAGACCTGTTGGAGCTAAACTATTCGATATAAAGCTTGTCAAATTCTACTTAAAAATTCTTTATTTATCAGAGTTTAATAAATCTTTCAGGAAAAGTCACATTTTCATTACTTTTTTTACTAATGATTTTTTTGTAGAAAAGTCAAAGTATCCCCTTTTGCCCCACTAGTGGGGTAAAACGGGATACACATGTTAACTCTATGAGAAATTAGGGAAAACTAGATTTTCAGTGGAAAAGTAGCTTATTTTTTATTTTATGTGACAATTTAAGAATTAAACAATTTTCTAAGATTTAACAATAGTTATAATAGTTGACAATTTAAGAATAAACACAGTTTTTTTTAAAATTTATCAATAGTTAACAATTTAAGAATAATGACCATATTTTAAGATTTAACAATAGTTACCGTAGTTGACAATTTAAGAATAAAGACAGTTAGTTTAAGAATAGTAATAAGTAAGTAAGAATAGTAATAATTCACATAACATAGTTGTCTTTATTCTCCGCTCCACTGCAGATTTAATGGACTCATTTAGGTTTTTTTTATAAGACGGTTTTGCAGTATTGGTTCTTCATACTTTTCTCTTTTTGATTGTCTTGTTTTGAAGTTTTCTTTTTCTGTTTTTTGAGTCACCACAAAACAATGTTCTCTTCTTTTAATAGCATTTTTTTTAAATTTTTCTCTTTTTTTTTCTTCTAACTGTTGGAAATGCTTTCCATCAGATCATTTGACGCAAAGGTCAAATAGGAATGGCCCTCACAAACTATGTCACAACCTAAGAAAATCCTCTTCGGTCGGATATCCGTAGCTTCCCCTTATATCCCGTTTTACCCCAAGTGCAGAGGTCATAAGAAACGAAATAGAACATCGCAATTATTGGAGTAAATCCTTATTCTTTGATAGGGTATAAATCCTTAGTAAAAGTATAATAAGCTGTACTAAAAATGGTTTTTAAAAGTGTAATGATTTTTAAATAAGGATAGTTTAAAATCATACCAACATTGGAGAGGTGACGTCAAAAAACAAATAAACCTTCAGAGAAGAAGAGAATTTAACAACAAAATGGAACTATGACCATTCTTTTTTCTTCCCTAGTGCAGAATAATTCAGTATTTGTCCACTAGACAGAAAAATTAATAACACCAAAATCAAAGTATCCCGTTTTACCCTACTCTGCCCTATAACCTTGAATAACCACATCTTAAACTAGTAAATATGATTCCATATTCTTTACCCAGGTTTTAATACTGAAAACTTCACAGTTCATTTTTTCTTTTCAAGAAGATATATTAAAAACCTATCGGATAATCACTTAGTATTAATGACAATTTTAAGTAAAGGGGATTGTGAAAGAAAACAGTTTTACATCATTAGCAACGTAAACGAACTCTCGGTTTTAATTGTTTCATTAGCACATTCTCAGTGAATTTTAGATTCAAATAATAATTTGACAAATTACTGTCTCATCATTAGTCAAATTTTACAAATAAAATAAGAGAACCCTATAATAATGAGTCTGCATATATGTGTACGGGCAGCATATTAACTAACCTTACATTGATACAGACCATGGAGACTTTGGATCCATCTCATTGGCTTGCTCTTCCTATGTCATTTGTGACGTACCTCACTGCTAGGTTTCCTTTTTTGCTTACAGTTGGAATGACGACAATATACTATTGTTCTATATTCTCTTCGTCATTAGTTAAATAAAGATGAACAAGTGTTGATACAAAATTTTATTTTAATTCAATTCAAGCTTTGCTTTAAAAACTTCTCAATAACTTCGGATTTAAAAAAATGAAACAGTACATGAGATGAAAAAATTGGTCAGGGCGCCATCTGTATTTCCGATACAGAACTACACACTACTTTCTAGTCAAAATCGGATTTTTTTCATTTAATTGTAAGGAAAAAGAAAATAAAAATGAAGTCTTGATTAAAGATTTCTAGACCAGATTTTGGACATGTTTGCATAAGAAACACCAGATGCAATGAGTTACGTCACAATTGACGTAGGAAGAACTAACCAATGAGATGGCTCCACAATCTCAGTGGTTCGTATCAATGTAAGGTTAGTTAATATGTGATCTTCCCGCCTGTGATGAGCGCATATCTTACGATACGCGAGTTCAGGGAAGACAAAGTGTAACTTGTGCTTCCAATCATAAAAGTGTATCGCTCATGGTGAGATCATCCTGTGTGTAAAATCCGCCATGAAGTGTTAAATGAAATATGTGCACACTTGTATTCAGTAAACTACATATTGTGAAAAGACAAACCCAAGTTTTTACTGAGACTAAAACTACCACAAACATATTCGCATAAACAAATAAATAAGAAACAATTTTCAGAGTCTGAAAGCATCAGTTTCTTAAAATAGGGCATATTTTTTAAAAACTGCACTTTTCATAAATGTCTATCTCAAATTATTAAGAGAAAATAGCTTAAAAAATTCGTTAGGTGTCTTTTAGAAAATCTTTTTAAGTAATCTGAATGCAGGATGGGTTTTTTTTTTTTTTAATATTCCATGGCAGAGTCCTCCTAGAAACTGAATTCTCATATATTTTTGTTAGAATTGTGACAATTTAAATCTTATAAATAAATTTATTTTAAGAGCTAATAATATTCAAATAGCATTTATATAATATTAATGAAACTCTTCCCCTTCAGGAATGGCGCTAGAGTTTGCCCGACGGGGGGGGACGAGTGTAATGAAATTGGTCTCAAATTTTTGCCAGATTATTATTTATCAACTACAGTTGAATACCACGTACAAAAATTTTCCCCGACGGGATACAAAATTTTCCCCCGACGGGGGGGGGCACAGCATCCCCGACAGAGGGGCCCTGGCCCCTCCGGTCCCCCCTCTGACGCCACCCCTGTTCCCTTTTAACCTTCTTGGGAGGCATTCATATTTATACCCAAAAGAATATGTTATTTGGCAAGTATCGGAAATGTTAGGTATAAAAAAAAAATCTCCCTTCATATTTTATTAAATTCGGTGAATTAGTCCTTTTTTTCAACTTTTTCCTTTATTTGGTAAAATTTTCAATGTTTTATTCAACAATTATTAACTTTTAAATAAATTACATCAGTTTCCTCTACAGAAATCAATGGAGGGGAAAGAATCAGTGGCGGCTCGTCAACTCGGAAACAAGCAGTGCTGCAAAAAAAAAAAAAACCATCAAGATAATGTATATAAAATATAATTTTTAAAAATTAGTTGTACTTTTAAATAGCCCCAAATTTTTAATTGTACTTATAGAAAATTATCTACGACATATCTTTTTACTTTCTCGTATACGAAGTATACAAAGAGAAAGTATTGTAATCGTCAAAAAATTCGAACTCGAGATTTCGACGAATCTCCACGTTTTAGACCTCCCTGAGTCCGAAAAACACAATTTTGGAATTATGTCTGTCTGTATGTGTGTCTGTGAACACGATAACTCGAAAACTATTAGAGATAAAGAGATGAAATTTGGTATGTGAACTTGAAACATAATTTGTAGGTTTCTATCAAATTTTGGACAAAATCTGTCAACGGGAAGTCTGTCAATCTGTCTGTCCGCGGTCATGCGAACACTATAACTCAAAAACTTGAATAGCTAGAGGGATAAAATTTGGTACACAGTTTTATCGTCATGAATGTAGGTACGTAAAAGAATTTGGGCCAAATCCGTCAAAGGGTTGACTGTCTGTCGGTCTGTATAATCGCATACTTGTTCAGTTTTGAAACTAACTCCCTGCGCATGCCTACTGGTGTTAATGCCTGTGCAAAGAAGAAGGGACGCTCCGAAAACTTGGCAGTTTGTCAAAAACCAATTCTGGCGCGATTTTGTAAGGAAGCAAACATTTAGGGAGTATCGCCAGGTCCTGTTGCGCGAAAGAATGCGCAGGGGATTTGATTTTGTTTTGATCCTTCAAGCCACGCGTGGTTCCAACTTTGGTTTACTTGCGACGGAAGTTTATTTGACGTCTTTCGTTATTCTAGTTTTCTCTACATGTGTTAGGAGTATACGAGAAAGTTTAGGGGAGACCACTCCCGCTGGTTTCCGTGAGTGATATCTAATAAAAGAAAACGAATGCGTATTAAAGCAGACGAGTTTCCGTCAGGCAACGAGGAAGCGAAACCATAACCAAATAAAGGCGAACGAGAAACAAACGAAGAAAAATAAATCAAGATAGCGAAGGCCATCCTCGGATGGGAGGGAGAAAAAGAAGTATCATACAATAGTTGGCCAAAGGACTGTAGACTTTGTAGCCCAAGCCACCGTCAAACTCAATGGGGGGGGGGAATATTGGCCCCGTCTTCCGAAGCGTCGCTTAGTTGTTGCGCACTGAGCGAATTTTGATGCTTACAATGGGCTGTTTCTGAACAGCTCCGACTTGTGAATCTTCTGCTTACTGATGCATTTTCTGCCTTCTTTCTTCCTTTTTCTTTTCCTCCATTTTCGTTGCTGGTCGAACTTTTCAATCAGAATATAATGAGATAGCTAAATGATTGATGATGTTTAAAAAAAACTGAAAACCTTTTAAAATAATTTCAGGGGATGCTGCAGCCCAAATGTACAAGCCCCCATTGATGAGAATATTATAACAAATTAAAAAAGATACCCACCCGAATGTTATAAAATTTCGTGGAATGCAACTAAAGTCTAAACTGTAAATTACTATCCTTTAAACTGTGCAAATTTCAGATTCTGCTACGTTTAGTTTCGAAACTATGATTTTTTTTCCTCATTAGAAAATGGAAATTCGCTGCTGTGCGCTGAAAGAAATCTTTTTAATTTAATAAAAATAATAATAAAAAGCCGAGAAACAGAAAATTAAAAGTGTTCCATCTTTTGTCAGCAGCCTTCCTCACTACTCCTGCTTTCGTACACTTGAAGATAGCAAGTCTACGAAATCTGTAAAGCATACATTTTTTTACTTTCTCGCGTACGAAGTATGCAAAGGGAATGTGATATAATCGTCAAAAAAAATTCGACCTCGAAATTTTCGTGCATCTCCACGTTTTACACCTCCCTGAATCCGAAAAACGTAGTTTTGAAATTATTTTTGTCTGTGAACACAACTCTAAAACATATTGACATACCTGGATGAAGTAGCCAAGATGAATACCAAGTATGTGATCTTTACGCCAAATTTGTAGATTTCTATCAAATTTTAGACTAAATCCATCAACGGGAAGTCTGCCTGTATGTATGTCCGTGAGCATGTGAACACGATAACTCGAAAACGTAAATAGATAGATGGATAAAATTTAGTATATTGTTTTATTAACGGAATTGTAGATCTATATCAAAATTTTGTCCGAATCCGTCAAAGAGTTGACCGTCATTCTATTCACGTGTATGTGAACGCTATAACTCTAAAACTCAACGACTTAGATAGATGAAAATTAGTATGTGACCCTGTGACCAAAATTGTATGCCTGCATCATATTTTGGACCCAAAGAAGTAGAAAATGCACACTCGATTTTCTTCATTATACCACGGAGCACAAAACGCGCCATATTATATCAAACCAGGTGTGGCGTCAGTGGGGGTACCCGAGATCCAGGGTCCTCCTGTCAGGGATGCTCTGTGCTCCCTCCGTTGGGGAAAATTTTTGTATCCCTTTCATACAACGGGTATTCAACTAGTAGATAAATAAATATCTGACGTAAATTTGAGACCAATTTTATTACGCTCCTCCCTCCGTAAGCAGGTCGTGTCCCCCGTGGGGAAGTCTCTAACGCCACTCCTGTGTTAAAAATGCGGAAGAAGGGGGAAGAGACACACACAACCGCTTGCATTGTCACCTTTCCACCTTGCTTTTCCCGATTCCGAGAGTAATAAAAATCTGAGCACACTCGGTCTCGGCCTTACCCAATGTCCGTAATTTTCATTTTGGGGATGAGACCTTTATTAGTGAGTAGATCAGTGGCGGCGAACCTATGACTTGCGGGTCAGACACTGACCCACGAAGGCTTTTAAAATGACCCACGCATTGATTTTTATAAAGTAATTTTTTGTATCATAAAAGAGAGAACAGGCAATCGAAAATACTGAAAAATTAAATTTTTAAAATTTTTTGTCGTCGACCCTTTATTTTTTGCTCTTTTACTTGCAAAAGTAAAAGTTCTAAAACAAGATTTTAGAAGATTTTTTACAAAAAGTGAGAACAAAAAAAAATGTCAACTGTCAAGTTTTTCTGTTAACAAATTTTCGGGGTTTCTAAATTATTAGTACCCTTTTTACCACAACCCCACCCCCTTTCCAAGTAACGCCACTCACTTACTGACCCACGGGCTAGTATTAAAAAAATAATGAACAAAATTTGACCCACTTCTCAAAAAGGTTCGCCATCCAGGGTAATAAAAATCTAAACACTCGTGGCAGTCGATCATGGCCTTACCCAATGTCCGCAATTTTCATCTAGTGGGATGACACCTTTATTAGTGAGTGAACGAAACAGTCTAGGGGACAGTCTAGGGCCATTACCGTTGGGTGTCTTGCATGATTTGGCAGAATACATTAAATTCAATCATACGCATTAAGCAAATGGGCTGTCTTTGTTAAGCAAACAAAGCAGAAAGCAAGTTCTAAATTTACTTTAAATTAAGTGTATGTTTATTATACATAAATCATATAAAGTACATAATAAAATCAAGTGTTCAATAAATAGGTGCAAACCACAGCATATCTTGAATTCAGCTGGTGAAAGCAATACTATAATATCATTTTACTTTTATTTTGCCATAAAATGTCATTCGAAGAATGTAGCAGTTTCATTTGAAGAAATGTTTATAACATTACACAATGAATTATAAAAGATAATAAAACAGATATTTTGGTTTCCTTTTATTTGCAAAGTGTTCAGAAATTCTTAACAAGAATGAATTAAATTGAAAGCATTTTTTCTGCTTGGATACCAAGAGGGCAGGATTTATACATTTCTACGCCCTAGGCCAAAACATATTATGGGCTCTACGGCAAAGCATATTCTACGCCCCTCTTAAAAAATGTTTATATATAGTTTTCAATCGGATATACAATACTTTATCTTTAAAACATATAATTACTTAATTCAAACTTTATAATCCGCGAACCGCATTAAATTTTTAATTCAAAATTACACTCCTTATGAAATAACACAACATTAACACCTGCAAAAATACTTAATCGAATTTCTTGAAATTCTGTGAAATACCTACTAGAACTTCTTCGTTCGCGCCTTTGTCCGAGAATAGGCTTGAAGAGTCATTGAAGTGGATAGATCTTATTAAATCTGGCTAAATGTAAAGAAGTGCAAGGGCAAGAAACGGTAAGGTTCACAGACGAGAAAAAAAATGTATCATTCAATATATCTAATGTAACAAATGTAAATTTCAAAAACATAATTTCATATGAATTTTTTAAAATAATACTGAAAAGTTTGTAAATATTTGGTTACTATTTCTTCTGCATATGCGCTTCCTGACGACTGCGCTCTAGGCCATGGCCTAGGTTGGCCTTTTGGGAAATCTGGAACTGGATACCAACTTGATAGGAACTAGCCGATGACCGTGGTATGTTAAGTGCTGATTGTATTAGGCACCAAACAGAATATTTCTCAATATGCAATTCTAGTTAATTTCTTCCTTGAATTTTAGAACATAAAGGTTCTATACCGCTTTAGAATTATTTCTGATCCAACTGTAGAATCAGAACACCATAAGTTACCATAACTGAACAAATGGACAGAATTAATCCGTAATTAATTACAAACATTCCTCCTCCAGTGACTTTCACATCTATTTTCATGACGACTTCGAATAAGAAATTGAACAATTGCATAGCCGAATGGGATGGAGAATAGCGCAGAAATTTATCCAGATATTCTACCATTCTTAATTTCGCTTCTTCGCCTTTGTCGATAATATTGGTCCCATGACGAGCCATTACAAAAAATGTAACAAACCAACTTATAAATATGAAAACAATGTAAATCTTAGGATACGTTGAGTTGTAAAATTCATTATTACTCGCCAATACACTTACAGCATTGAACAAAGCACTTATCATTGCACCACAGAAGAAAAAAACGTACATATTTATTGCGAGATCTATTTCGTTAATTCTTAAAGCGATATTTTTAAAGACACTTATATCGTCTGGTAAAGTTTCCACATTCCAAGCCGTGCGTTGGCTTCTTTCTTTCAGTTTTTCTGCATATACAGATACAAGTTTCTCCAAAGTACCGTAGAGATTGATACTAAGAATATAAAAAAATCCACTCACAGATACACTGAGACCAAACGTAGTCACGAAGCTTACACTAACAAAGTTCCAATATGACTCTCTCAAGCTTTCGGGTATAAAATATGGAACATAAAGTGCATGAGTATAATATTCACGCTGTTCACAAAATAGAAAAAGCGCCACACAGAACATTAGCAAGATAACAAATGCAAAAAATATGACTAGCTGATACATAATAGATCTGCTTCCTATGTACTCACCTGGAATCATCACCGAAGACAAATAAATCAAGTTTTGCGTAGCTTTGTACATCTTCTTTCGATTCCGAATGAATATAATCATAGTTAAGTATCCACAAACATTATAGCCGTAGAATGTTACACTTATGGACAGTCCTGGTAGAAACTGGTTTATGTAAGCTAAAGTAACTAAGAACATTATGGTTTTCACAGCTGCCATAGCGTAACACCATATTTTAATGCATATGTGGACATCATTTTTATTTTCTTTAATTATCGAGGAAGACAGTGGAAGTCCTACAAAAAAACCCGCAGTAAACATGACATTAAATGCATTGTTTTTTATAGATCTTTTCCAGTATTTCTTCTCATTCATCAAGTTGTAATTTGGAACGTCAATTTTTCTAGTTCTGAAGAACAATTTTTCCATCAGTTCTATTTTTTGAAATCAATAAGAATACGCAATGATAAAAAATACTTCAGATTTTTCTTGCAATGTCGCGAAATAGGGATGTTCGTAGCAAAATCAGTTCAATCAGATTCCTAAGTGCTGTCGTAACTTGTATACAGTAATGATCACTTTCTTATTTTCATAAAAGTATCTTTCATTTAAGGACGCAAAACAGAAATTAAAACTAAGTTAAAGTAATTTCCAACTGAGCATGATGAACCTCCACGAGTAAAAAGTTGTAAACTTCTTTTAGAAACATCATTAAACTTAAAGTAATTCTTGTAAGCAATTAAAAGATTGAAATGATGATCTATTCTAGTCTCATAAACAATTCCAAGGCCGAAAAGATGAAAGTATTCTAAATGAAATTCGTTCTTACTCTACAGAAATGACTTACCATTCATAGCAAGAAGTAATACCTTATTGTGAAACAGTTGATGACTTGTGATAAAATAACCATTTTTAACAGGAAAAATCTTCTAATTATTAATCAAAAAAGTTAATAGCGTAAACATATTGACAGATAACTTTTTTCATCTTTCCCTTGCGTTCTAAACTAAACGTTCGACCGGGACATTCAGTTGTTTTTTTTCACGTATTTTCTCGTTCTAAATTGAATTTTGACACGAAAAGCGTATTGAATGAGGGTAAAAATATTGATGAAAAGAGAAAAATTTCAACGCAAAAGGTTATGAATGCTTAAGCATACACTGGAATTAGTTTTTTATCGTAACAAGGAAAAGGCTAATGTTTGTTTTTGCATAATTATTTTGTTATAATACCCAATTTTGTAGTATTACGAATCACCTGCTGTTTAAACAATTTCCTAATGATTTTTTGGTAAGATATCGTGGAAGTTTCCAGCAAACAATTAGTTTTCGCTCTCACGAATCTTTAATTCATGTAGTTTCGTAATACCTTTTCTGTTTTGATGATATGCAGAAGGTTACCAAAACAAACAGTTAAACATATCAAGCAAGTGTTTATACTGGATTCAAAATTTTCAGCCTTTGACATGCCATGTAAATTTAAATTACAATTGATTGGCACCGATGTTTAACCCTTTTAAGAGTCTATTAAAAGCAACTGGATATTATTTCCTCTTTGATATGTTTTTAAAGCAATTTCCTGATTAACCTGTCACAATTCGATTGAAAATTCTATTAGTAGTTACAGCGGGCTTCCAAATTCTAAATGAATGTAGTTAAGTTACGTGACATCACATATCAAATATAAATGCGCATGTTATCTAAACACCTCTTCAATGCGATCAATTCATGCTCCCGTGATGCCTTCCAAGTGAGCCGTATCAATTTAATTTTTGAATCCATTGTGCATCCTGCAGGCATAAAGAAGGGCATGACGTCACAACACAACATAAAACAGCCAGATCTCGCGCATTTACGTGACTGTGACGTCAGAATGAATTGATCTATAATGCGAAAATATTTTCTCGTTTATCTTTCGCAACAGAATATCTTTTAGCAATTGATACTGTGTCTGTCATTTAGTACCGTTGTCGAAGAACGACAAGACGCTTTGTATATTTTTTATTCTAATTAAGCTCATGTCTTTATGATTATTAGCCGCCTTTGGCGACCAACTGGTTCGCCGGGAATATTGACTGCAAAAAAATACAATTAAAACTTTTATACTTAATGTGGTCTTAATGACGCCCCCCGCAAAATATTTTTTTTAACTTCAAATTTTGATAGACATTTAACCCGTACTATTTTAGAAGCCTTACGTCAGTTCTGTTCATTGCGCTATGCGCCTTTTGAATTCTCTGCCATCTCACCTAATATGTGAGCTTTAATCTCATACGGGAATGGATTAAACTTCAACTACTCCAATAATTTGCTTTCTGAATCGAAGCATGTTCTAAAAAATATGGATGGATAGTAGAAAAATCATTCAGCATCAAAGTTTCGTGTCTCCTATCGAGTATGTTTTATAATTTACGTAATATCCTAGAGAACTTTTTTACTGATTCAGTATACTACAATAAGAAAGCAAAATTAAAGCTAAAAGAGTGATAATATTTTTTTCACTTCAAATTCTATTAAAAGAAAAAACAGAAGAGTTTAAAACTGGACGAACTATAGGAAATTTTCATCATTGTTTGTATTTGAAGTTAAATCTAAACTGAGATAATATTTTTTTTATTAAAACCATGCTTTAAAATGAAACCTACTCAGTACGGAAAAAATAAAAGCCAAATATTCATACCTTAGTTATCAACAATAGAAGAAAAACTAGGAATAAAATATTTGTGGTAACAATGGAAATTATTTGAATTTCATTACAATATTGAAAAGTATTGTTGTAAAATTAGAGAACAAACTGTAAGGGTACGGCAACTAAAGTGTCATCATCAAACAGATACATTTTTGAATTTTAAAACGATATAAAAATAATTTTTGTGCTCTAATATTTTCGGAAGTTAAACCAGAAAAAAGTAGAAATTTCTCTCAACTTTTAATCAATTAAAATTTTGATAAAAATTTTTAAAAATCGCCCCAGCTATAGGTTTAACGGTCTGCCCTGTAGAGCGTCGAAAAACAAATACACACACGTTCGCTTTTATTATTAGTAGAGATTTTACTTGTAATTAATGCAGCTATATTTAAAAAAAAAATGCAATCTATAATTTGGATTTGGGTTATGCGTATTTTATGTTTAAAGCAACAAATATAAATTTTTAAATGATGGAAAGTGTACTTTGGGCACTAAAAATCTCCGTACGATGCAAGACGTAGAAAATGCAACATATTTCGGCACCAAATTTTGATACCTGGTAAAACCTTAAGGTGTCTTAGTTACGGATATCAATCGGATGTATTTATATTTGGATATAGGATTTATATATGTATTTATATTTGGATATAGGATTTATATATGTATTTATATTTGGATTATAGGATGTATTTATAAAGTTGAATATTTAAATAACTAAGTTTTAACGTAGGACTATGTTCCTCCCATTGGGGTCTCAGGAAGGAATTTGATTCACACGGCACAAAAAACGTTGTATGGGAGATCCTCTATATCTCGGTAACTGTAAATGCTAAAAACATAACTAATGTCTTATTTTAGCGATAAAGGGTAACAACAGAAGTTACAAAAAAAAAACTGAAAATCGGAATTGAGCTCAGCGACTACTGAGTCGCAAAGTTGGGCAAAAATACGCACGAATTGGTGACACGATCCTCTATATCTAGTTAACTACATATGTTAAAAACATAACTAATGTCTTATTTTAGAGATAAAGGGTAGAAACTTCGAGGAACAAAAGAGTCACGCGAGTAAAGTAGTCCTATGCCTTTAACATCAGAGGCTGTTTGAAAAAGACAGCCTCGCGTCATTTTTTTTTATTTGAAATTGAGCACATGATTACCCTAAGTGGAAGGGGTAAAAAAAGTTTCCCTAAGGTAGGAAAAGCATGGCATCAAATTAATACTTATGATTTTGAATTTTACTTTCATGGTAAATCAAATCATATATGCAGGAATTCTGCCGAGATTGTAATCAGTGTTTTTGAAACTTTTTTTTTTCCTACACTGACTCGTAACATTCCTTTGCTCCTGATGTAATAATTTTTGAACTGACAACCGATTTCAACCCACACTTGTTTTGTCGGACTCAAGTTGGTTGATTGTGGACATAATTGAAACCAATGAAGCCCTTTTAATATTAGCTAGAACTTGAAATGTTTTGCGGCATGTTTCAGGTCAGCGTTATGTTTAAAAATAAAAAAAAATGAAAGAAGATTCAAATCTTTAGACCGAAACAATGTAGCATAATAATGTTTTAGGCCTGATTATTATCTGCCTTAATATTATTTATAAAAATTTACTCTTAATTATACAGCAACTATGCGTTTTTTTTAATGCAGTAACTAAAATAATGAAAGGTATTATTGTAAAATAAACTTACAAATATTTTTTAAAATTTATTAAAATTAGATAAAAAAATTGTACGGAAGTGAAATTTGCATCACTGAAAAGTTATTATTTTTTTGCATTTTAAAGTGGTGTAAAAAAGATTTTTATGCGATAATATGCTCCGGAGTTATTGAGGAAAAACGTTAAAACTTCTAATTAAAATTCTGTAAAACCCTTGCTTGGTGAGCACTTACTACCCAAGAAGTAACTTCTTCCAGATTTGGTGGCTCCAGGTACAACGATACAGAGTTCTGAACGATTTTGTGCATCTTGCATGTCACATGACACAATTTGCAGTTAGTATTAACATACAGGTAGACTATAAACATTATTATGTTAAAAGATGATAGAGACGTTCACGTCCACTTCTCTTCAGCTGAAAATAAACGTAACAGTTTGCTGTGTCATTTCCAACTGTACGAAAATCCTAAAAACATTAAAAGGACATTTTACATAATCAAAAAGCTTTTGTTTATGAAGATTTGCTTTTAATTATCAGCTCACTTATTCCGTAGTACAATATGCTCATGAGTATGTAGTGTGAAAGCTTATAGCTCCCATTTCAGTTTGAAAAAAAATCATAATGATTATTTCAGTGCTACTGTGCAGTTTTCACTCAAATCACTGGTATAGAATTCATGAATTTGTCACGTGACTGTTACGTCAAGTGAATTGACTTCCTTAATATGAGATTTCACTTTGGAACGGTCATTTTCTTGAGTAGAAACTAACTGATTACTCTCCTTGATCTATGCATGGGATAATGCGACAGTTTTCAATAAACAAAGAATAGCTAATATAGTTATGTAATTGAAGAATTAAGAATTCAAGTAATATAGTTATGTTATTGTCTTAGTACCTTAAATTTAATTTCGAAAATCAATTCTTTTTAATATAATCATTTAAGTCTCTATATTGATTTGAAGCTTCCTCCATGCTTCATTGATAAAATCGCTAGAAAGTTTAACCATTTTGGAGGATAAAAAGAATACTTATAATTAAATAAAAAGATGAGACGGTTTTAAGAACTTCCAGTCCTATTATTCTATCAATCTTGAAATGACAGTTCAGTCTCGATTTTGCTTCATTTGCACATTTACTTTTGATCAAGTTGAAGAATGAGAACTCCGTAAGTCACCATTACTGAAGCAATGGTCAAGATTAATCCATAATTAATAATGAACATACCTCCACCGGTGATAGTCATATTTGTTTTCGTGATAATATCGAACAAAATATTGAATACCTGCATTGCTGATAAAGATGGCGAGTACCGAATAAACTTATCCGAATATTCCACCATTTGCCTTTTCACTTCTTCACCTTTGTCGTAGATATTCGATCCGTGATAAGACATTCCAAGAAGCACCAAAGTAGCTGTTGTAACTATCCAAATAATGTAAATAATACTAGATGTAGTTTTGAAAAGTAAATTCTGAGCAACTATCACACTCACAGTGTTAAAGAATCCACTGATCAGGGTTCCGTATAAAAAGAACACGTACATGTTTACAGCATCATCTACTTCATGAATTCTGAAGGCAATATGCTTAAACATATTGATGTCGTCTGGTATAGTCTCCACATTCCAAGCCATACGTTCGCTTCGTTTTTTCAGTTTTTCCCCATATACGGAAATTAATCCTGCCAGAGTTTCATACAAGTTGCTACAGAGTAAGAAAACATATCCGCTAGCCGATACGCTGAGACCAAACGTGGAGATGACACAAAAACCAGCAAAGTTCCTAAATGATTGCTTCGAATTTTCTGGAATAAAAGATGGGACGTAGATTGTGTCTCCATAATAGTCTCTTTGATCGTGGAAAACGAAGACTGATGTAACAACCGCTAAAATAAAGATCGATGCAAAATACGTTAGCAAATAAAAATTGATGTATTTGCAACCGATATAGGCACCAGGATTCAACACTGTTGAAAGATGCATCAGGTTTTTGGTGGCTTTATATAACTTCTTACGATCCCGTATGAAGGCTAACATAGTTAGAAATCCACATACTGTGTAGCCATAAAAAGTTATACTTACGGATGCGACTGGCAAAATCTGATGTATATAGATCATACTAATTATGAACATGAAAGTTCTGAAAATTGCAGAAGTCCAACACCACATTTTTGCTGCCATCTCTAAATCGTTCTTGTTTTCTTTTATAATTGATGAAGACAATGGTAATCCGACAGCTAATCCAGCATTAAAGACAATATTGAAAGCATTGTTTTTGCAGCTTTTCCAGAATATATTTTCTACCCTCCATCTGGTCTTATCAAAATTCCTAACTTTTGCTTTTCCAGAAGTCATTGTAATTCGTCTAAAACTGTCTTCTACGAATGTTCTTCTACTTCTTCTGGGTGAAAATACAATACTTCAAACGATGACTGTTAGAATGAAAGTTTCTTTTTTTCTTTAATTGAAGCAAAATGTAGTCATATTTTTACCTTCTTTTCCAAAAAATAAGGAAGAGTTAATTGTATTTTTTTATATTCTTTTTCAAATCGCACTCAGATCAGAAGAAAGGAGTAAAAATATATTCTATTTCTTTATATTCTTTTCTAAATCGTATTAAAATCAAATTATTACCCTTTTATCGTCACTCTTTGCTTTTATTCTGCATATAAATATATCAATAGGATAATAATTTTTACTCTGAAGTAGTAAGCCTCTCAACTAATAAATCGTTGATCACATTTCAAGACGAGATATTATTTCCAATATTGTCTTCTGTTCTTGTTTTACCACATAAAATTAATGTCGATTAAGTTCGAATTTCAACCCTAAACTTTACTTGTCCGTCTCTCGGACACTTCCATGATATATATTTGAAGTTAAATTGACTAAAATGATCGATGATCAGTGTCAGTATTCCTTTAATTGCCAATTTCAGAAAAAATCAATTCCACAAACAAGTTGAAAGCTCTGTCGGGCCTCCATTGAAAGATTAAAAGGGATATTCGATGTGGAATGTGGCATTTTTGCGTCTTTTTTTCCCCACCGATACGTGAATGTCACGAAGGGAGTACTCCCAGAAAATTGAAAGAGGTGTACTTAAGTACACTATTTATTCTAATGGACTGGCCTGTTTTGATAAAGAGATATCGATGGCAGTATTCAATACACAGAATAATAATAACAAAAGGTCGGCACTTGCTTTAATAAAGAATATCTTTTAACAGTTTTACTTTTGCCACACAATACACGTCGTAAGTATTTTTTAAAAAGATAATTACTAAAAATCTAATAACATCAACTGTTTTCATGGATTTTAAAAACAATCCTCTATATGTGTCATAATAAATTATAAATTTCGTGATTTTCATAACTTGTCGTGAAAAACTATATATTTTATAACAGATCCAGAAATATTTTAAAGGTATGGACAATTAGAAAAATTCCGTTCTTTATTTAAACCTTTTTGAACGATCTTTCTATAGATTTAAGTTTCAGGTTGAATAGATAAATTCAAATCAATAATTTTGATACCCTTTGAATAGTGGTTAGGTCATCGTTGGTTTATGTTATTGAATATAGTGAAAGACAGACTGTTTCACTTTGGGGGAGGGCGGAATTTTCACATTAACTCAAGAACCAAAAAGAAAATGGATTACAATGGTCTACTTTTGAATAGTTCATTAAAATATCATCCTGCCCTTTTAACTGGCTTTTTCCATAAATCTCATTGTTATTTATTTTTTGATCAATATCTACAGAAAACTTTTGAAAGTTTTTCATAAAGCCGTTGTGCTCATAAAGGAGATTGCATAATAAGGAAAATACAATAATGAAATGTGTAGAATGCTTAACCATCTGACTGCATAATTTTTTGTATTACATATTTAGATGCAACGTTTGAAAACATTCAAATACCGTTGAACCAAGCAAATTATTATTTACATAAAGGGCTTTATTAGTATAATATGATTCAACTGTTTTAAAAGTACTAAGTAAACCCATTAGCTTTTGAAAATCGTAGGATGCAGCAGAAAACGGACGAACTTCCAACGGAAGTCTGGATAGGCAGTCAGAGGGTTAAAGGCTATTCATCATTTTAGCTTATTTGTATGTTGTCTAATTCACTTATTCTTAGAAGAATATATTTCAAAACATAAACTTTACGTTGATAATAAGTAATCGACAGATTTTCTAGATATTACGTGTTCTTTTTCAGCAACTTTTATTTGAGATTTATCTCGGATTCTTGTCTCTAAGGCAATTTTAAATCCTAATGATTAAAATAATATAAATGTATATATATTTAGCTTAACGATTCTGGAAACCCTCCGCGCTTTATGCATGCCCCGGAGTTATTTTCATCAAAATAAGGGAAAGCGAAGAACGAAGGGTGATTTTACATTTTACTGAGCGTGATCTAACAAAGAACCCGGAAATGCTCATATGACTACTGCTCCGACACCCCTTCCGGCGTAAAATTGTTCAAAAATGGTAGTCTGGAATCCGTTGCTGAACAGTACAGAGTGTGATTGCACAAATCCTCATCCCAAACTGTAACCTATCAGAAAATCACAAAAAAAAATTAGGTCAGGAAATTGTTTTTGAAACATACATTGAATCAAACTAATTAGGATTTGATCTGTCTTTATTTTTTCTGCCATAGTCAGATGGAATACAAGAGTTGTATAGTATATTGTTTGTATAAGGTTATTTTTCTGCTATACCGAAGAGATTTAAAGACTGTTAAATAATTTTTTACGTATAAAAAAGTGAAGACAGCCTGTGTGAGAATAACAAAACTCTGAAAATAGGGTGATCTACTGTATATTGTTATTCGTTGCTTCATACCAGTGGCGAACTGGGGAGGGGTAGTCGGGCAGGCCCTCAGAAAGCTAAACAAAATTCTTGATTTTATTTAAAATCACTCAACTGTTTGTTCTTAATTTTCACTTAAAAAATAATAAAATGTGACAACATTGCTTTCTGCTGACAGGCCTGAAAATTTTTCCTACTTTTCTAGTCATTCCAGTTGTACTTGTAGGGTTGACGCGGTCGAAAACATTTTTTGGCTAGTTATTTCATTATATATTTTATTAAATTATAAAGTATTGCAGTGTTCTTTATTATTCTTAGTCAGGTGAGGAAAATCTGTAAAGTTAAAAGGTTTTGGTTTACATAAGCCATGAGGGTTTGGCATTCGTCACTACGATACAAATTTTTATGACCTCAGACCCCCCCCCCCGATCCTAATCCCGGATTCGCCACTGCTTCATAATGAATATTTAAGTAATCATACTGTATAGATTTTCTTGAAAACATATTACTTGGATTTGAGATATTATTTTTTCAATTATAAGCCGTAAGAGATAACCAGACTTTAAGAAAAAAAGGCCTACATAATGTGAAATACAAAAGCAAAATCACGTCACACTGTACAACAAATTTAAATTATGTGTAACAAACACAATAGATAACTGACACAAAGCGATCGCATGCGAGTTTGACAAATTCTAACTATCTAACAACTATAAATTTCCATATGTACCTGACAGTATTATCCATGTGCAAAGATAACCTGATAATTCTTAATTCATTGATGTCTGGGGAAACAAATAAATTTAGGCAAGAAACTAAAGATGGTTTGTGGACAAACTTCATTTTAAACAAATGAGAATTTTAAAATATGAGAACACGGCAAAGTTCTTCACCACTCTACACACACACAGAAAAAAAAGCTGTTTCTCGTTAACATAATTTATCAACAACTTAATCATATTTATAAACTTGAAAATTTTATGTATAGCATTTTAAAGTAAAATATATCTTGTATAAAATTAAATGGCGTTTGATCAGTGCCATTATATAATTAAATTAGATATTTCTCTATATCAAAAACCAGTTATTTAAACAGTATTACTTGTCCGTCGAATTCGAAACATAACAGTCATTTGAGTTCTTAAACTGAAATATATTCAAATATCGTTGATTCTGGCAGCATTTCTCCTCTTTGCAACCCTAAAATTAAATTTTCAAAACTGAAAATAGCCTAACTAAGAATAATAGAAAGATAATTTGTGACTATCAGTTTCAATTTCTGCAATGAAATACAGTTTCAAACAAGTGCACATCATTTTTATAAATACAAAATTAAACTGATCAAGGAAATAGAAACTCCTTGAAGTTTTAACATTCCTCTGAAGGTCCAGATAACACAGATTTGTGGAACACATCAAATTAGTCAACTATGAAACTTTGTCATAATCTTTAACCTAAAATTGTTACACTACTTGATTTGTTACGCCGTGATTTTTATTTTTATGAATTCTGCGAAGTGTATCAGCAATATGGGAGGCAAATATTTTTATAAAAGTTTTTATTTCCGCTCCACCCGAATTCTGCCTTAAACTCAATCGACCGATACCTTCCATGGGTGATCGAGGGAATCTTATCTACGCCTCGCAGTTTCGACAATACAATCGGATGTTTTTTGTCTCTGAAATACTCTGTTTCACCTGATCTTGCATTGTTTCGATGTCATATATATAACACGAGTGGCCCATTCACGTTCGAATCACTTTTAGGATATAAGAAATGGAGTAATAAGCTCGTTTAAGAGATTCTACTTTCCAGAAGATTTTAAGCAGCATCTTAACAGGTAAAATAATCTATTTTAGATTTCATACTAATGCGTAGAACTCCCAGTAGTGAAAGAAATGAGTATTTCTTTAGTTTACACCATGCATGCAATCTTCGAGATAAATTTAAAGCAGGACTTTGTGCAAAAAGATGGCTGCATAATTCGAATCAATTGCAATGATGCAACTTCATCAGTTTATATCTAGAGAGAGATTAGAGAAAATATAGATTTTTTCCTTGTATTTATTTAGTTATGCTTAACCCTTTCGCGTTCATTAGTTTCGCAGTGAAACCACGCATTGAGCACTTTTTTACTGCGCATGGGCGAAACGTTGCGTAATTTTTCTTTCATAACTTCAGAGCCAGATATATAGGCCAACTTATATAAAAATTCCAGTTCAATACCGTTAGTATTATATCGACATTGCAAGAGCTAAATGCTTTTGATCTCCAAGAGAAACAAAATGATGAGGATTCTTGCACAAATTGATATTTTTAAAAATTTAATCTTCGAAAGCAGTATTGAATTTTATGAAGGTTGAATATCCTGAATACTCACGTATACTTATAAATTAAATACATAATTTAAATTGCATTTCGCTGATAACTTATTCGGAGGGACAATAGCTCGTTACTGTTCATTGGCTTCACTGTGAAACCACAAATTTCTTGAAAATCAAAAATGCTGATTTTTTTCCTTTTACATGTAGCCATACCATAAAATTTTATATTTTTGTAGCACAGTTTAATATTTATTTAGAAATGAATATAAAAATTATTTGTAACTCATTTAGCACTAAAGTTAATAGAACGCCGACAGCCGATGTTTCAATTTATTTCTAAGAGTATTACACTGAACGAAATTTAATATTTGAATCCTCTCTCTTTTTATTAAAGATGTTTTAAACGAGGTTAAAAAAAATTCTACTACCAATGCTAAAGATATTGAGTTTTCTTGCCATAGTAGTTCCATGTAAGTTATCCGACATAATAGAACTATTTTTTTGGAAAGTGATACTAGTATTATTATTCATATTTTCAAGAATTGAAATACTTCCGCTCTTTTACATATCCTTATTCAATTGATTCTTCATTTCAATTCGCAGTTTTCTGAAACCAACCGGAAAAAAATGAACAAAAGGTTCACAATTGAGAATCTTAAGATCTTTTATAAATTTTAGACATAGTTTGAAAGGGTTGAGATATTGCAGATTTTTTTTTTATTAGATTTCAGTATGGCGTATAATAGCTCTTAGAAAAATAACATACCATATACTACAGAATATAGACAGATATAGTGGAAAGCAGTTCGAATTTTAGAAGATTATTTGATAACACTGTAGTTGAAAGGAGTTTTGGTATATTATTTTATTGATTTTTGTAATACTATTGCATGACAAGTATATTTCTTCGAATGTTTTCATATTTTTCTTCAAAATACCAAAAGCTTTCGTTTATTGATTTTCAAATTTCATCTCACGAAAGCTTCAAATAGATTTTCGTGGGCTTATTTAAATGCTATTAATATTTTACATTTTGAATTATAATATTCTTACCTTGTCCTATATCCTTTTTGTTAAATTATTCATGGTACTCATAGCAGACAGGAACAGTTCATAGCAAAATGACGTTTAATGATTATAGAACAAAGAAAATATAATTTCGAAGAGACGCTTCTTTGTTAACTGTGGCATTTTCCGCACGCATGCGTGAGCAACGATGAATTCTTCTTTTTCGACCATAGGTTTATTGGTTTCTGCAGCTTTCGTGAACTGAGTTGTATCCGTACTACACAAAAATAAAAATAGCCATAATCATGAATATTCTTCTTTCTTTCGTGGTCATATTAGGAATTCAGAGTATAAAAATTAGTTGCTAAGGCAGACAAATAGATTCGTTCAAACATATTCGAAAAGGAAAATACATTTATTCTGACATCTGTAGCTTGTTTTGACGGATATTTAGAAAACCAATATGAAATTAATTCTCTCGTCTACGCATCGTTTTTGTATTTTTAGAACATTTTTTTTTTAAATAAACGTCAATATTTTTTTGTTTTACTGCTCATGCAATACTGTTATGTAAATAATTCATAAGCATTATCATTATTCAAGTATTATAAGTATATTCATTATTCAAGTATTATAAG
>BGPR01001103.1:234213-312109 GCA_013235015.1 Araneus ventricosus
CATTATTCAAGTATTATAAGTATATTCATTATTCAAGTATTATAAGTATATTCATTATTCAAGTATTATAAGTACAGTGAAACCTCTCTGAGCGGCCACCCTTCCGTTCCGAGAAAAATTGGCCGCTCAGAGGGGGTGGCCGCTCTGAAGGGTTTCGTTACAATTACAAGATAATTGCTATAATACATAATATAAACAAGTCTGACACATATGTCTTATTTAAAATGAAGTTTGAGACTTATCTAAAGAGAAAATAGTACTTTAATTAATAATTTTTTACATATTTTGTGAAAAGGATACAATTTGTGACTGTTTTAAGTTTTTACCCTTCTCGGAAAATTCTCTGTAATACTCTCTTTCTAAAATACTCTCTTTCCCTATTACCCTTCTCCATTTTTTCAAATTCGTTTGTCAGTTTAAGAAGTAAATCTCTAGCCGATGAGTTCGTTAAATGGGATGGGCGAACCCACCCGGCGGCCGTTCAGAGGGGTTGGGTGGCCGTTGCTAGGGGTTATTTTAACATTAGGTCTATGGGCCGAAAAATCCGTGCCTCGAAAAATTGGCCGTTAAGAGGGGTGGCCGCTATGTAGGGGTGGCCGTTCGAAGAGGTTTCACTGTATATTCATTATTCAATAAAAGCTGTTTCTTGGTTACTGTTTCAAACCAAGCTGAATAAATTTAAAATAGAAATTAAAAGGAATGCTTTCCTTTTTCATGAGCTTGAAGAAATTTGTATTTTTTATATGTTTAAAAGAGAATAATGGTAAATTTGCCACTTTTATATCTGAAAACAGTGCATGCTAGTCAAACGGCCTCATGTTGGTGTGGCGTGGCAGACTGGAGAATAGAGTGTCAGCTCAGTTCTTGTCCTTGTCATCTGACAAGGTGAAAAATTAAGAGGCTCATCTCAAAATAGATCTCGTGTAGTTTCAAAACGCGAAGCTAATCTTACTAAGCTAAACTAAATTAAACACCATACCTTAAAAACTATTTACCTAAACACCACAGTCTTGTATATAGTTTTCATTGAAATTATTTAACTCTTTATGCGATCTTAATGTCAAGCAAACGGAGACAGAGTTCGTAATTTTTTTCCCCTACCAGTACGTATATTCTTTGAGTTATACATATGCAATCGTTTGTTTTGAGTGTTGATCCGATGCGAATGGATTATTGATTTTTTTTTCAAAGAAATGCATTTTTGATTTTTTAAACTTTGCTGCTACTTTTTTAAGTGAATATTTCTTTAAAATAGCATGTTTTTGACAGTTAAGTTTCATTTAGTGCAAAAGCAGTTAACCTTGCTTCGTCTTGTTCACTCAATTTTTTTTTCTCTTTCAATTATTCCTTTTTGTTTAATTTTTTACTCATTTCTGGAAGTGGTGAAATCTTTGTACGTGCAATACATGTAGTTTTGCATACAAATTGTTATTTGTAGAGATTGATTGCTTTGCTTTCTAATTATTTTTCCATAATCAAATATTTATGAAAATAGAGAAGGGTTATTTATTCCAAAATTTACAAAAGTTCCAGCTCTCAGAGACAAGCTCAATTTCCTAATCTTTATGCGTTTGCTAGTAATGTCACAGCCAGAGCAGGATTTGCACATTTCTACGCCCTGGACCGAAGCATATTCTGCACCCCCCTCTCAAAAAAGTTACTATATAATTTTCTATTCAATATACAATATTTTATTTTTGATGCACTTAATACAATCTGTATAGTCCTCGAAACACATTAAATATTTTATTCAAAATGACACTACTTACGAAATAACATGGCATTAACACCTGCAAAAATACTCTATCGAATTTCGTGAAATCTTCTGGAATACTTATTTGAATATCTTCGTTCGTACTTTTGTCAGTGAATGGGCTTGAAGGGTCACTGAAGTGGACGAATCTTATGAAATCTATTTCAATGCAAAGAAGCCAAGGGTCCACAGTAGACAAAAAAATGTATCGCTTAATATATTTAATGTAGCGACTGTAATTAAAGAAAATACAGCATTTTATATGGCCTTTTAAAAACAATACTGAAAATATTATAAATATTTGATTGTTATTTCTTCTGTATATGCGCTCCATGACAGCTGCGACCTAGGCCATGGCCTAGGTTGGACCTATGAGAAATCTGGCCCTGGTCACAGCTTCGTTAAAAAAAAATAAAATCTTGTCGGAAGTTGAAAGATGATAAATACTCCAAGATTCTAAGGGGGCTTGTTATGCATAAGCATAAAATTTTCATTTTGTCTTACGACTTTATAATTGAATACACCTTCATCTCATACTATGAGGAGTAATTGGAGTTTTGTTTTAAAAGTAATCTCTCTTTAAAAACATGTATTCCAGCAAATTAATACCCTTTATTAACATGTATTTCACATGATTGTTGAATTTTAACCTAATTTTTTTGTCATTACTATAAAACGCCCTAAATTCTTTGTTACTTTTTCAGACCTATTATATAAAATACCTTTGCCGGGACGATGGTTACAATTTACGGCCTTCTCTTGGTTATCTACCTGACAAAATGTATTTGTGAATCAACAAATATAGGTGAGTGTAATTTTTCTATTGAAATATAAAATCAAAGGCTTCATTAACTTTTAAAAGCCAAAAAATTTCTTTACTTAAAAATAAAATCAAAATAGCAGTTTGTTGAATTTTTAAATGAACGTAATGTAATTTGGTAACTCAGTTTTTATGTATAGTGTTGAGTGACTTACAAATCTTACCTAGTTAACAACCAGAGCATATTTTTACTACAATACTGTATGTTATGTTTGCACAAATTTATGAACACAGAAAAGAAAACATAGTTCAGACTTGAAGATAACGTACAAACGTTTCATATATATATATAAAAAAAGCGCAAAATACAGTTACATCAATACACGTGATTATTCTCTGACATGCAGAAATATTACGCCTAAAAGTGATATTCCTGTTTTGAAACTTATTTTTCTGAAGTTCTTGGGTTTTGTATCAAAATTTCGTTATTCTCAGATCATTTCATTACAATTTACATTAAAATGTTCCTATATAAGATCTTTGGTGGACTTAAAATTTATTGTTTTGACACGAAAAGTAAAGTAATCAAGACAAATAAGAATAACTGTTATTAGTAATTATGGCAAAGTACGATGTGATAGAAAAAAAAATCTTCCAAACGGCTGTATTAACTTTCTTTTCTTTTTAATTGGCCTTCTTCCCTCATATCATTAGTTATATTATAAAACCTCACATACCAACCAATTTTTAAAAGCTAAATCATTTTCACTTTTAATGAGGATTTAAAAAGTAGGAAAGAGCATTAAAACATTATTTGTTTCTGCAAAACAACTAAAATCATAATTAATTTCAACAGAATCGCATCTCTACCAACTGCGAAACTTAACGTCAAGTGAATCCAGACCACCATTAGTTGCAGAAAGTTCATTCTCCAAAGCTAACGAACATGCGCATTATATACAACCACCAGAAGAATACCTCCAAAATTTCGAAGAGCTATTGAGAAGTTCTAGTCGAAATCAACCCCTGGATTCCATTCACCGCAATCCACATCTCTTAAATCTCGACGCTTCCCACAAACCATCAGCATCTCTTCCCAACGTCCACGTCTATCGGATAATACCATACCAAGAACGCCATCTGCACCATATGGAAGATGAGTCCGACTTCAGTGTACTCAAAAAACACGATTTTCCCAGTGGCCATGACTTGGGTTGGAATATTTTTCCAACTGGTCATGGAAACACTGGAGGATTCGGATTAGGTCATGGCAACATTGGTGGCTTCGGATCAAATCATGGCAGTTCAGGGGCCCTGAAGAAAGGCAAAGAGGCGAAGACTTTGTTCATTTTGATGGCCCCTTTAATACTCCTGGCTGTTTTTGGACCAATTTTAGCCACTCAGGCTATGATTCCATGGGTGGCCAACGGAGGGTTAACGTCTGTGAGTACTATTGCTGGAGGAAAGAGGCGCAAAAGGCAGACAGCTCAAAATTTTGATCCAAGACAAACGCCCGAGATGGAAAGGAGATTGCATTTGTTCATGGAAGTTCAAGATTTTATTGCGAGAACTGATTCTCAAGGTTTGATACAGGAAATGGGGGAAGCGTTTCTGCAATGCCAGAAGTACACCGAAAGAAGAAACAAATGCTTAGAACGAGTTGCATGTGCCTTCACTGACACTACATCAGCTATAGACCATGATGAAAGAAGAATAGGAAGAATGTGAGTATATGTATATATTACTTTTTTTGGTAGTTTCCTTTCTTTTAAAATACTGTGACAGCTCACTCATGATTTAAAGTATTTATACAAGTACAAGACTGAAAGCATGTAAAGAGCGAAATTCAAACAGACCTAAATTAAAACAGAACAGAAAGTCGAATTAATAAAAACTTAAACTAACGCTTGATCGTCTAGTAGCATTATACAGGTGCTGCGTACGAAATTAACATCAAATGAGGATAGAACCATGATATGAATTCAATTCCAGTTTTATTAAAAAGTGCCAGCGACAGACGACACGATCCTCACATCCAGCTAGACTAAAATATTTGTTAAGTGTGAGGGCACAAAATAATTAATTAAAATACACTACAATAACTTTAGTTACATTAACGTCCCGTTTTGAAGCTACACGAGAACTATTTTGAGAGGGATCTCGTAATGTGGATCCGTGGTTAGATGTTTGAAACATTTATCCTATGAGGATTTAACCTGCATCTAGTTGATGCACATTAAATTTGTAGGGATCAACTGTCCTTCCGTTCACATGGAGAGGAAGTTGGAAAGGATGGTGCCGGCTATCACGTTGACTTCGACATCTGATCGGAGTTCAAAAGTACGGGGTACATTCCCAAATAGTCCTGATGGTACTGATGGATGCCAATATAATCAATGGATAATTAAATAACTAATTTCATAATAAATGTTTGATTACCAACCTGTTTTCGACCCTATTATTTGTTGTAACTCATTTCATTTTAATAATTTTTAAAATCAGTGTTCCATCTTACACACATAACGAAGAATTTAATTGATCTACTCTGTGTTTATGAATCCAGTATGGAGTGATCTTTGAAGTCCACCTGGAATTGAATCCAAAAATTATCTTTATCGGCCTGGTCAAAACATAAAATAGTTTCAATTGAGTCAATTCATGTTCACGTGCGTCAGTTAAATTGCTCAGTGTCCATTTAATTCCCAACCCATTGCGCATATTGCAGAAGGACAGCGTTCCATAACCATAAAAAATTACCTGCCTTAGCATCCAGAGTGAAATGAATCACCCGGCCATCGTGAATTGCAAATTCGGGTTCTGTGACCAACTCGTAATAAGCCCACATTACGAACAGCACATGTGACGACCTCTGAGATAGAGGTACGACCTGTCAGGTCGTACCCGTCGATGGTGTAGGCTCATAACAGCAACATCACCATGACTGCACCCTTCAGGAAAGTGAGAACCTACTTATTTATAGGACAACTTTTTAACTCCATATGTAAGGCGTCCTCCGGAGAGACTGCACAGTTGCGTACGACATTGTGTAATTAGATGTCAAATGCAGTTACATTTATCATTGGACTGTGATGTTAAATGACTATTTTACAGGCCCCAATCAGACTAGTTTTCTTAGCAATATTTTAATACCTCTATCGAGAAAAAAAAAAATCAGTCGATACAGCTGAATTTATCCGAAGTATGCATTTATTTAAATTCAAATACTGTGGACTCATGTAGGGGAACCCCCTAATTTTTTCGCCCAGTTTGTTGTACAAATTAGTGGAAACTCCTGGATTTTCATAACACACCCTACTGCACATGACTGAACTGTCAAAGTCCATGAGAGTTGGCTACTTTGCATAGTTAAGAAGAGTTCCTCATTTTTGAGCATCATACTGTATTTTCATCGAGTTTTTTCATAAGTTATTAGTATTATGTTTGGATACGCTACTCTTTGCACTGTTCATTCATGTACTTGTATTGTAGTTCCTTATAGTAGTTCTTCGTCAGCACTTTCTACTTCGGCAACTGGGGCAAAATGGCACCGGGTGCCATTTTGCCCCAGTTGCCGAAGTAGAAAGTGCTGACAAAGATGCATTTCTCATCTGTGAGTTTTGTCTTTAACTTTAGTTTAATTACCGATATAATTTCCGAGGTAATTTTCTTACGATTTCTTATACTTAATATTACTTATAATATGTTGACTAGTCAAAAGAAAACAATCCTTTTTTATAATTAAGAATTTTCAAAGAGTAAATAAAACCAGGTTCTGTTTTGCCTCACAAAGTTTACTAAATCAGGAATAACAATTTATCTACTGATCATAGATTAGTTTTTAAATTCATTATGTGTAGCCAAACAAATATATCTTATAATGTTACATTTTCAAACCTCTCCGAGTATTATTTACCTGAAGTACTATTTATACCTTAAATATTCCATTTTGCCCTGGGTTCCCCTATAACGTAAATTTGTATAATACAACAAAAAAATTGTGACTGGTACTCAAACAGCACGATAAACAGTCCCTTATTATTACGCGTATGATAAATTTAACATTTTCATAGTTTTTTAATTTTTATTTAAAAAAGCGAATTTATACACTTACCTGTTGTTTATACAGTAAAAGCTTAACTAACCGGCATGCTCGGGAAACGCCGATTTCCGGATACATGAAAAGTCCGGATAGTTGAGGGAAAATGGGGCGGGGAAAATGGGCGGGGGGGGGGGGGATCCTTTTTTTTTTAAAGATTTTTTCGGCCAAATAATTTGTTTTTTTCGTTTTGGAAATGGGCATTAAATATAATTTTTAAGAATACTTCTGTATCTTCCATAACATTGTATTTACAAAACATATTATGAAGATTTTAATTTAACATTTATGATAAAAAAAAGTATGATCTGTAGCTGAATTTTTACCGTAAATATATAGATTGTAAAAATATAAGCATATCAAAAATAGCCGACTAAACTGAAAAATATTCTACTCAGCAAGAATAATAAAACTCTTTTAAGTGATCATAAGCAAATCTCAGATTGAATATCAAAACTAATTATCTTTAAAAAAATCGAAAGGGTTATTGCGCAATACGCGCGCCTCCAATTCTCCCGCAAGTGATATTACGTAATCGGAATTAACATCTGCCGGTATTCGGAGGAAAATAAAGAAACTTACCAATCCCCATGAGTTTTTTTTTTTAGATTCTGTCCCTTTACCCTTTTTCTTTTGGTTGGCGATTTCGTCTTTCGGCGTGAGGACCTTTATTAATTTTTTTTGGTTCTCACTTTTGCTTTTGAACCCACCCCCCTCCCTGCCATAAAACAAGTCAGTATACGTCACAGTACTGTATATTGATTTTTTCTTCTTCTACGCTCCTCCGTGCGGAGCGGACGTTGCATTCCAGAAATATATTGTCGGCGTAAATGGAACGGCGCGCGCGTGCTAAATTTTGGCGCGCGGATAGAAAATGAGTTTTCCTAAAAATTTTACAATTTTTCCGGTTAGTTGAGCTTTCCGGATACTTGAATGCCCGATAATCGAGAATTTACTGTATATGAATAATGAAACTAACAGTTTTAAATGTATCATCTCACTAGCAATATGCGAAGTTACAAATTCTTTCACATGTTTCAACTTGCATAAATTCATCCAACAATGCATGTCCCAAATACTGCAATTTTTTATTAAGTGGAACATATCCCCTACTTTGTACGAGAGTCCACTGTATACATGTTTTTTAAAGAAGAAAGCAATTATTTTTTTTTCATGAATACTAACTGAAGTTTTCATCTTCTGAATTATAACTAGAGAAACTTTTCTCTTTTCAACAGGGTACTGAGAAATGTGTTGTCAAATCCTCTTTTCCCATCATCACTCATTGGAAAACTCAAAAAGGGCTTCTTGGTTGGCAAGAATCATCCAGGCAACTGCATCAACTTCTGGTGTGATGTAGTAGACAATCCAAAAAATAAGCCAAATTAAAAGAGGTTGCATTGGTTGAAAAATATATCAGACTTTTTTGTAGTATATAATTTATTAAAAGAATCATCATTTAATAGAGTTGAAAATTAATTTGCAATGATCATTATTGTTGTGTTGAATGGAGTAAGAACCAGATATCGCTATGAAAAACCATTTCGTATAAATGCAATTTATATTTGAAATGACACAATTTTAAAAACTTATCAGTTCACCTGTAACAGAATTCAATACAATTAATTATGCATGCATTTTTACTATTTTTAGTCATGTTTTATAAAATAAGAATATTGAGCTTTTTTTAGAAAAGCTTAGTTAAATAAAACAATGGAAAATGTTTCTTACTGGGAGCATATATTTATCTTAGAGCTCTGCAGTTCTTTATGTTTATAATTATGTAGTTTTTAAAGTGATGGTACTTAGTTTCAATAGCTATAATATATATGAAGATGATTAGAAAGTTATACTGGATTAATGCAGATAAAAAAAAAGTAATTGACGCATAAAACTAATATAGTCTCCATTTTCTATAACATTTGCCTATCTCTCAGGAAATTTCTCAATTCCTGCTTTGAAGAATTATCTTGTTTTTGATTCAAAATGTTCATGTACTGCAATTTCTACATCATTTTCATTGTAGAAATTTTGCCATCAAGAATATACTGCAGTGGCCTAAACAGGTAATAATTTGAAAGAACCATTTTTGTATCGTATGGAAGCAGTGGCGAATCCAGGATTTGGGTCAGGAGGGGCCGAGGTCATAAAAATTTTGTATTGCAGTGACGAATGTCAAACCTCATGGATTATGTACACTCAAACACTTTACAGACTTTCCTCACCTGACGATAAGAATCATAAATAACACTACAATACTTTCGATAATTTAATAAAAAAATGCAATGAAGTAACTAGCCAAAAAATGTTTTCGACCGCGTCAATGCTACAAGTCGAATGACTAAAAAAGTATGAAAATTTCCGAGCCTGTCAAGCCAGAAAGCAATGTTGTCACAATTTTTAAAAAATGAAAATCAAGAACAAACAGTTGTAGTGATTTTAAATAAAATCAAGAATTTTGGTTTAGCTCAGGGAGGGGACTGCAGCCCGATAGCCCTCCCCCCCCGATTCACCACTGGGTGGTGGCAAAATCAGATATGTAGGAAAATGGCTTTATAACTAAGAGCAGAGTCACTAGTTCAATCATTGTATGCATAAAAAATAAATATTGTGATTAATTCATATTTTCACCTTTTTTTGGTAAATTACCAATGTGTGAAAGAAAGACTGGTAGTGGACACATGATTTAGCAACCCATCTTCCAGAGAATTGAAGGCGTCAAATGATGAATTGCATTATTAAATAAAAATTTTCCCTGGAAAATATATATTTTTTATTTTGAAGTTTATTTAACTTGCAAAGGAAGGACGACAAGTTGTAACCATTGATTCTAGTGCAAATTGCATCATCAGCAGATAAAAGAATCAGACTTATCTATAAACAAAATTGCTTCATAGTGTTTATTCATTTATAAATTAAAAGCTTAAACTAGTGTGTCACTTCACAGCAAGATTTGCTGGCTTAAACATAAAGAGTTAAACCATTCTGCTACTAAAATAAAACAAACAAGTTTAGCTGCTGAAATACTTTTACATTAGCTCAAGAACAGCCAAACACATAAGCTTTCAGCCACAAAGATGGAAAAACATTGCATATTTTGAAGTCTAAAATTGCTGAATTTGGTATACTTTAGCAATTTCTGTGTTAACAGAAAAGTAACATTTATGCTAACTTTTACGGTTGGGAGCAACTCCTGTGAAGCTTGTGGGATCTCTTTTTTAATTCGACAAAATGGAGCGAAAATATACTAAGGATAAAAAAATTGAAACATGGGTAAAAAGTGACACAGTAGATCCTTCAAAAAATATACAGTAAAACTACCCAGAAATGGAAAGATCATTTTAAGTTCCAATTATTCGATACAAGCGAGGTATGTTTAGTTACATTGATGTCCTGTTTTGAGGTAACATAAGAGCTATTTTGGAATGGACTTTGCAATCTTGAACCATAGTCAGATGATAAGAACGACACCCGAGTAGCAGAGCCTTTCCAAACTTGCATGTCACACCAGCCAGAGGACATTTCATCCTTGATGCCAGGTTCAACATGTACCAGACTCATATATTTGGGTGAATAGGGTTTCAAACTAAGAAAACCTTACAGCGATAGACGTGAGGAATTCATTAACAGAAACCCAGAGTTTGACTTTTAAAAGTTATAATATTATTGGTTTATAATATGTCACACGGTTTACAGAAAAAGGAGGGGGGGGGGACTGCAGCCTGAGAGCCCCCCTGGATTCGCCACTCTATGGATGGAAGAATCTTCCACCCAACGCATTTCAAGTTTTTGTTGTGTGAACCACATTGCACTCAATGGAGCTGAAACTTCTTATTCTGCATATTGAATAAAACGGGTGGTTTGATACTTGAAATCTCTTTCAAACAATCCAACTAACAACAAATGCTTGAAGTTTAATGGTTTAACTATTTTCTACTAGTTCATAATAGACTACACCTTCAATATGCCATGATATACAAGTCATAACTTGCAATCCTGGCTTTGCTGTGAAAGTAAGCTTTTCTTTTGGATTCAATCATTGTCTTTTTCATGCAAAATTAACATGCAGGGTCAACTTTTCATTACAATTCATAATTTACCTTAAAAAGGGTCTGTTTTGTTTCATATAACCAGTGAAATGCAAAGTGATATTCAACGCTGACACAAACCTTGTATTTTCTTAGAAGTTTTTGAACAAATGAATTTTGCATCTTATACATTAATGTTTTCAAAAAAAAAAAAAAAATCATATATATAACTTTCATAAGAAAAAGCTTTTTATATGTAAATGCAAGCTTTCAGATGCAGTGAACACAAATTGAAGATGAATTAAATATTGTATTTCATAGTATATAAAAATAATAATATTAAATCAAGTGCCTTGCACTTGGAAAAACTTAAAATGTTCACTACTCTAAATGTTTTGAAAATGAGATTATAATGGTACAAAATGTCATACTACATAAATAAGAAACAACATTTTTTTTTTTTATAAAAATGGCACTTTTATTTTTCAAGAGTATGCACAGTGGGTAATTCAAACTTTGGGCACATAATTACCCAATCTGTGATTAATGAAACTAGCTGTAAATCTAGAGTACCGAATACGTCTGGCACTAAGACGCTTGGCAGCATGAGGACACTTAACAGAAACTTGCCCACTGCCCATATACTTTACTTAGTTGCAATAGTCTAGAATAATCTTTAAGTATTAGAGACTGTCCATGAACTGTTAAGTTTTTTTAAAAATAAAGATGACGAACAATGGCCCAATTTCAATAAAAATCCCATTAAAAAAATTTTAATTATTAATTATGCAGGGCTACTAAGAATCACGTTAACGAGTGGTTAAATTTTTATTAATGGTTAGGAGAAAACTAGCTCTAAAAAGTATTGAAAACCCATTATTATCGACAAAAAATTCTAAAAAACATTGGGATATGGAATGTGAATCTTTCTAGATTAACAACTTCAAAAACTGGTCAAGAAATCTCTAAAAAATACAGAATTACCAAGTACGATTCTTTTAGAACTCATAAGATAAAACAAATTCTGAAGTCATAATAGTCTCCAATATTCAAAGATATTCCTAGATAAGCCTATACAGACCAATCTATATGATAAAACACGGTAAAAAGACATTACAAAAATATCATAAAATAAGCATTTAACATTGCAGAATAATTTTACTGTTTACATGATATAATAGTGAAAAAAATGCACGTCTTATACGATTTATGTTATATACATGCTAGATATAATTAAAGCACATCTTGATATTTAATTGATGTTAATAGATACAATGGATAAATGCAAATAATGCTCATTTTAGACCAGAAAGATATTCAGAGTTAAGACAAAAAAAATATATATAATCCAAAAAAGTTTTACAATTTATAAAGGAGTTAAATTATTACAAAGTTAAGTAAAAAATAAATAGGCAGTAACGAATTCAAATACAACAGATCACTATCATAAATATTATGATAGTTAAAAATCCAAGGGAAAAATATTCAAATAAAAGTACCAAATTTATTAAAGCCTTTCCCATTAAATACTTCATTGAAAATTTTTAGAAGTAAAAAAATAACAAAGTTTTTAAAATCGTTTTTCAATTTTTTTTTCTAAAGACAGAGAGATTTGATGATCTTAAGGAGTTATGGCTTGAAATTGTGATTTTTAAATGTCACATCTAAACGCTATTTTATTTAAATATATTTTAATAAATATAATATCACACAGACTTTGATTCTCTTCAAGTTCTTGAACAAGAGAATATTTGCATAGCATTTATAATGGTTTGTGTTACTATTCAATGAAGACTCAAGTTTTTAAAATATGCAATGATGTACTGAAATTCCTGCAATACACTTAAATTTTAATGAAATTAATACTGTAAATATTTTCTGTATAAGTTGACTTTTTTAAAAAGGAAGAGCTGATTATTTCACAAATACTTAAAGTAACATTTCAAAAACATCATCAATAACAAGTTTCTTCATAATGGCAGTTACAGACAGTTCCTTCTCCCTAATAAACTTCAAGCAATATTCAAGTTGTTTAATTTGTTTTATAACTTTTTTCTTCAAGAGAATAACAGTTAATCTCATGATAGATGCAAATAAAATACTTATTAATATAAATTATGATCATTAATATTAATTGCTAAACATGCTAGTTTTTAACTGATGTTGTATTCACATTACAAAATCTCCCTTTCAGCCAATGTTGGAATCAGTTAATTCAAACAGTAATAATTAATGCAACACATTTCTGTATAGAACTGCTAAAAGTATTAAATCTTAATAACTATTTTATTGGGCCAAATATCTTAAGCTTTAAAATTTTTTAAGAGCACATACTGTCCGCTAAAATAATTATCTATAAAGGAATTAATTATTTTGGGGGGAAAAAAGATGAAAAAGTTCACAATTGTGAATTTAACAGAAAAAAAAAGTTCCGTTTGATTCTAGACTGGCAGAATAAGATAGGCACCTAGGAATGTTGCGCAAAATCATTTTCAGAAGATAAAAGAAATCAAAACTCTCATTGTCATTTAGTTTTTGGAATAAATTAGTAAAAAGAGCTAAGCAATGAAAAGTTACACAAAAGACATGTTTTACCAACATGTCTATTTGGGGAAGTTCCCATTGCATAGATGAAACATACAATATAGGCACTAGCAGAAAGTATAACATAACTTTAAAAGCCTATGAAAATTATGATTTTAAATAGTTCATCATATAATACAAATTTAAAGGGGTGGAAATAAAACTTATTTTATCATCATTTTTAATCTTGCATTTTTAAATATTCTATTCTGCCACTAAATTAAAAAGAAAATCAATATATGGTGTGAAAAGAAATATGTATTTAAAGCTAATTACCAGTTTTTAAAATCCAATCCAATACACATTTCATATCAAATCCAGATATACGTCATGCAAATAAAGCACCCTTTTCTGGATTTGGACTACAAGAATGATGTCTGAACATAAAATTCATTAGCAAAATTCTACATTTAAAATTTAAGAATAAAATACAGAAACTTGTGCAAGAATAATATTTCCATGAAAATGCCTTCAAAGAACAGTAAACATTCTTCATTCGCAGATCTTAGTGTCTTTAATAATCTCTGTCTTCTTTTTCCAGAGTTCAGTTGCATTTTTTGCTGATGATGTCATAAAAAAAACACAGTTTTAATAGTTGGGTGCAGTTACCTGCTACATATTTACGAACTCTGGTGGCACATTGTCATAACATTTTAAGTATTCTTTGGTTTAAACATTTTAAAAACTGGACTTTTCGAGTAATGCCTGTGACTGGAAATCCAAGCCCAGAATCAAGGCTGAGACACAGGAAGATTATGCTGGTTCATCTGATGAGAACAGAAAGAATAAAACCATTAATATATAGTTATAAAATATTAATACACTAAAATGGACTTAAATTAAGTGAATGAAATATGTGACTAAACTAAAATAAATGAGAGCATCATGTTGAGGGACAAGAGGACATATTCTCAAGTCCTCTCATATTCAATTTAAATACATTTAGATGATTTAAAATAACTTTTAAAATGTAAATTCTCTATTTTCATTTCTTAATTTCAATGAAGTTAAATATAAAAGTTGATGTTAAGATTATTTTTAGTTACAATACCAATGCAAATTTGTCAACAATATCGCAAATTATTGACCAATTTACTAACTTACTTAATTTTTAAAAAATACTACTAATTGTGATTTTTAAAATTTAATCCAAGGAATTTCTTTTACAAAAAATTAATATTTACCTAATTTTATCTATTACCTCACTATGAAAAAAAGAGAGAGGTTTAACATGCAACTTGTTATCTTTGATTAATTGTATTAGGTAATCACAATAAAAACAAATTAACTGTTGGCTATTGGGAAAATTCACAGCCTGAATAAACATTTACAACTTGCATTACCATAAGTACATTGGTTGCATTCCCAAGTTACAATTCTATTATGACTCTGGTTGAATTATAAAAGCAGTCTAATGCTTTCTTGATGCATAGAGAAACCACCATTCTGTAAATCTAACGAAGGAGAGAGGAAGGGATTACTTTTCTGGGTAAAGGCCGACCTCTTCAAAATTCACATAGATAGTCAGAGACTACTCCAGTTTGGGGACTAGTACACAACATATTATATCCAGGTATATTGTTCTGAATATTATTATAATGCATTTAAAGACGGTTATTCACAACCACTCCACGCAAATGGTGTGGAACTCCATGCCATTCATTTTTTTAGCCCATCCATTCAGGCAGGCCATTCATAAACATTCCGCACCACGCACTCCGATCCCCACCTTCTCTGATTTCCTTGGTAAACCCCTTAACCCAACCTCCCCTCCTATGTCCCTACTTCTGCTACTGTTATGTCATGGCAGTCTAAATGGAGCAATAGATTTTGGGATGGGTTGGACATTCATGCCAATTCTGAACGGTTTAGGTGTGGAACAGTTGAATTTGCATGGGGCTTGAAAGTAAATGATATAATTGAACAGAATTTTGTTTTAAAAGGCCAATAACTGATATTCCGTGAAACAGAATTCTATACGAGTTAATTAATTTTATGGGACTCTTTCCTATACCACTAAAATGCATAGGACATATATTGTGTCATTCACCAACGATTCAGATGCTTGTAAACCATCAACTTGAAATCTCACGACTATAACAGCACTCGGATGACACTAATAAGAAGATGGTTTTATCCTTACACTTTGTTTCATAAATGCTGTGTCTGACTTGATGATTTTGAGCCATTGCCCCAGGGTCTGCTGAAATTTAACAATATACGTGAACACAGCTTTTTGAAATGCTTATAGCTCTCGACATAATATAAACTTGAATTGTTACGACTATAACAGCGCCAATAAGAAGGTGGTTCTATACCTCTACTTCATCTTAAAATGCTGTGTCTAACTGAATGTTTTGAACCATGAGATTATGTTAATAGTGTAACAATAATATATATATATCAGGATTTGTTATTACAGCTGAGAAGATTAAATAATTTATTGAGAAACAAGGGAAAAGTTATAAGAAAAGCAATTCTACCGATTGAGAAGGGTGAGGCATCATCTGAGAAAACGGATCTATTAGGTGTTGCATGCCAGGGTTGGAGAGAGATCCCTTGGGCATTTCCTCATTTTTTTCATCCTCTCTTCGTTTAAGGCAAGCAACCTTAGGGTTTAGGTTTCTTTCTAGAATGGAAGAAAGAAAAAAATAGTAGTAGTATACAAATTAAGAAAAAATGCCTCTAATGTGAAATCATAAACCTTTGAGATCAAGCTAAAAAATTTATTGATTTTCACAATTGAGGTAGTATGGTTATTATGACAGATATGGTCTTACCACAAAGCAGATTATAAGCCCAGTCACCTCTAGGAATGTTGACCACTTTTAACACCCAGCCCCAAAGAGTGAACCTTTCACTTGTACCCTTAGGTGGTTTTGCTACCAGCTTAATTGATATACTGTGGACCACAGTGCACCACCATAACATTATTTTCACTTATTATCTAGAACAGTGATGTGCAAACTATGAGTCACGACCCCTTTGGGGGTCGTGAGAAAATTTGTTTGGGTCGCTAAAGTTAAAGAAATTTGACAATAAAAAATATTAGGCTTTTCTTCAAAAACTAGAAAAATCACCAGTCATGGTATGACAGATACAAATTGCCTTTTCAATTGAGAGATTTCCCGTCAAATTTAACAAGTTTAAATAGATATATATGCGAGAGAAATGATTAACATTGATTGAAAATAAATAAAATAAACATATATTTTATGACAGGAAATATTTCTTTTATTTACATATTTCTCTATTAAAAAAACCTCTTGGTAAACAACATTTCGTATGAAGTATTTTTTGTTGTTTAACAATTTTCGTTGCACTTCAGATGTCTTTGTGTAAATTTTGAAGCTGCCAAAAAATATCAAATTATATCATCACGATTGCAATTAATAATTGGATGCATCGTGGCATCCAAACTATACCACTGACGTGATTTACTACTTCCTATCAAAAAAAGGAAATTAATTTGAAACGTACGATTAATATAATTTAAAATTTCTCGGGAACTATTGATCATAGAGAGATAAATTTTATATCAATCGATAGCAAATTTTATTTCACTATTTTAGAGCTATTAAATTTGAAATTAGAATGACAATTACTCTTGTATTTAAAATTACTGAAATTTAGGTTCTCTAACAATGAAATAATGCTGTTTAACGTCTTGCAGTACTATGGAGCGAGTTTTATTGTTGGTGACGTCAGAGCATTACCGAGAGATCTGGGCTATTATATTAGTAACTGTGGTTGCGATCCTCAGAGGGGTCGCGTTTAAATTTTATTAAACAAAATTTTACATGAAGTGAGGGGGTCGGAAATGAAATTAGTTTGTGCACCACTGATCTAGAACATCTAACCTGAATCCAGCATTGGCATTACAAGTTAAAATAAATATTTTTGCCCTTTTGTTTCATGTTTTATATTAACATGGACTTTCAAGAACAAATATCTTGAAAAAAAAAAAAGGGAAAAGAGCCTCAATACCTCTATATAAAGGGTGTCCATTCAAAATGTGGCCCAATGACTAATTTTTAAACCATTGTAAAAAATATTTTGAGTCAATAAATGTACTACTGAAAAAATTATAAAGTATAAATTCTTATACAGTCCCTCAGTTCTATTAGTCATATTTAGTAAAATATTCTTGACATATGAACATTTTAAACAAAAAAGTTCCGCTCAGCTGCAACCAAGACTAATTGTGTTATGAAGCTTTGAAGGACAATTTCAATGGTGGCCTCGAGGAAGATCCTCCAACCAATGTGCAGCGCTTGCTCGATACATCTGCCGATTGGTTTAAAATTATGAGATTGAAAGCTCCATAACTTGGTAAGTTTTAGTTGTGTAAGCTGTCTTATGCTGAAGAGAAATTCTACATTCTTCTGAAAACAGACCAACTCACATTTAATGCATTCAATATTGGGAAGTACCAGACATAATCCAACACCCTACATTAGACTGAATTTGAAACTTTATACTTAACTTCACATTTAAAGAGTTTTCCAAACCTAGCACTCTCACAAACAGTATGGAATTTAATCATTTCATTAAATTTGGTGCTTTATTTCCACTTTAAAATGTGTTATTTATTCATTTTGATTAAAAGTGGAAATAAATATAAAAACATATACAACAATGCATTATAGCTGCATTTTCAATCTGCAAGTCTCAAGAAAACTTAGCACATAATATCAACTATCTATATTATATAAAACGCTTATGCGTGGCACAAAAAAGGTACCTTTATTTCTTTCTCCCGGATGGCAACGATCAGTTTGTTTACCTCATATCGCTAACCGAGCTACTCGCTTACGGATTACAGGAGAAGTCGTTACTTTTTTTCTTTTTGAATTTATTTATTCTCTCTTATATAATAAGAATTATAATGAACTCTTTGCAAACTTCTAAATACAATTTGCGTAGAAGAGAGCAGCGTGCAAGGGAATCCCTGGATGAAAGATTTCAGCGAAGATCGGCTAGAAATGTTGCCGATAGTCTTAGCAAGCCAAAGCCTTTTTTTTGTGATACTAATTGTGTGCACTATTTACTATGTGTAAAAATAAAAATTACAGAATAAAGACTAGAGAACTAATTATACTTCAGAAAAGTTCTCTTGCACACTGCTCTCGGAGAATGATTAAAGTTGTATACTGTTTGCAACGTGTATATATAGAGAGAATAGATTTTTTTGCCACCGTGTTTGTACGGAAGGAAGTGAATTACCACATGCTGCTTATGGTGTATGATTGCTGCTTTTGCTTTTCTGTGTAATATTTCATAAAAAAGAGTGCATATTTAAAATTTTGCTTAAAAAAGCAAGGATTTTGGAAATTTTTGAGAAAAAAGCTATCTTATCAATTATAAAAGGCTAAAAGTAAATAATTATTATGGGTTTTAAATTTGAATAGTTAATATGAACATGTTTCAAGCCACTATTTTCTTTAAACTGTCCTTTTTTAGCTAAAAGGTTGCAAGATAGTTTACATCTTTCTACGACAAGAGGCGATCAAGAATTTTCTGAGATTTAAAACACAAATGACTACATTGAGGAAAACACTATTTCTTTCTTGGCTAAATAATAGTTGGAATAAGCATGTATACAAATGGGGAAGCTTTCCTGTGTAATAGTTCATAAAAAAGAGTGCATATTTAAAATTTTGGTTAAAACAACAATTTTGTAAAATTTGAAAAAAAACTATCTTATCTGTTTTAAAAAGCTAAAAGTAAATAATTATTATGTGTTTTAATTTTGAATAGTTAATTTGAGTATGTTTCAAGCCACTATTTCGTTAACTGTCCTTTTTTAGCTAAAAGGTTGCAAGATGGTTTACATCTGTCTACGACAAGAGATGATCTAGGATTTTCTGAGATTTAAAACACAAATGACTTCACTGAGAAAAACACTATATTTTTCTTGACTAAATAATTGTTGGAATAAGCATGTATACATGTGGGAAAGCTTTTCTGAATTACATTCCATTGTATAGAGGGCATATTTGAAATTTTGGTGGAAAAAGCAATTTAAAAAAATTTATTTTGAAGATTTGGAAAAAGCTATTTTATCAGTTTTAAACTTAAAATTTTAGTGGAATGAAGTTATGTTAAAATAAACTTTTGAATAAATACTCAAAAGTGTATGCCAAGAAGTTATAAATTTCTGATTGATGAAAATAATTTTGATTCTTAATCATCTTTGAATTATAAATATTACCTTTCAAATTTCTTTCTAACATTTACATATATATCTGTACTACCAGAAGATTTTAATTGTAGGAACTGATGAAAAATTAATTTTAGGAGTTCGTGCAATTTCAAATAATTTAAATTTACTTTTATTAATTAATGTACTTATAATTTCCTAACACTAGCAGAAACGGATAAATGTACGGCAAGCGTGTGAAGCGAGCTGTTTTCACATAGTGATCCCGAAAGAATCACAAGATTCTTTGGTGTCGGTCAGCGGAGCGAGCAGGGGGTGTTATATATATATATATATAAAGATTTTATAACAACTGTGCTAGGACACCCAGTGTCTTCATGTAGCGAGCGAAGCGAGCAGGGTTTGCGTAGCAAGCCCCGGAGGATTGCGCTGCAATCCTCCTGGGGGTTGGCGAGCTTCAGCGAGCAGGGGGCAGAGCCCCCTAGTATCAGAGTAAAATGGATGAAAAAAGAAGAATAATAAGTACAAAAATATTATTTACAAATAAAAATCAGCATGGATGATTTTAAAAAATCCTCTATTCCTGGATATATCACTCATTTCACTAAGTATACTACAGAATTAAGATATAAATATGAATTTACAACATATTTCACAAAACTATTGATTTTTCTTACATACCTCTTACTTGATTTTCCAAAGTTGAAATAACCTCCACAGCTTGGTACAGGATATTCAACTTTGTCAGTGCTCGTTCAGTTTTTAAATGCATCATACACATCCGACCAAGTTCTTTAAATGCTTCATTAATATCCCGAACACGAATCCTAATATTGAATAAATAGAAACATTAACAATAAATATTTAAAAAAGATAATTGGAGAAAAATAAATGGACTTTTCATTTGCTTCTTTTGAAGAGTCTATTCAACAAAAATTCATATTACTAATGAAATAGAAAATATTAAAAGAGAAAAAGCAAGTATTATTTTAAGAACTAGAATACTGTTAATTAATATTAAGAACAACACACATGAAACTATTAGACTTTGTTTTGAAACACATATCATTCCTATAAAGGCACATTACAATTCTCTTTTAAATTATAAGCAGTATTATTTTGAATGAAAGGAAGAAAATCATTGTAATTTTAAAACATTATGACAGCATTAGATTTTCTTTCAAAATAACGGCAATATTTTTAAGCTTTGACAATAAATTTTAAAAAATTCTATTTCATTGATTGATTCTATGCTGATTTCTAATGGTTATATCAAGATCAAATGCATACCTCTCTCGTGCATTATTCGCATGTCTTCGCTCTTTTTCCCGTTCGGCTTTCATTTCAGGGGGCTCATCGTCATCTTCACCAATAGACCTTCATGAAAACAAAAGATTTGAGTTATATATCCTATCACTACTTTGCCAATTTACTTTTTACATAATAATTCCCAAGTTAAACTACAGGCTGCCTGAGAATTGTGGGACACAATTCAAAAATTCATTAAAAAAAAAAAAACAATGTTACAACCATGTTTTTTTTTTATGAGAGTAAATAAAAAAAAATTCTGGATATATAACACTGAGTTTCGGCATTCTAAATTTGATACAAGAGAATTCCATACACAATGGCTACCGACCAGGTTTCCAGGTTCTTGAATATCCCAAAATTATATATGAATTAAAGAGTGTAAAATTCCCCACAAATACATGCTTTTATTTTTCTCCTAGCTTTAATATTTTTGCAGATAATGGCTTTCAAAAATGGGAGATTTTCAATAATTTATGGCCACCTAGACTACCATAAAGGCCCGTTTCCTATCTGGGGGGAGGAAAAAAACCCTTTTTGAAATGCACTCTCATTTTAAAAAAAACCTGTAGCTGTAACATTAGGTTTTTTAAATTGATTTTCAAAATGTGTCCCACAATTCTCGGACGCCCTGTATTTCTGCTACATATAATCATCTGAAATTTTTAAAAAATTTCCATCAATTCCATTTATGTTCCGATAAATGCTACATTCCCGGCAATAGTTAGGAATGCAATTTTTATTTCATCAAATAAAGTTATAAGCTAAAAAAAGCATATACAGTCCAACCTCGAAAATCCGGACTTCTAAATCCAGAAACCTCTGAAAACCGGACAATTTTATCGATTTGTTTAAAATTGATAAAAATGACAGAGGATGTTGCGACGGTGAATTGCCTGTTGTCAATCGCATGACTGATGACGAAATAAAAATGGCTGTTCTAAAAAGTGGCCACAATGAAAATGAATGTGACAGCGTTAGTGAGGAGGAAGCTTCAACAGCTGAAAAATCAGTTGAGCTGGACAATATGCTTAAAAATACGGAAAGTGTTATTAAAGGTTTGGAGGAAAGAAACATCGCAAGCAAGCATGATTTGCTGTTGCTTTACAAAGTAAAAGAAAAAATTTGCAACCATAAAATGAAATCTATGAAACAACTTTCAGTTTTTGACATGTTTAAAAATAAGTCATGTTAATTAATTTCGTATTCATTAAATATTTTTTTTTTATTTGAAACTACTATTTTTTTGTCTTTGTATCATTTTTTGATGTCTTTGTTTTTTATTGTTTAAAACATGTTTTTATATGGTGCTTTTGGAATTTATGTCAACGTGTAGATCAGCATACATCTCGATTGGTTGCACATGCACAAACGTCAGAGGCGTTACCAAAGTAACCATTTGCCGTTGCCTTGCAACTCCTGCGTCTGTTCTGAAGACGTCTGCACATGTGCAGTTAATTGTGACGTAACTTACCTACACAGTGACATCAGAACTTTGACATCTCTATTGGTTTAAGTAAGATATCTAAAATCCGGAAATTTCCAAAACCCGAACCTTCCAAACCCCAGAGCAGTCTGGATTTTCGAGGTTGTACTGTATTATGAAAACTAAAAAAGATATTATATCACAAATCAAATTGTAAAGATTATTGAATCCTACCTTGACCTAGCTCTTTTACCACTTCTTGAAGCAGCAGATTTCCTTGAAGTGGTAGAAGCAGTATTCATGGAAGGAGTCGCTGGATTGCCTATGGGTTCAGGTGACATGACAGAGATCTGCTCATGACCTTGCAGACATGATAGATCTTTGGCATCTGGCAAACCTTCCAGCTTTAAACTCTCACAAGTACTGATAGGGACTAAAAGAAAAGTCAACATGAAGAAAGAGTTAAAATTTCAACAAATGCAATGTTTTCAATAGCAAATAATTGGAGCAATTCATTTATGTGAATTTCTTTTTATATTTAAAGGAGAGAGGATTTAAGAAATAATTCAAGACAACTTCATAGAGAGATTCAAAGAATCTTGAAGTTAAATAACAAACAAATATTTATAATTTCAGATTAAACATAGTAAACACACACTATACATTGGAGAGGGAAAGACACTAAGATGAAATCTTAATAAATAAATAAAAAAAACACAAGCAGAAACTGTTGAAAGGTATGTTGCTCCAGCTAGAATATTTTCCCAAGAAATATTAAATAAGAATTTGCTGTTCAATTTATCATGCTGTAAACTTTCCCATATATTATGAATTTTAGTCAATTCAACTAAATGATTTAAAGTTTAAGAAGATTTTTATGTTTGTCTTAATTATAATAATGGTATAATACAAGTTTTATAATTTTACTTAGTACACCATTAATTTAAGAAATTTGCATCCAAGAATTACAAAAAGCATAACACTAAATAAAAGGTATATTTTGAACACAGACAATGAGAAAAAGACTAAAAATGAAAAGCATTAGTTGAAACATGAAAAGACCATACTTGTTAAACACATTTTATAAAGATGGAGTTTGCAGACTTGTGTGTTGTCGATGGCAATAGTTTTAATATTTTCAGAACTTGATTATCAAATAATTTAATTAACTTTTTATTCCTTAACTGCGGTACTAACTGGTAGCGAATTTGAGGAAAAAAAAAACGATTTTAAAATTCTGTATCATTTATAATAATAAATTAAAGGCTAAAAAACAGACAAACTTTAAAAAAATTTCATCTATTAGTAAGTGTATTTTTAAAAAAACTGTTTTTATTACATTTATTTTTTAAAATATAAAACAAAAAATTTAACTACATACATTATAAAAAAGTATTCAGCATTTTTTCCAAACTAACATATTGTGCAGTATCTCGATATTTACTACTTATTATAATTACATTATTTCAAAGACAAAAAATTGTTCACATTATAAAAAAGCATCTTTACCAAAGCTCTGTGGTGTTGGCACTGTCTGGTTTGGAACTACCATGATTGTTCTTTTGTTCTCCAAAACTCCATTTTGCTGCTATAAATATTGAAATTAATATTAAAACAAAATCCAAACAAACCAATAAACAAATACTTTTGACAATATTACAAAAATTATGAAATATATCTGATGTTAACCCTTTCGGGACAGATGCTCGCTGAAGGAGGCGCTCCCACAGGACGGGAGCTGGCAAGCGCTGATTGTCCTCATCGGCCAAACCATTTTCTCCAGCTAAGCCTAACATGCATTAAATTTCGTAAAAAGTACGTGTACATAAAAAGTGCCCTTTAGATAGAAATGAAACCATTTTTAAATATGTGGTAAAAGATGTTATATTCTAAAGCATAATAAAGTTTAATTAAAATACTTTATTTTTAATAATAAAAAATAAAAATAAAGTATTTCACTATAATTGAAAGTACCTCAATAGACACCAGATTATTGATGCAAAATACGAAAACATACGAAAAAATAAATATTTTCATTTAATATTATAAAATATTTCAAGAAAATTGTAATAATTAACTCTTCAAAGCCTTATGAAAAACTTCCATTTTAGTACTCCACTGACATGATGGAAATGGAACCAATATATTAGTGCTTTCCTATTCTAATTCAGAATTTGAAGATTCAGAACTATCCGAAGAACTCTAATAATTTATTATTTTGTCAGCATCATCAGAAAAATCCATAGATGGATCATTTAAAAATTTACATATTTCCTCATAGGAAAGATAACACATTCTTTTAGCAAAAACTGCACAAATAAAACAGAGAGACATAAAAACCTTTGACAGAATATCTCCCATAAAATCCCAACCCAAGCGAGAGGAGAAATTATCAACAACCACTTCAAAATGAGTTGAAGAGCTCTTTAGTTTATACTCTCGAAAATCCAATGATTCACAGACACGTGACTGACTACAATCTGACTTCGGAAAGACAGAAATACTAATGTATGGTACCAATCTGTTGAAAGAAAGATGGAATAGTAATGCCATCCGATAGAAAACATTTTGTTCCGAAAGCCCAATGCACATATGCGATGCTCATCCCACACAGGCAATTTCGCCATAACGCACAGATGCGCCCTGAGAGGAATCTAGCACAAACGCACATATGAGGTGCTCGTCCCGAAGGGGCTAAAATAAAAAGTTCCAATGCTGAATGATTTCATTCATTATCCTTAAGTATTTTATGAGCATGTTTTGACTCAGCAAGGGTATTGGGAAAGTCATTTCATGTTGCAGATTAACCCTTTAGCGGCCACCGAAATCTTATGCGAGTCGCTCCCCAGTGCCCCCGTTTTTCACACAGGCACGTAGTGAAGAGGTATATTTGAAAAAATGCGGAGATACACTTTCGGTTTAGAAAAATGTTTATCGTTACAAATAAAAATGTTTAAAATGCAAAATATTTTTAAAAATGAGAGCTAGTACTTAGCTTTCATGCAATATATCCTAAAACATGGTTGAACACATAACCAACATCACATTCAACACACTGATGATGATGGAAAATAGACATCTAATTCACTATCATTATCAGACATATTCGTAACCCTTTCCAGCACAGTGGGCACAAAAGAGGACACCAACTTTAAAATTTTCTAAAAAAATCCCAAATATTGCACGAAAATGAAGAAAATAGTACTCCTCTTAGGATATAGATGGCAGCACGATCAAATTTCGTTAATTCGAAAATATTAGAAATTAAAAATGTGAAATTTACTTGATTTTGAAAAAGGAAATTTTGGGAGAATTGGACGTTTACAATTTTAGCAAATTCACTCAAGATTTTTCTCCAATATTCTTGAAGTTTTAATTTTAAGATTTTATGTAAGAATAAACTTTATTTTTTGAACATTTCAAGATCGCTGTTCTAGAAGGAGTCCTTATATGGGGACAACCTCCCCCCCATGGAAGGAGGCAATTAAAAAACTTTTTTTGTATATTCTATGTCTAGACAATAAACGAAACCCATTCATGATGTTTTTTCATTATATTTCAAAGAATTTAATGTTGTGTGCCGGAAAGGGTTAAATAAATTTGAAAATCTTATTACAAAACACACCACAGAGAGTTGAAATAACGAAGAAAAACACAGCGCACTTGTAGGTGAACACGGCAGATTTCAACTTCATCCTTTTAGACCCCCCCAATTTTAAGAAAGGCCATTTGTTACGCAAATACCCATTCAAGGTCAGCTGAATGCAATGGGGGTAATTATACGCATAATTACAGCTTTAAAAGGAAGGCAAGGTGCAACAGTGTATAAATACACCAGGGGCAATTATTGCATCGTCTACTTGCGGCATATATATACGCCCGTGGCAGTTAAGGGGTTAACACTAAAATTTTACCTGAGATGTCAGAGAAAATTGGACAGGTGCATGGCACAATGAACAAAAGAGGCTTAAGGCTCCTGAAAAAGTACAGGTTATATGCCCATCACATTTTGAAATCTAAAAATACTCTGTCGAGGCAGCCAGTAAGACCAAGTAAAATTATTTGCACACTTCAATTCCTGGTGAACCAGCTGGTTGCCAAAGGTGGCTAGTAATTAATAACTTAAAATTCTAAATGATTGAAAATTTTTAATGCACATTAGATAACAGATAGAGAATGTGGGGATTTTAATCATAGTTTTTATAGCAGGAACTTCACAAATTTTCATATATTAATCATATTTGTGCTAGTAATAATACGAATCAAATCCTAATGAAAACAATTTGTCCCAGTTTTACATATACACCCAGAATGAAACTCCATGCCATGATTAGGGAAACTCAACACAGGAAGGCTCCTCTCTCTCTGTTGCAAAATGTTTTAATTTTTTACTAATTTATTTGTTTGGAAGTTGAAAGAAGTAAGGTAGTGAAATGTTTCAGAGGTTTCTGAACCATGTTTATGAACTTTCAAGATCAAGGTAAAAGTTCCAGTAACTGAACCCAAAAATGAACTTCATTTAAAAATATTTTGACAATTATTCTGTTTTATATAGCATTATTTTACCGTTGGCATGATAGGTAATGTCCCAGGAAAAGATTCTAAGGCAGGTGGTAGACTCTTGTGGACTAAGCTGGAATGTAGAAAATTCACATTTGTAGGTGGTGTTCCTACAGGCACAGCATTCTGCATCTGAAGTAAAGATGGACCTTCTGCATGATTCCTTAATACATTTATGGCATCATCCAATCGTTCTTCAGTTATTCCACCGGGATTCTGCAATTAAATTTGGCATTTTCACTAATATTTTAGTATTTTTTGCATCATAATTTATAGACTTGAAATATATACTGAAATTTGGAATGATTTCAAGTCATTAACTAGTCAATTATATATCTAATAATAATAAAGATGAAAGTCTCTGTGTGTTTGTTGGTGACTTTCAAAATAGATTACAGAATCTAGAGCTACCAAATTAACATAGGTATACTTTGGATACTAAAAGATGTGACCCCTGAACCATTTTTTTTTTCCTCAAATATTAATAATTTTTGAATTTAGCTAAATTTTAGCTGCTTTTTTGCCAATAACTTCTGAAAGAATAATTGTACAAATATGAATTTTGTACCAGCTTAAAGTGCAAAACCTTATCTTTCTAATGGTATCAATTTAAGTGTTATATGCTATTTAATCAAATTTTTAAATTATCACAATCTGTAGTAATAACTTTACTACAGATTCAATTCATTATTAAATTCAATTATTAAATTTATTCATTATTAATTATTTCATTATTAAGAATTATTAAAATTCAAGATGAAAATTTTTAGTTTCTCCCCGATGGGAAGAAACGTAGAAAATTATAAAACAATGGTCAGAAGGTTGGGAGAGGAGAAGATTCATGGTTTACTACAGAAAGAAGTTTCACAAATTTTAAGTTTTTAATGAATTAGGTGAAGCAAAATATTAACTTTTCGTACAATTTTAAAAACCACTTTTACACATTTTAAAAAGCAGAAAGTTATCTTTTATCAATATTAAAATTTAATGCCATGAGAATTTTTGTGGAATTTTATCAAATTTTAAGCCCTGTTTCAAATTACAAGCCGAATCCATCTTTCAAGAAATTCAATGAGAATATCACAAATATAATACAAGAGATAAAGAGATATTAAATAAGAAGAAAAAAAAAGCATTTAAACAAGTCTTCAATGTCTCATTTACAAATGCATAAATGTTTTCTAAACTGCACAGGATTATCTTTTCGGCTCTCTAATACTGGCTCAAGTTAAGGGGGCTTATTACTTTCTTTCAAATAAAAGTTCTTTCATACCTTTTGTACTTGAAGTAAAAAGCCATTTCAAATTGTTTCAAAAAAAAATACTGTGAAGTTCAAATCAATATTTGAGAAATGGCTACGGATAACTGCATTCCTTTACAGTTCTGGCAAAATCATACATCATTTACCAAATGACAAACTTTAAAGTTTGAATTGATGATGTGCCTGAACATGATCTATTTTTACTACTTCATTCTGGATGCCCCTGAATTTCATTGTTTGAAACTGTTACATCGAAAAATTTCTATTTTTTAAAAAACATTTTACTTGATTTATATGTTTGAATTTTCAGTTATATCTATAATTAACAGTTTATTATGCTCAAAAATTTCAACTGGAAATCTCTTTGCCAGATAGCTTTAATTCCTAATTATAAATAAAAAAATATAACAATAACTATTTAAATTTTTTCGATACATCTGAATCATTCTAATTTTTAACTTGAGTGAAACAGCTGGTCGTCAGAGGCAACTAGTTACTAGTAAGAAAGTCATCACTGAAGATAACACTACCGACAACTTAATAAAATTTAGAAGCATTATTCGTTTATAGTTTTATGTAGGTTATGTAAAGACAAATACATTTTTAAAATTTATTATCATTATCTAATTGCAGAATGCTGAACAATACAATGCTCAAATGCTTAGAAATCAAACTAAGAATTCGCTTTTCAATTAAAGTATACTCACAACAGTACTGGTTAGCTCAGTGTACGATGTTGGCTGACTATTAAATTGGTTAGTTCCACGAGGCCAATTTTGTACAGCAGCTACAAAACAAAAGGACACATAAAATTTCATACAAGCAAAAAAGTAGCATAAAAAGAGAAGGTTTACAACTCATTTTCAAGGAAGATTTGGTAGGGGAAAAAAAGTGAAGGAAAAGAATTACATTAGTGTTTCAGAAACTTAACAATGCTAAATAGTTTATATAACTACTGAATTATAAACTAACTGAATTTGTAAAAACAGGTTGATAGAAAAAAAAAATGTATTTAGTTTATGTAATTAACAGTTAGAAGTAGCATAAATATTAACAAAGATTTCTAACATAAGCCGAGTTCTGTCAATGGCACCAAAATTATCTATCAAATACTTCAAAATGATTAGTTTCTAAAAATACTAAGTATATCTGTCCGATACTGATGAAAATATTATTTAATTTCATTTTCAACCTCACTAGTTGCAAAAAAACAGGAAAGGTAAAAATAATGAAATTCTTTGAATCAAACAAACTAGAATGACTAAACTGTAAAAAAATAAACAAAAAGCACATGCATGCAAGACTATTTTTGAATGTACGGAAAAAAAAAAAAGTGATCCCATGATCAATAAACGCCGCTGGATGATTTTAAATTTGGAATAAGAGAATTAAAAGCTTTTTTTAAAGCTTATTAACAGCTTATCAGTAATGCATCAACAGTCACATATAAATAATATTTTTAAAAAAACCACTCACGAGCTAATGGAGGAGGTGAACTTATGGGTGTTGATGGTGTCGATGAGAAGCTGCTGTTAGTTTGATCTGCTTTCAAAGTCTGCAAAGATAAATAGGAACTAGAACAAGGTTTGACAGTAAAAGTATTTGTAAATTTTGATATCTTTGTATTGAATCATAATAAGCAATACATGGAAAGAACAAAGAAGCATGTTACAGGAAATGCTCAAAAATACATTTTAAAAGGCCTATAGCATTACAAGAAACAATCTTGTTATGTATAAAATTCTTTACATTACTGAAAATTAAAAGCATAAAAATATAACATGAATAATATTTTTAATGGTTTCTTTTTGAGATGGCGTATACAATTTTTGTTATATTGAAGTTTAAGGGGATTTATAATGAATGAATAAAGAATGCTTAATTTACTGGGTGTTTAACAGAAGCACTTGCTCTTTAATAAAAATAATTGTTGCAAATTTCAATCAACACTGCATGCATGATTTTTTTTAAAATTTTAATCATTAGCTCACAAATATATTTATGTATATATTTCTGGAGAATTTTAAATTAAGCTAAATAACGAAGTACTTTAAATTGGAATTTCTGAAGATTTTAAAAAACATGTTCATGCAATGTATACAATTATATACACATTAAAAATATTTCCTGTCTATTGCTGTTATTTAGGTATTATTTAATCATACATTACAATAGAATTACATTGGTAATGGAATTTTATATTCAATGATGACTAATGAAAGGTATTTAACTAAGCACAAAACAAATTTTGAAACAAAGAATTAAGGAATATTTGGAATCAAACAAATTTCTTTTCAATATCAATGACTCCCATTCTCCAAAAATGATACAAATAAACTTTGGCTCAACAGTAGTATTTAAAAAGCATAAATACTGGGACAAAATATCACATTACAACAGTCAACATCTGTACAAATAAGCCAAGTTCAGTAATTTCATGCTGCAAATTTGGTGAATCTGATGCACATTTTGGCTGCAAGTTGAGATAACAGAAAAGTACTAATATACTTCTAAACACAAAATCTAAAATCATTAAAAAAATACTTTTATTATTTTTCTCCCTTACCAGATCTGATGGCAAATACGGAGAAGGAAATCCTTGAGCAGCATGAGTAAGAGCAGGTGGGTTTGGCATCATAGTATTTTGAAAATTATAATTAGGCGAGTTGAGACTTGTGTTACTGGAAGACCAAGTTTCTGGAACATTTTCTATAAAAAGTAATTTAACATAAAAATTAAATTAAATACTCATTTGAATGAAATGAACAGAAAAAGATAAAAAAAAAATCCTTTTTAAAAAATTGCAATTCCTGTTATATAATTGATATGCTAATCATATAGCTGTAGAATTAAAATTAAGCTTATTTTTAAAATTGTGTATACAGTTCTATAAAACATACATTAAAATCCCATTCCCCATTACACAAAAGTGATTTTACACTATAAATATCATATACAATAGTCTCAAATATAATTATACAATTTCAAGTTGTCAAAAAAAGGCGGCTGCATTTATTTGCCAATAAAAATAATAAATTGTAATGATAATAACTAATGCATTAATTTTGCTACCATTGCATCAACTTAAAAATTTATTTCACATTATTTCCACTGAATTATTCAATTTAAAAAGAAAGCCCTATTGAAAGCAATATAAAATCCTAACATTTAATTATCTTCCTTAAATAAATTTCTGCATAGTCTATACAGGTAATTCTTTTGAAGATGAATGCATTACAGAAGTCAAGACAATATAAGAAGTAATAATGTAAATGTTACTTGTCATTTGGCAGTTTGCTGCTATTGGTATGTTGTGCTGGAGATCCAGTCGATCTTGAAATAAATTATTTACCAAAATTAAGCAGAGTTGTCAATAAAAGTACAGTTTCAAAAGTCCAGATAAGTTTGCTTTAGATTATCTACCCCTGATTGACATTTTAATAATCACTATAATAAAGCATCTTTTCTGTCTCGGTCCAAGTCTGTCTATTTAAAGTTCTGTCTCGGTGAAAATCTCTTTGTTAAATCATAAGATTCTATGATGTAAATATTAATTCTTTGAATATATATTTAACTCTGATTTTATATTCATTGAAGAAATGAAAACTGCATTCCATGATTTTTTTTTTCACAGACTGAATTGAAATTATTTAATAAAAGAGAGAAACTGACCTGAACTATACATAAAAAAAAAAAGAAAAATCTCAAGTTAAATAAAGGTGCTGCTTAAATTCTTCAAGCTTTTCAAGTTGTAGATTTTTATATTATACAGAAGGAGATGGGGCCTTAGTTTTGTAATTTTCATCCCTCCCAGTAAAGGTACAAGAAGATAAATTTAGCTGCTTTTTTTTATATAGTAATTTGGATATAACTTTTGACTGCAATCTTAGTGCCTCGAAGACATTGTATGATAATGAAACCTAGGCCAAAAGAGGCAATATATTTTTTAATGAATTAGATTGCCACCATTTTTTAAAATTACAGATGGTATAGGAAGAATTATTTCTTAATACAAAAGTGAATATCTAAATTTTTCTACCAAACCAAAGAAAAGATAACATAGTAAGAATTTTAAAAAATCAGTTTACTAAAATATAACTGAAGGAAGAGCATGCAATTTTCATAGGATTTCCATAATACAAAATTTGAGAAAAATACAATTTAAGTCCGGTCAAGAAATATATAGGGTGTTCACTCTAATGGTCCAATAGCTAATTTCTAACCATTAGAGATAGGCATATATTTGCAGTTGAAAAAATGCTTAAAATGATGAAACACTTATATTGTGTTAGTCAATAAATGTACCGTGGAAAAAATTATGAAGCCTAAATTTTTATACAGTCCTTTGGTCCTATTAGTCATAGTTAAATATTCTTGAGACATTGACATTTTAAACAAAAATGCTTCACTCTTTTGTGACTAAAACCAACCGAGTTATGAAGCTCTGCATTTTCCAGCATTACATTTATCGATTCAAATAAATTATAATTCTTTATATCAATTAAAGTATTTTTCCTAATTGGAACAATATGTCTATCTCTAACAGCTTAGAAATTAGCTATTGGACCATGATTACAATGGGCCCTTGTATATTATACAAATACCTTAAAAAATAAAAACAAAAATTTATAATATTTGAAGTAAAAGGAATTTGTAAATTAAAACGATAAAAAAAAAGGATATTTTAGAAGTGGAAAATATAAAACAGGACCTAGATCCTAATTCAATTTCAAGCTTCAAATCTAAAGCTTTTCAGCTGTGTTAAAAAGCGACATTATATTTTGTCTATCTCATATTTAAAAAATACAAGGTGATTTTTTATAAACTGACACTACTCAGAGCCTTCTATAGCTTGATCTATCAGCTGAAATGCCACCAAATTTGGTAGGGCGACTAATGATGACATGAGGAAAAAGATTCTGTAATAAAAAAAATTAGTTCTGAGAGTCGAATATAGGGCAAAATGTGGCGCAGTTGTAGTCTACATAACTGAGAATTAGGCAAATAAAAAACAAAGAAACTTCAGTGCGAAACCGCTTTAATACCACAAATGAATCTCCCCAAAGGGTTACAGAGATGAAATTACTATGCACCATAGCACCAGACCTCTTTCAGTGTGACTACCCTTCTTGTGGACCACACATTGCATTCTGTACACAACATTTTCAATGGCCAAAAGTAGCGTGTCACCTGCAATGCTCAGCACAGTCCGTAACATGTTGCCCTTTAAGGTCGTAAATGTCGGGACCAACAAGATAGACCTTAGACTTCAAACAACTCCACAGGAAAAAGTTACATGAGGTTAGATCTGGGGAGAATGGACATAAGAGAATGTTGTTTACATGATGCAGTAAGTGGTCCATGAGAAGGGTGGTCACATTAAAGGGTTATCACATGCCCTCACTGAGGAAGTAATTTTATTGAATAAAGAACTATGGTGCACTGTAATTTTATCTCTATAACCCTTTGGGGCAGTTCATTGCTCTTTTAAAGCGGTTTTGAACGGAAATTTCTTCTTTGTTAATTTGTCTTAATTCTCAGTTGCGTAGACAGCAACAGCACAAAATTTTCCCCTATCGACGACTTTCAGAACTAATCTTTTTCCCCATCTTGTCATTAGTCCCCCTACCAAATTGGTGGCATTTCAACTGATATGTCGAGCTACAGAAGGCACCAAGCACCGTCAATTTAAAAAAAATCACAATGTATATTAATAACTGAAGACTTGTTTCACTATTTGTTCTTAATGTGAAAATTTTATTCATTAATTTGAGTTTGGTTTGTTACACATAACAATCATCTCTTAAAAGTAAAAATTTACCAGTAAATAAATGATAGATCTTGAGAACCAATCCATATCAGCTTTGCCACAAAAAAAAAAAGAGCTCTACAATCCTGAATGTTAATAAAATCTCACAAATTAATGATGATACTGAGATATTTTTTGAAGGTCTAAATATTTAAAGCAACAAATGGAAACTGTATAGCATTCAATGTTACAGAAAAATAATGCAGTAGAACTGTCAACTGAAATTGATACTTTTTATTAGTAAAAAGAGTAAATGGATCAAATCAACAATATTGTATCACTAAAACATAACAAACACTTACCATTAACGTAATAAGCATCCCCATATGCTGCCACAGACTTGGACACAGAATATGGAGGAGAAGTTCTGTCATAGTTTTCCGAGACGTAATTCTAAAAAAAATAAATGGATTTTTTAAGACTATTTAAATAGCTTTCAACAGTTTAAATCAAACAACAAAGTCGATGAAATTTATTCTTATCACTTCTAATGAATGATAAAAAAAAATATAAATTACTCTACAAATCTTCATTTAACAATTCAGATTAAAGATGCTAAAAAAAATTGAGGATAATGTAGAATACAGGAAATGTAAATATTCTTACATACTCTCATTCAAATCACAGTAGACTCTCTCTAATCCGACTTTCGTTACTCCGACACTACCACTAGTCTGACGTACCTGTTGGGACATGTTACTTGGTAATGAGTCATTATGTCCTGTTAAAAACTTGAAACCTTCCGCCTTTCAGTACATGATTTTTATATTGACCCTCTATAGTCCGGGAACTCTCTATAATCCGACAGGTGTCCGGTCCCATATGTGTCGGAATAGAGGGAGTCTATTGTACAGCTCATACACTTAAAATTAAAGGAAAAAAATAATATTCCAAATCTATAACTTTTCTAGCTTTAATAAATTGTCAACCCTGCCAAAAGTCGAAAGGAAAGATATTGTCTTTAAAATGTTCTGATGAGTATCGTTTTACCAAGGATAAGAATTTTTAACGTTTTGAAGTACGAATCTATTTAACCTCCTAGATGACACATCCTATTTAAGACATTTATTGTCATTTCTATCCAAATGCTATTTTTGTTTACAGATTTAAAAATAAAAAAAAAATCTGTGATTTATCCTGCCAGATGAAGGAATTAAACTGTGGGTCTTGAAGAAAATGTTAGGGCCAGAAAATTCTCATACGACTCTTTTTTTCTTCTCCCAAATTCCTGCGTCAGTTGTTAGAAAAACGAAAGATCGCCCATCTTTTGTGAATTAAGATTTCATTAAAATTCAACATATAACTAATTTTAACTGAATTTCCTTTCAGTTATCCTTAGTTAATACTTTAATTTTCTTCCTCAGTGCACTTATTTACCTTTTTTTGAATATTAATATTCTATAACTTATTTTCAAACTTATTATTTTGTGACGGAAAAGGAGTCGCTAGAAGAAGTACAAGAAATCTTGCCCCGAGGGGAGTTAATATCTCAAATTCGTTAGGAGAAAAATTATCCATTAAATCTCATTCTAAATTTCCACGCTAATAAAATACACTTTTAAAAAATCTTAAATGAAAGTTATTTAAGTTTCTGAAGATATGTTTAAAGCTGAGAATTCGCAATCGTCGTTTTAATATGCCCCGACATTCCAGAGTAATTGTTTACAAACTTCGTTAAGAGAAAAACAGGAAAGAGAGAGTGCAATGCCCACTGTCCTATTTCAAGACAGGACTCGAACGTAATAAAGTCATTCAGAATCTGAGCAGGTGCCACAGAGGTTACGTGTAGCCAAGTTAGAACGAAGAGAGTGTAGAGCAAAATAAACATCCGAGTCTTTCCCTAAAAGCAGAAAAAGAAAACAAAACAATACTCCCTTTACCCACTCAACTCGACTCACCTTCCCTTCGACATTTGTAACGAATAATCGAAAGTAAGATACGACGAACAGAAATCTCAATTTATTTCGACAAGCCGGAAGAATATTCTTTTGGAACTTGGAAATGGAAAAGCGTCACGTACGAAAAAGCTTTCGAGAAAAGTTTCTTTCCCTCTTGAAAAATAACAATAAGTGCGGCTTTCGCACCATATGAAAAATATTGATCGAATATGAAAGCGAATGAGGAGTGTTAAAAAAATAAATACTTCTAAACGGGAAGACGCAACGTGATTTACATATTTTTCGTACATTCGAATATGAGGAGCACGAAGTAAATATACAGTAAGTTTTTAGAAGAATAAATTTAATACAAGGCATTTATTTTAAATGCTGATATTAATTGAAAATTACGCGTACTCAATACTTATTTTCATCTAAGGAACCAACAAAAAATCATAGATATACAAATATTTATAAAATTGACAGATACAGACAGAGATTATTCACAGAATATCTATACGGGGGGGGGGGGGGAAGACCTACAATGCGATCGAATTCCTATCAATGAAATGAACTTTATAGTTTCGTAATGTAATTTTCCATTTAAAAAAAAAAAAAAACGAATAACGGTTCATCCACTTGTAGGAACCGACAATTTCCCCCCTTCAATCAAATACCATGCAGAAACTAGAAATGATAACAGATTCAAAGAGGGCAATTAAGTTGGAGAATCAACAATAAAAAAAACACCTTTGAAATGCTGTTGGGTTTTGTCCGAATAAAAAAACAAATGCATAAGAATAAAACTAATATTTTCACAAATTCTAGTTTGGTTGATAAGATTTAATTAGCATAATCACAATACAAGTTTTAAAAGGCTATTTTATACGGACTTCGGTATTTGACCGAATAGATCAAACCTCCTTACCATAACAAAATGAGTAGAATTTGTCCTTCTGTCTTATAGTGTATCAGGAATCGGAATTTGAACTGCGATCGCCTGCGAGGCCACATTTTCTCTTTAATCACTGTAATTATTGGATATTACAGGTGAAATTGCACTCCAAGCATACATTTTATTGTAATACATACTGACAACACCCCATGAATGTCAATGATGTTCTCAGAATCAGAATTTTTTTTAGTCAATGAACAATGAAATCGGAAATTATCTTCAGACAAGAATGCAAAATTTAAATTTTGAACTATCTTTTCTGCTGTCCTTTTTTTCGGACTTTACTATAGGCGACAGAACATTTCGAACGCCCATAGCTATACTTCACATCCTTAACTTTAACCTATTTTAAATCCCGCCTACCCACCTAAGGGTCATTTTGATCTACTTGACAGAGAACTCTTGTATATCATATTTTTTATTCCGTACATGTTCATATCTTAATCTGTTTTATTCAGTGTCTTATTAGAGCCGTATTTAAGAACACATACAAGCAACCGACACATATGGCACAACTAGGGCACCTGCAGTACACGGACAAAGAATAATAACCATGTATCGTCTTCTCAAAAGGGTCCGAGTCTGGCCCTTGCTGTCATTCGGGCACAACCGTGATCGGGCCTAAAAAAAAATGAAATATTTCTACTGGTATGAAATAAGACATTATATAGGAATATAATATAGTCTCGGATTATTGTGTTTTTACTGGATTTTTTTCCCTCTATATCATGGCTTCTAGTGGAGGGAAAACACTAGCGACCCTTCTTAATTTACCGTATACGAAGTATATAAAGAAGTATTCTAATCGTCAAAACATTCGACCTGGATATTTTATGAATCTCCATGTTTTAGACCTCTCCTAGTCCGAAAATTTTTTTTGGTATTCTACCTGTTTGCCAGTCAGACTGGCGGAATAACTCAACAGGCAGACATAACTAAAAAACGGCACGAAACGGTATAACAGGTAGACATTTCAAATCAGACATAAAACGGCATAACAGGCAGACATAACTCAAAAACGCAGAGATGAAATTCGGTAATGCTACCTTTACACCAAAATTGTATATATGTATAAAACTTTAGACGACATCCGCCAACAAGACTGCAAGTCTGTCCATCCGTATGCATGTGAATATGATAATTCAAAAACGCAACAAACTGAATGTGTGAATTTTAGTACATGATCTTCACACCAAAATAGTATAGATCTGAGTCTAATTTGACTAAATCCATCAAATTGCAGACTAATAAATCAATCTTGTTAGAGTTTTTAAGTTTGTGTTTGGTTCTCCTCGTTCTTTTAAAACAATGCTTTTTGATGTACAGATCTCCTTTGTCTTTTGTTGGGAAATTTCGGGCCAAGAGGAGCTATATTTGGCGTAATGCAAGCTTCTTGCAGAAAAAAATTCCCAATTATTTTGAATCCATTTCGAATTAAGTCCTTAGCCCTTGAAAAAATGGACTAGAACGGATTCCTTGTTCTTTTTTTTTCGATTCCCTCTGAGTTTATCTTTGTTTTTTTGGCTTTCTTTGAATGATATTGATTTCCATTGTTCTTTGTTTGTAGCTGCAATTGAGCGCGTCTTAAACATTGTTTAAAAAAATGCACACTTTGTTTTCTTCACTGATATGAAGCTAATCAGAAGACTCGCCCTATCGTGTAAATATGCGAGAAATTGGACGGGGAAACACTCCTTTGTTTCCACTGTAACAAAACATTCGGCAACAGAAAATATATGCACAAAAAAGTTGTCTCGCGACCCCAATCGAAAATTATAGAAAAATTTCACATTTACCTCACTTTATTTCCCTCTCATAAAGGAATGGCATTATTAAGAATGAAACGGTCCGAGCTATCGTAATCAAGCTGAAACTACTTTTGCGTCTGAGCGGGTTTCAAAATATTTGGCCACAGCTGGTCTCTACAACAAAGTTGGCAACATCGAAGTTCAATTTCACAGTTACTTAATATTCTTACCAACTACCGAAGGAATCTGTCATTTTGTATGTCTACTATTCCCGAACTGCATTATATTTGATAGGAAAACTGCACAAAAAGTGAAGAGTGAGTGAATCTTCATACTCATAACATTAAGATCTAAAATACAGAGTATTCAAAGCGAATGCGCCAATCACAAATGGCTATAACTTTCTTGTAGGATTACTTTCAAGGATAGGAAGGAGAAAAAAAAAATAACATTAAGCTTCCTTCTGTATTTCATCTGTATTCAAAGTTTTGTTTGGGTACATAATAATTGTCCTTCTTCCTTGGTCAAACATCTACGCGATAGTCCATTTCACGCCAGACGCTGTGAAGCATATTCGCAATCATTAATGCGCGTTCAATAGCCCAATACATGTTCTACATGTGACTATCAAAATCTTCAGAAATTACCTCTTGGATCTTTCTTTAATTGGGATGTGTCGCAGACTCTGCTTTAACGCCTCCTTTGCCTCATACAGTAAACGAACTGAAGGTGCGAACAGAGAATGCTTCACAGGGTAGGAAAGTAAGCATAGGGAATGCTTCAGATGGTGGGAAAGTACGCATAGAGAATGCTTCACATGATAGGAAACGGATTACCGCACGGATGTTGTCTATGCGACCAAGGATAGAAACAATCAACAATTACAAAGCACCCAAACAAAACTCTAAGATTCCTTCTGTACTGTGTTCAAATTTTTCCCCTCCCTATCGTTGTTTACAGGAAAGGTATAACCATTTGTAACCGGGGCAATTGTTTTGAATAGCCCTGTACTACGGATAATCGAGCAGAGAAGAATCGAGCCGCTGTGCGATCGAACCACCGAACTGCCCTTACAAGGACAGATTCCGGAAGGCAAAGGAACGAGCCGCCTTCAAGCAGTGTGGCACAATGATTATGAAAAATGCCGCTTCTCTTTTTCAAACTTTCAGATGCAGGCCGCTCCAAACAATTATTGTTCCCTCTTTCTTCACTTGAGTTATTATGCAAAGTCTCATTAATTAGACGTCATCGGTGGGGCGCTCGCTTTTTGACGTCTCATCTCGGCACGTTTTTAGCGCAATGAGCCGTTGCGCCGGAGGAACTCGTTCGGAAATTAAAGATGATGACACTTGTTACGCGGGGCAGGGGTGCGGATTAATTTTCGTTCAAGTGTCCGCTCGCGATGACGCTCACCTTTTTATTCTATCTTTTGTGGCTGTCGTGGTGTTTGCTTTTACCGTTGTTGTCCACCAGTCAAGAAGCGGGCAGTCTAACAATTTTAAAGAAGCACGATTCTTCAATTTGGATTGAGTTCTTTATGTAAATTCTGAGACGTACGATCTGTTGGCAGGAGAAAAAAAAAGGACGCATGTTTTTCCAAATAAGCATGGTTTCGTTTATTTTCAATACAACTGTTTTTATTACTACAAAAATAATTAATAAATGCTACTTCGGTCGGATTCATCGATTATTTGATTACTGATGATTACATCGAAAAAAATGACGTCTATCTTACTGCACCACGTCACAAAGGAATAGTCTTTTCTAAAATGCTGCTCGATGACAAAAATTCAATAACCTAAATTCCATTGCTTCATGGTTATTAAAACTGGACTCTACTGACAAGCGATGTGCGGAGGTATTTACTACCTGTTTATTTATTTTGTGCCACCTTGAATTAAATATAACATAATCATTTCCATTATGGATAATACAGATGGCATGTGTACATCAAAAGATGGGGGAAACAAGGGTTGAAAGAAGGAAGATTAAAAAAATATACACTTTCTCAGATTAGAATCAATATATGAAGAAAATGCATATAATACGATATTCCCATACACATAGTCCATTGGAGCCCTATTAAATGGACCGCTCTAATAATTCAACATTAGTCCATTGGGTCCCTACCTTCTGAGAATTTAAAAGCTGTTAATAAAACAGCATTTAAATACAGCAATAACTTGAAACTAAATCCTTAGAATAAGATCTACTATGTCAGTTATTACTCTTTGGAAAGTGGGGGTCCCAGTATTCGTATATGCACTTCAATATAAAAATTGTAACTTTTCTGACAACGACCTTTTTTCAAGGAAAGCTATCTAGCGATTTGTTTTAGAAATTCATTCTGGAAGTAAATGCGAGTCGGATGGCAAAGAATCTATATAATTTAAGAAGCTTGGAGCCACCCACTTTGTTAAGAAGTGACAGAAACATACGCAATTTTCTTAGCGAATTTGCATTTAAAAAAAAGTATTCAAAACTAAAAATATTTTGGAAAAAGCATCATATCTACAGCCTTTGAGGAATAACAAATTCAAACAAAAAATGCAAGTTTCTTATCGGTTTTTCCAAATGCTGGGGTGGCGTCAACGGGGGGACCGGGGCGGGGGAAAGAGACCCTGTCGGGAAAGTTTCTGTACCCGGTTCACGCAACGGGGTATTCAACTAGTAGATAAATAAAGATCTGGAGAAAAGTTGAGAACTATTTCATTACACTCTTCCCCCGTCGGGCAGGCATACACTAGCGCCACTCCTGTCCAAATGTATGTTTATAACGTTGCATTACAATTAGTTTAGATCTTGAAATTCACTACGCCCAAATGTATGTTTATACCGTTACATAAATATTAGTTTAATTGTTAATATCTATATCACTCTATTTGTATTTTAGTATCTTCGTAATGATAAACGTACATGCGTAAATATACATAAGTTCTTTTCACTTTCCAATATAAAAACTATGCATTAAAATGTAACGAAAAAATGTAACTTAAGAACTCTTAACTCACATAAATTTACTCATCTTACTAAGGAATATTCGTAACTTAATGAATTGGCAACTTTGATCATCCATTGGAACATATTGCACTGAAATGGAAAGAAAAACGGAATGCGAAGCTCTAATCCAAATAACTTTATTGGCGTTAAAATGGGGCATAACAACACTGGTTTCTCGATTTTGGATAAATCTACCAAACAGAACGGCGCTTACGTTCTCGCAATGAAAAAAAACCAAACAAACCCCAGCAACTGATCTCGGCCAAAACCGAAACGCAGACTAATGCGCGATCAACAATAAATGCGACCAAACATGGATTACACTGATCTTGATAGGGGGGAAGAGGCGGCTAGAGACAAAAGAAAAACAAAACGAGGACCTGTCGCGGCCAGCGGTCCCTGTCGTCACTGAGTGTAAGGTCTCGAGTTCTGCAAAGAGTTCTCATTAAAAATGGCCGCCTCATCTGTTTGCATTAGATTCGCTCCGAGTGATTCGGTAATGACTTGACTTATCCCGTGTTTGGCAATCCTGCCCGATTCATCCACCTCTTCCCTCTGATTATTTATCTTGAAAAAAAGAGAGAAGGATCTTCACGCAAATGAATTAAAGGAAAGGACCATTGAATTGGACTTGGGCGCAGTTCCGCGGAAGAAAGAATTATTGGATTCGAATATACAAGCAAAAATGTTTGAAGGGCACTCTGGCTGTTAGCATCAACTCCACCACCATGTATTTATTGATTTGAACTGTGCTGTTAAAGTGGAGTAAGACAGAAAAAAAAGAAGTTATTCCATTTTGGTTTGCTTCATATATACTAGATTCGAAATCTAAAGCAGTCAATAATTGGTATTAGGCCATTTCTATTTTCATAATTGGTATTAAAAAAAGTGGAAGTTTCAGGAAATGCGCGTGCCTAAAAATGCGTAAGCAAGTTGATTTTCTGAAAATCAATGGATTAACAAAATTTTCCAATGAAACTTATTAACTTGTTTTTTAATTTTCATGCCTGCAATCCTATAAATAAACAGCATATAAAACATGCAGAATCCATTGGACTCGACGGGCCACAACCTCCAAGACCTCATTGTTGATGAAAAATGGCATACATCAAGCATTTATAAAAATGTTAGTACCAATATGGCTCAAATGCTGTTTTTTAATGAGAATTAATAAAATGTATTTGAAAGCTATAAATTTTGAAGTTAATAAGTTACAGAAGCGAGTTGAATTCATAATACTAGGAAAGGAACATAGACATTTTAGGGATCTCTGAATTGCAGAACAGCTTGTTGATTCGACAGAATTTTTTGAAGAACACTGTTCCAATATTCATTTTCAACAGAAAGCAATAAATTCATACAATGAAATATTTTAAATATTTAGACATGAGTACGCCACTTTGTTTTTAAACAGAGGTCCAAAGAAACTAACCAATGAATTTTCATTTGGGGCATTTAAAAAGATGAAAAATTTATTCTCTCTCGCTAATCCCTAGAGATCCACCCTTGAGAGGTGGAACAAATTTATCTTAAAGTGACAAGATATTTTGAAACAATAGAATACAGAAACAAATAATTATTTAAAAAAATAAAAGAAAAACGAACAGAAAGCAATAGAGATTGATAAATAATATAATTTGTCATTACTTTCACCACTTCTCCTTCAAGCTGATTCATCAACATTTTTCCTACTAGGGCGACCTTGTGCTGTGGTATAGTGAAAGTTGGCAAGAAAAATTCTCCAAGTGCTAACATTTCTGAAAATTATATCTAGTTTCTCTATTTTCAGTAAGAACCATTTACTGATAAAAAAGAAACGGGCCGATACGGAATATTAACCGGTTAAGGACGGAGTTATTTTGTAACCTACGGCATTTAGGACGAGTTAACTCGGGTTACTACTCCTTAAGCGATTAAAATCATACTTGGGTCAAAAAGTCGGAATTCGGGACTTCTGGTCATTTCAAGGTAAACCTAAGAGAGTAGGGTGTATCAATGTGAAATCAGCTCAAGCGCGGCTTATGAAAAATTAGAAATAAATGCCGTCTCAGAATACCAAAACAAGACTTCAGAAGGAAAAAGCACAAACTGACAGAGGTTAAACCACAATAAAGTGAGAATGCAGAAAAAGTAATGCTTTTCTCAATGATATAATCTTTATTACGTGAGTTGAACAAAAATGTCGGCAAACTGTTTCATCTCCTTTCAGATGACTTTGATGAGAAGACATGTTGACAGAGGAAATATATATATCTTCCTTTCTTCCCTCTTAAAGCTTCAGGAATCGAAGCGAAATCATGAGAAATAACACATCGGAATTCGAAAAATAAAGAAAGAAAAACTGAAAAACTTCCTGACTCTTGATAATTACTTCAGCATGACGTCATGAAACATCAAGATCTCAAGTGAAATGAAGAAAAAAATCTTCTCGGTTTGTCTTTTCCCAGAAAGATCGCTAATGATGAGATCGTTTTAAGAAAACACGAATCAAATTCCACCTCTGCAAAAAAAAGTTTATAATGTCGATTGGGTTGTTTTAATGGTTGGATTAAAATTACCACATTAAAAAATATCAATTAGATCTTACCAACAACAACTTAATGAATGAAAAAAAAATCATGTACTAGATTAACTGTTTTTTTTTTTTTTTAATTCACGAGTCTGTTACGGTCCGATTTAGTCCGAAAAATTAATTTAAGATACGCCCTGGTTTGATATACAAAAAGGTGTGGCCAAAAATCATCACTGTATTTTTATTAAAGCCAGCAGTTTTAAAAAATTGCTGTAGTTATACGCTAAACGGATTTTTAAAAAATTTATTAATACAATGCAGATATCATGACGAGCATAAAATCATGCATTCACAACTTCGAAAAATTGCTCTATAAATACATTTATGGCTCGTGTTTTGAATTTAAGGAATCGGACGTGAAAAGATGCAGGAAGTACATTCTTTGGAACAGCGAAAGAGCCAATGGTATCACGACTAAGAAGGTTTTACTTTTGATATTTAAGAATCAAATACGAATGTATTCTTTCAAATTTTTAGATATTTCATACCTTTGAGTTACAAATACATTTCATTTACTTAAATAAAAGGTCATATTTTTGAAGTAATATTTAAGACTATATTTTTTTTTTGTCATTTAATAATAAAAATAAAAAAAAATGGCCGAAGTTATACTTCTTGCTCCATAATTAACGGTACATTACAAGCAAAACGAAAACAGAAGGAATGTAGGAACAGTTCACATATTTTAGAAGATTAAATTAAAAAAATGAATTTCAATAAAAAATTTCTTAACAATATACAATTGATGAAATTTTATGTGCTTCTAGAGTTTTTTCAATCACTTTTTAAACTCTTCTTCACAAACATCACGGCGATCGTTTGAACTTTTAAATACCATGGGAAAAACCCAGATCAAAATTTTACGAGAAGGAATATTTTTTTCTGGCTATTTAAAATTCCGCTACCGTTTCGGAAAAAGGGAAGAGTGGGAGAAAAACTTCCACGCCCAATTTTCACATCGATATCGCGCATATGAATCACTCAATTAAAGTAGGGGCTAATGTTCTTCCCTTCGTCAGTTATGCAATTTATAGAATCGAAGTCGCAAAATGCTACAAATCAAAATAATGTCTCTAGTTTGGGAAAGAAAATACGCGAAAGTATCAAAGATGGAAATGAAAAACATGCCATACTAGCCGAGAGGGTGTGGAGAATCTCTGCAGAAACAAACATGACATTCCTTGCGTCTTTTATTACAAGAATGAGTACGTAAAAAATCGCTGACGATTAAGTCACAGGCCCATCCCTATATATATATATATATATCATCTCTTTTCTTTAAATCTATTTAATAAATCACATTGGCTACCAGTCGCATTTAAATTGCAAATTCCTGTGCTTCAACTTGGTGTTTTTGGATTTGTCAGACATAAGTATCTGAGTTTCAGATTTTTGCATTAGTACACTTAAAATAAAGTAATTAGCAGCCCTTTATAATCATAACAAAATGAGGCAAAACACACCCAACATACCAAATGTCTCATGTTTTTTCGCTGGATCAAATTAATTCCAAGTAAAATAATTAAGTAAAATAATTCTAATATGTTTTGGCTGCACCTGAAGCCTCTAAAAAAATGTCAAACGTGTCTGTAACAAACTGACAAGCAGGCTTGCAACACTTAGAGTAGCATCCAGATATGTGCTATAATACTATATAAAAGTATTAATTAGCAGAACAATTTTATATAATATATTTTAACTGATTTTTTGAATCCAAACTGCTGTAATAACAGACACTACAATGGTAACTTCAAGATAAAGATATTTCCTGTCAAGTCAAGGATCACACAAAAATATGAGTAACATATAATTTACCCCAAATAAACTTCAGCGAATAATATTTAAAAACTAAAACGAATAAATGCGTTTTTTTTTTTTAAATGACGTAAATGAAGACACAGAAAATGAATGTTTAAAATAGCTATACAGATTTAATTTGAAAAATTTATCATAAATTTTATATGCCTTTATTTAGCCTGATTTGTTTCAAGTTTGCAAAGACAGAATTTTGTAATCACTTTTTCACCCACTTTCTTATGTGTTAAGAGCATTAAAATTTGACACACTTGTGTATACTCGATGGACAATACATTATTTTAAATTTTCAGAATTATCAGTTAATAGATTAATTCAATTGAATTTTAATTCCGCCACTTGATAGTGGAAAAAAAATGATTTAAAAATTTCATCATATATTTATAGTAATGAATTATAAATTAAAGACAAAAAAAAAATTCTTTCTGGTACACTAATACAAGCGTGTTTTTAAAAACTGCCCTTGTTAAACTTATTTAAACGAAAAAACTCTCAGCACGGCAGTCGCGAGTTGCTCTTTTTAAGTTCAGACACTTATAAGCGAACAAGTCTTTCATGTATTGACGAGACTTATTCATACTTCCGCATATGTAAATGAGATGTGAATAAAAAGAAGAGAAAAAAAAACTAATAACAACCGGCCAATATTTTGTTGCAGATCTGCTGATGTGCAGAATTCGAATGAAAGATAACTCAGTTGTAGAGATGACTGACCTTGCAAATGCTGTGTTCATGGGAAAATGCTAGAAAACATCAAGCAATACAGAAAGGGTCATTTAGTTCCGAAAGTGGGGTTATAAGGGAAAGGAAATTCCACAGGAATGTCATGGGGGAGGAGAAATGCCTTTCTATAACTCGTGGGGGGAAGCAAAGCAAAAGGGGAGACACTGGAAAACATGCCATTTTTTTTGACAACCCTCCCTTCAAGGTCAGACGCAAGGGGCGACAAGCAGTCTAGCGAAGTCGTTGCTTTTTGCAGTTCCCGCCTAAGGGGCTTCCAATATATTGCGATTTCATACACGAGCTGAAGGGCAAGATAAATTTTCTATCAATCTATACAGATGATTCTGTATTAAAATGAATCAAAGGCAAAAAAAATCATTTTTATTGCGCAGCCATAACAAACTAACTGCTGGAAGAATTTTAATACTATTAATTTAAAGATAGTTTAAATCCTTCCTTTTCCCTTTTGTCATATATTGTACAAGAGTACAAAAATGTTTGCGATTTTAATAGGGATGTAACGAATATTCGGCAACTATTCGGTATTAGGCCTATTCAGTCTTTTTGCCGAATATTCGGCAGGCAGAATAGTAAGCAGATATTCGGCCGAATATATTCAGGATAATTTTTTTTTAATGTGCTCTTAAATACGCATTTAACGAAGAATATTGCAGAATTACATTTCAGTACATTTATTATCAAAAAATCACCTAATATTGACCCAATTTTAAGTTGCTTAGGTGTTATTTATTAAAGTAACATATAATTTTATCATTGCAAAGCCTGGAATTATTATGCAAGAACAATTTTTCAGGAGCGAGGCTGTTTGGTTTGGGTTTATGCACATAAAATATCAAGTAGGGATGTAGCGAATATTAAGCATGAGACCAATTCGGAAATGTTAAACAAATATTCATTTGTTTAACATTCTGTCTGGCGGAATGTTAAACAAATATTCGGCAGTATAAATTCAGGATAAAATATTTTTTAAAAATGTTGTTTAAAATATATTTAATAAAGAATATTGCAGAATTACATTTCGGTACAATTATAATAAAAAAATCTAATATTTATCCAATTTTAAGTTGCATAGTACATAAATACATTTAATTGAGTATCATCTATAGAAGTCTGTTCCATACGGTTTCATATATCAATATATATTCAGCTTCAGAAAATAAAACGGTCACTATATATTGCTTGCAAGTGCTGAAAGATATATTCTTGCTAAATTAGAAGGTTTTTTATCATTACTATTATTATTAAAATAGAAATTTACTTCTAATAATTTTAATTTATTCATCCAATTTTCTTCTGTGTTTGTCATGTTCTGCAATGATGACCCTTTTATTTCTTTGAAGTAATCCCAAAATGAAGGGAGTTTCTCATTTCTTAATTACTGGAATTAAGGTATTTAAAATATTGCAAATATATATAAAGATATTAAGATTTTTTTAAATACAAAAATAAAAATTCAATTTTCTTTAATATTAAATTTTTTCATCTGAAATTAGAAAAATATTTCATTTACAATCAAGAGTGAAATGTCTTAAAAATTTGGTATTCGACCTGAAATTTGGCCGAAATATTCCGTTTATTCGACCAAATCACTATCCATTACATCCCTCTATTTTAGTAGACAATTAAGCGCTAGATCTCCGTGCTTCTTAAGTTTATATCTTGTGAAAGCCGACTTCTAATTATTTCCAATTTCTTTACATTGATCTCGCCAAAATTATATATATATATATATATATATGTGATATTTTAATTTTTTAACTTTCCTAAATAATCTTAACGACACTTCATTTTAAATACTTCTACTTTCATCATAATCAACGCACTACAAATTTCTTTTCAAGTCACGAGTTCTAAAGGGGAAATTCCCTCTTCTGGATACTTAAGCGTTCTGCGCATTCTTTTCTTTTAAGTCTTACATATATATATATATTCGAATTTTTCCCTGTGTTCTTTTGTAATTGTAAACTATCTCCCCAAAACTATAATATCCTAATGACGACACCTATTTATAAAAGTAAATGCATTTTTTAAGAGAAGACGCTCCTATCTGATTTATTTTAGAATATCAAATAATTATTATTCGAAGTTTTTTAAGCCTCAAAATGATAAATAAATGTTAGAAATCTCATGTTTGATGTATTTCAGTACTTCATCGGGAAATCCTACATAAAGATATTAATTTAATTAGCTTTTTATACGATTTAACATTCACAGGTGATACGTATAACTTCCTGCCTAACTTTCCAAAGTGGTCATGGGCTAGAATCATAAATCTTTACTAAAAAAGTTTAATCCAATATCTTCGATCTCGTGATGCAAGAACTGCAATAAGTGATTTCTAATTCTTTTTTTTAAAAAAACGATAGCAATTCTTTTCAAAAATGCCAATACCCTGCTTTCACATAAAAGAATTCTCAAAATATCAGGAAGATGCAGTTAATTGAGTACGATTATCATATTTATAAAGTTATGGAATAAATTTTTAATTCAAAACTTCATCTCTCATCCAATTTAGCCATCGGGCAAAAACGTAACTGCAATAAACTTCATTTAATTTTTTTCCACTCAGTTTTGCGCTTAAATTCTGTTGGGCGAGAAAGAATTAGCAACTGGTTTCGAAGAATTCAAAGGTAAATAGCATTAAAATATTGCCTTCAAATAACTGGTTTTTATCTCATTATCAAAATGCCTTTCAATTTAATCAGAAATAATTAGTCTTCTGAAATTTCCCCAAGCGTATTAAGAGTAAAAGGAATTGAGAATTTTCTTATTACTAATGTATTTTAATTGAAATTATATAATTTCGAGAACTGTTTAACAAACACAACAAAAAATCAATGATTGACTGAAATGAATAAGTAACCAGTATTTAGAAAAATATAGGTAATTATTCGAAATTTAATATTAAACAAGAAAGGTAACAAAAAGCTTTTGTATGTTCAATGACATTCAAATTCTTACATTAATGACTTAAAACGCCTTAAAATTTCAGCGATAATACAAATATTTTGACATTAAAACGATTCGCAAACGAATGAATTGTTCATTGCAAAAACTACCCAAGTCAATAATATCAGAATGCTTGAAAAGAAAAAAGAAACTGATTAATTTTTTAAATCAATGGTTAATTTTTTTTTTTTTTTTTGTTCACATAGTGGTTTAAAATATACCTATAATGTGACTTCACTTGACTCTTTCCACTTCTTCACTCATTTTGTAAATACCTCTTTAAAATGACTGGTCAAAAACTTTTCAAAACTGCATTTATGATGTGAAAACATAAATGCAGTTTTGAAAGGAAAAATAAAATGATTCATCTGGTTTCTGCAATCAGCGATTGAATTAGATAATATTCACAATAATTATAACATTGGTACAATTCGGCAAGCACGTAAAAGGAAATAACATTTCACTCCCCCCGGTAATTACTTTAAAATATCTTCAGTGTTCCATGCATCTCAGAACCAACCAAAATTATATGGTTTAAAGCAATTAAAAAAACTATCAAACAGCATCCAATTCATAAAATTAGCGCACATTCATTTACAAAATTCAAAAATGATCGAAATAATTAAAATAAAATTACGAAAAGTTCATTGATATTATTCGATATAGAAATGTTCGTACTTGAAAATGAGAGGAAATTCAGTTAACCGCCTCTATAGAGGAGAAAAGAAAGTATAAACGCCAGAATCGGAAAATCGCTTCCTCAAAAATTTATGAATAAAATTTAAGTTCACTTTATTGAAGATGAAACACTACCACAAAAGATTTAAAGACATATATTTAGAAGATTTTGTCGAGTTTCATTTACATACGATACCAATTCCAAACACCACACAGCTTCTTATACTTCTTCCCTTTTCCGTTTTCGGAAGGACAGTTTCCGCGTCCCCACATTCATCCATAAAATTCCGCCGCCATCCCAAAATTTGGAAGTATGAAATTTTAACGGTGACTGATGACATAAAAATGACAACTGTATATTTCATTCAGTAATATTAATTAAATGTTTTAAATCAAGAAGAGTTTGTTAACTACTTTTGCTCATAAATATATCTATAACACGGGACTGGCACTGTATTTAACTGCTCAATCCCGTATTACTATTCGTCCCGTTTTCTCCCTAAACTCTGTGTCATTATAATTTTAAAGTGACTTGCGCCGAATTTTATAATTATGTGAAAGAAGAAAAAGACGTAGTTAAGAAAATAAAGCCAACTTTAAAATATAACTGGACTAAAAAGGATTTGTCTCGCATAATTTTTTATTATTCAACGTGTTCATTTTATTATATTGCTCAAACTTCATTGATTTTTTTTTTATCCCCATTAGCAAAATAAACAGTTACCTACCAACTTTTTCATGTTTTATTTGTTTAGTACTTAAGCGTCTCTTATCAATGCTTGACAATTACGGCAACCTAATAATAACTGAAAGCATATGATTATGCGCTAGTTGCCGAGACTAACAGTTTGAGAAGTTTTATTTTAAAGGAATTGCAAGATCTTGTCTGCTTAATGTCTTTCGGTACCCAAGTTTCTATTGGTGAGAATAGTAAATTTAAAACTGCCCAACAAACCAGGGTCGAAAACACAACAAACATTTACCCCTCAATCAAAAATCACATTGCCCACTAAAAACGTGCGCGCAACTCTACTGCCAGTGCGAACCGAATGGCCTTGAGGAGAAAAAGAGAAGCCTCCCCAACCTACTTCAGTTTCAAATAGTTGTCGAGAAGGCATGGAAGGATTTCGGCGTCAAGCGGTCTAGCCCTTCTTGAGCACGTGCCAAACAGGGAAACCGGTTTCCTCGCGCTCTCAAACCACCACAAGGCCCTTTTGTTTGGACTTCCCTTCTCCTCCCGTTTGCCAGCCCACTGGAACTAGGGGACGGTCCCAAAAATAAAGCGCCACCTTCCCCTCCCTCGACAGGTCCAAGATGGACCACGCCGTTCTTCAATGGGCAACGTTTCAGAATGAAGTGCTTGGTACTTTAACCGGTAACCACTACTCGATTGTCCAAGCAGGCGAAAGTGAGGAGAAAAATTAAGTGGGTAAAAATTCATGAATAAGAGTGTAAGCAGAAACTAAAGGCTGAGTGGATGGTTAGAGAAATTTTCAACAAACTTGGATGTTGAGAAAATGATAAATAAGCAAATGCTAAGAATATATCGGCATTTTTCACTGTTATATCTACTTTTAGTTATTTAAATTAGGTTTTCAGATAAAACTTATACGTTGATTTACAGAAATTCAACAAAACCAATGCAAATAATAATATTGGAAAATAAATTCCCAGATATTTTCAAATAAATCAAAGAGAAAAGTTAATTACGTAATACTAGGTAACAATTTCGAACTGAAATGTACAATTTTTTAAATTAAGAGAGTTAAGTTTAAAGTTTAAAAAAAAAGGAAAGTTAGAAATTATTTTCCCACCATTTTGGTTCTCTTGCGAATTAGAATAGGGCCAACATTTTGACAGAAAACTGTTGATTTCCTAATAAAATTTGATAACGCCTAGATTCCTTTTACACAACTTTTAACATCCATCTTTAAAACGAAAGATTATATACAATTACGGGAGTTTTAATAAAATATTTTAAGTGAAAATATATTATTCACTAACTCAAAATAAAGAAATTTAGGAATTTCAACGATTTACGAGCAAGAAAATTTTTTAACGGTTCATCGCTTTAAAGTATTACAATTCCCTACCATAATTAAACGGAGAACATTTTCTGAAAGGCAAAAATTAGTACGAGGGAACTAAATTGATGTTGACAAATTTATTATACAGTACTGCAAAGGGAAAACACTCGTGTGATCTCGCAGCGGTTAATTTTCCATGCATACCTTTTTCAACAATGCACTTTCCTCATGATAATCACTATCTTATTTTAGAGTGGAAAAGAATTAATCACAAAAGAAAATATATACATATAAAAATGGCATATCACCCGACTATAAAAAAAAGCCCAACTTGTTACAATATTTAAATAATACAGCGATCATACACGATGAAATTGGATTTTTTTCTTCTTTTACACATCACTCTTTATATACGGAATAAGAAATTCAATAATCAATACAAACAGAGTTAAATCTGTTCTAACAAAAATTTGAAAATTTGCACTTTTTCAAAGCACTTGAAGAAAGCAGAATGCTCTCGCATGTTAATGATAAGCAAAATATGGTCACCGAAATAATGATATGGAATGTTTAATGTTAAAACAAATCTACGCGAATTCACTTCACTAAAAGAGAAGAACGTATGAAACGATCTTCGCAATGCGCTTTATCAAAAGATAAAGGCGGCTACAACACCTAACTGAAACTGATCTTCAAAAAGACCGACTGTTTCGGCACTACAAGGGTCACTTACAAAAGAATGTCGAACAATGGGGCCAACTTTACTCTAAGGTGGAAAACATCTAAGAAACCAATCACAGCAAAGCAAATGAAGAAAAGCCACATATTTGGTTTACCACAAAATTCGAATATACAATTGTCTCGTAAAGCTGACCAGGGGAAACGTCCTGCCTCACCTTCAACCGTTCATAGCCCCTCACAGAACCATTCCAATAACAAACGCCAAGAGAACTGCGTGATAAAGTCATAGGCATATACAATTTTGTCATTGATTTATCAACAAGATTGCTCAAACATTTTTGTATACTGAATTCCTAAAATATTTAATTAGGAATGCAATATGCTGCACATTTAAAGACTGTAAATCAGGATTTCTTAAAGCTTTCTTTCCTACTTTAGTGGGAGGAATAACTTTTCGGAACCCCACCTTCCGGCAGACAAAATTTATCGCGACGTCAAATAAATAAGAAAATAAACCATTTGTTAATAATATAAAAAGATGAATCCCAAATTGGGATAGCAAATCACAGTTTAAGAAGCTTTGTTACAAAACAGCAGTTCCCAATCTTATTTTTCTCATGTACTCTTTGATCAGGCTTTTATATTTCGAGTACCTCTTACTGTCATGTTTCATCCAATCATACCTCCGAGTAAATAACTTTTAAATACTAGTGTCGAGGGCTTAGATTAGCTTAACCCCTTAAGGGTCGCATTTTTCTTTTTTTTTTTTTAATGCTATCAAATGAGATGTCCCCTCCTGCTTTGGAAAGGGGCTGTCGTTTTCATTCATCTAAGAAGGCATAGGATACTTGATATGGATTCTCCTTAATTTTTGAGTCAAATTATAAAGCTAATTAATGATTAAATTTTAGTTTATAAGCATAAAAATGTGTTAATTCGATGCCCGTCAATATGACGGGCGCGAGATTTAAGGGGTTTAGAGTCAATTGAAATGAATTAACTTAAGACCTTTGTAGGATTTATTTTTGATTTTACATTGTCGTCCAGTTTTTTGTAACAATATTATAGTTCAACGCCAAAAACAAATGAAAACGGCACTGAAATAATTCTCATTATAAAAAAAAAAAACCTAAAAACCACACTCTCCCTCTCATAGTGATAATCAACTATTCAAATGACAGACAATTTCAATGCAATCCTCGAGCTTGTTTCATGGATACGAATTTAACAAAATGCGAGATATAATCTCATGTCTGAAACTGCGTTAAGCATACTTTGATATTTGTTATTAATATACGCATAAAACAAGAATACTCTTTCTAGTTCGGTGTTCGTGAAAGTTATTAAATATTTATTGCTTTAGGAAAAAAAAACAAAATTTGACTTTTTTCCCCCCCAATTTAAAATCACCTATATTTTGTGCTTTCTGCGATTAACTTTTCTTTTCGGTACCACCCCAGAAGTACGCGGACTACAGGTTGGGTATCTCTGGTATGAAGGAAAAAAGAATCCCCCCACCCAATTTTAGAATTCCGATGGAATGCATAATTTCAATTAGCGATTCTTAAACGAAGACCTCCGATCACTACACCAAAGCGGACTTTCCCGATTGTGCACCTACAGAACACTATTCCGAAGTATGTAGACCGTCCTCGTGTTCCAAGAACGACACAAATATCTCGTTCTTCTATCCCCGCGGCCCACGCAAGCATCGAGATGAGCGCAAACGATTCAACTCCTCTTCGATTACGTTACGAAACATTGCCACTCATCGAGGTTCTTTCTTTTCCACCACACTTCGATTCCACGCCCTTTTGGGACTTTTTTTTTTTCTCTTCCTTTCGTAATTACAGAGAATGGCATCTCCGTGTCGAATTACCTCAGAAAACTGTTAACAAATTATTTGCGACTACCGCTGATGCCGTCGTGAAGAAGAAAGTCCACCCATTCAACAGCAACATGCCTCCAATCCATTCAATGAACCGCAGAGATCAAGGACCGATCTGAACAGTTATGATTAGTTTCTGGCTATTTTTGGTTTTATCATATTTCGAAGCCTCCAGTATTCGACCACATAACTGCTGGAGCTTCAGCAAAAATAGGGTGATAAGTGAGATAGAACAGAAATTGTGGCACTACTGTAAATTTATGGTACTAAATCGGCGCGTACCAAATCGAAGTTTATTTAAAAATGATCACAGTTAATACAAATCAGTGGCGGCGACCGTCCTGTAACTTTTTGCAGGAAAAATTAAAATTTTTAATTCATTTTAGCTTCATAAACCTAGGAATCATTAAAAAGCAAGTGTCCAGGAAAGCTAGTTAATTTTGTAACTAAATTCTTAAATTTGTTGTCTACCAGGGGTGGCGAGAGTGGGGTGTCCGGGGGAGGCCAGGGCCCACCCTGCCGAGGATGCTGTGCCCCCATCGGGGCAAATTTTTGTACTCCATTCACGCAATGGGCTATTCAACTAGTAGATAAAGATCTGGCGAAAATTTAAGAGGGCCATTATGCACCTCCCCTTTTACAGCAGATCGTGCCTCTGTCGGAGAAACCCTGCCCCCGTTGAGCGGACTCTAGCACCACTCTTGCTACCCTCTACGCTCCTGGGTACTTTGAGAAGTCTATAAATTTTTGCCCTCCACCCCACACACTTTTCTCACCTAATCGCCGCGACTGATACAAATCGTCCACAATCATCTTATAAAACTTTTAACTAAACACCACGGTGTTTCTACGAGTTAACGAACATCACAAAACAAGAAAAAATCAGAAAATCCTTAAAAAGTGGATAAGTGGTGTTTTTTAAAAAAAATTAATTCATGTATACATATATTTTACTGATATTTTATCCTATACTGAAGAAATTCGGAATATCAGAGAAGCGGAAATATAACATCCCTTTTCTTGTAAAAAAAAAAAGACACTGGAATGTTTCGTGGAACCTTTTAGGCATTGCTTCTAAAACTTTTTTCCCCTTGCGCGATCCCTTTTCAATAGAAAAAGGGGGCGGGGGAGGAGGAGATCCCGGATCCTGTTTTCATCCGAAAAAGCTCGTCGCGGTCAAAAATTTTGAGAAAGCAAGAACGTTACACATAAATTAATGATAAACAGAAGAAAAATCATAATGAAATGCTTCAGGTAATGACGATTTTCATACTTATTTTGGGTTGCAAATTCTGAAGAATCCGGAAGAAAGAGTCTGTGAGAAAATTTTAAAGCTTGACGTGCGACCCACAGTTTATAGAGTCCTGGTTTATACCTAAGTATATTACTAGATTTCTTCAGATGAAAAAGAAAAAGCAATTTCGGGAAGCGGTATAAAATAATTTTACAATGTTTCCAGACTAACTAGCAATTAAAAAGTATGTGATTTCATAAAAATACGCGATTTATCTATCTCGACTGCATAATCGTAATGTTGGTTGAATGAGTATGGGGAGGTTTTTCAGTGGGAAACCCTACTTTAACTCGATTTTTTGCTTTTCACTTTATTTTGCCTTTTGTTATTTTATTTATAGTTATTCTTCATTTATTATTTTTACATGAAATGCTAATAATCGTAAGTTATTGTGCTTCGGGTTTGAGATTAATTTAAGAGAAAAAAAGGTGCATTCAAAAATACTGAATTTGGTGGTAGCTATACTTACCACGGCCTTAGAAAGGGTTAAAATACGGTTATTTTACAACACAAAATGTTGGCGAGTAGACTTTATTTAGAATAGAAGGTATAAGTGTAAACAATCTTTCGTTCAAATGAACACGAATGGGGATACTGACAATAATTCTTTGCTTAAAATTTTACCAAAATTAAAAAACTCTGCCATCGTTCGTGATTAAATCCAAGTCATTCAGAAAATTAAAAAAAATAAGAATAAAATAAACTATAACATGAACTCGCCTGACACAACATTTGTGTGTGCACGCGAGATCGTAAAGACCATAGATCTGCTGAAAATTAAAGGCACCGAAATTGGAGGGAAAAAAATTAGTAAACACTAATATTTTATTTACCACAGAAGTTTTCTGAACAGTTTGTCCTAACTTTAACTTGTATTCGTCTGTTGTGATTTTAATACCCACCTGAAGCTTCTACACTCAGTTTGTCCAGACTTCTCTTTAAAAAAAAAAACAATAAACTTCGGGGAAATTTCTATGAATTGATGCAAACAGCAATAGTCGGTGCTTACTCCAAAATGGCAGGAGACGCACCTGTGCCCTTGGGTCAGAGGTGAAACCCTGGACAAAGTCGTCTTTGTCCGTTTCCCCAAAAGCCATAGAAAACACCTCCCCCGATCGGCGTTCCGCCCAAAGCAATCATCCATTCTTTAGGGGACCAACTGTTAGAAAATGTTACAAAATCCCTCCACCCTAACTTTGTATTCAGTACTAAATCAGCTTCCAGAGGAGAGAGAGAAAAAAGGAGAAAGAGATACCTAAACATTACAAAAGAATCGTTTAATGTTTTTACTCTACAAAAACACGTTTTACTTTGCTATTAATTAAAATATTCAAAATACTTAAATACTTTTCGATTTACAGTAAAAAAATAATGAAGACAAAAAAAACTGCTTCCTGTAAGTTTAAATATTCTCTACAAAAAAGGGAGCATTTTACCTTCAAAATGGATTCAAAATTTAAAAGAAAAAAAAAAAAGGATTTTATTGCATGATGTTGCTTTTTGGCAACAATTCTTTATTATCATTCTCATTTTAATAGCATTTAATGAAATAAAAAAGGATTGAAAAGTTGGTAGAATATTTATACACGCTCATTCAAAGATTTATTTTAAAAATTACCACAAATATCTATCTCCTCATAATTTTCCGTTAAAAGCTTAACATTTCTATCAACATTTTTCTTCATTATTTTCCTGTGTATATCTCAGAAAAAAAATCTTTGTATTATAATATAAAGCAAATTGCAAGGCCTCAGTCAAATTCATAAATTCTAACAAAGACAATAGTGCAACTTCTACGAACCTGTATTACTAACATAGGGTATGTTGCATTCTACGTAAAACAACAATTAACGATTTCTACGTTAAATTAAGAATTGAAAAATTCTCAAATATAAAACACTATCTGCCTTCGCTTCTTGAAATCGCATTTTTATTAGTAATTCGATTGCCAAACTCATAGTTCTCTCTCTATAGATTTCTTTCCCCTACTCTATACTTCTAATATAAGGTTTGCAATTTTTTAAAAGAATAAATTAAGTTCTGTCCATTTTTTGCATCAAGAATGTCTGGTAAAAGAAATTGAAAATTCTATGCAAGTTATCTTCCTAACGGTATTTTTTAAGTTATAATTATGAAAACATTTCTTTACACATATTTTTATTCATAAAAAATATACGAACTTCTTCAGCAGAGATTAAGCAGTTAAATTATATATATATAAAAAGGAAAATGAGGAACTATCTCCAAAGGATTCTACATTTTAAAAAGAAAAAAACTACATAAACTAACATTAGATGTCCAATCTACCTCTGTCAAATAAACTACCTTGCATACAAGTTTTAAATTAGTTAAGAAAAATAGCTTAACAGGTTCACTTAATTTTAAAAAAATTAACACTCGATCCCAAAGACAACAGGGCACTTCAAACACGTTTTATAATTTAGTGCTATTTCTGTCAAAGAGAATACCTCCATATGATTCTTTTAAACAAATGTTTCATTGTTTTTTACATCAATATAAAGTTTTGATAAAACTGTTTATTTCATTCTAAAAATTCATTTGTCCGACTATGACTAAAAATAATGCACAAAAGTATTTAGACCTTTATAGAAAAAGGGTTTCAAATCTCATTGATTAAATATATATATATATATATTACAACTTTCAGTAATACAGTTAGACATTTTATTAAATGAAATTTTGACAGGATTTTAATTTAGGAATTTGAAACAAATCGTTAATTTTTTAACAGAGAAACGAGTCTAGAAAGTACACTTAAAAAACATGTCTGCAAAACTTAATCTTAAATTTCAAAAGAAATTTTTCCAGTGACATCAGATAATATTAATATTAAATTTTTGAAAAAAATCACTATTTTTGGAATTAAAAGCATGTAAATCAGGGGAGGAGGGGAGAAAAGATCGATACATTCTAAACATGAATACTGTCTTAATTTTGAACATCATTATTGTCTCTTTTTAAAAAAAGTCAGTAAACTTCTGTTAAATTTAGGGTGTATGAAAACTTTTTATAAAAGCAATCTAAAATATAACCTAAAAAATATTTTAATGTTGTGTCAAAAACAACAAAACCCCCCTGCCATTTTGAAGGAGCTGTCCAAGGCAGTGAATGTTTTACTTGCAACTGAGGATAAGTTTCCCACTTAACTTTTTCTACTTTTCTTTAATCATCAGAAAAAGATTTAAAAATTCAGCTATTGATTAAATGACAAACACTTTTATGAAAACCCTATTGTTTGAAGCAGTGGCGGCGATCGGGTGCCAAACGTGGAGGCTGCAAAAAATTTATAGACACCTAAAAGTAACCCGGCGTATAGGGGGTAGGTAAAATGAAAGAAAAAATTTAATTTTTTCCTCAAAAAGTGGAGGGGCGACTATCCCCCCCCCCCCCAAGTCACCACCACTGGTTGTAAGGAATATTTCTAGTCAAAAATTGACAGAGTTAAAGAAATCAATGTCAATAAAAATTTGCTATTCTGAATTATTTGTTTTAACTTGTGTTAGCCACTTTCGAAATTAAGCCACTTATCACTTAGAACTTTTCTTCAAAAGAATTATCGATATTTTAAATAATTAAGAACCAAAATCTCCTGCGATTTTAAGTTTGGATTGTAAAGGGGTCATCAGTAACTGAATTTCCTTTTTGCAATTTGAAACTGACGACGTAAGCAGAGAAAACTATCTTTCTCTAAACTGGCAATTATATTGTTTTCCCTCTGTCCACTACAGTAGGAACAATTACACTTTTCTGTTCATGACTGTTGAACTTGACAAACAATGCTATTCAAGTGGTGACAGTTACAAATTAAAAGCTAACAACGATGCTTTCATATCAGCTGTTGGATGAAAGAATATGCCTTTTAATTTCCAAGTATAACAGAAATATACCTCATTCCAATTATTATTATTATTTTTTTTTCAATTTTGCAACTGAATTCAAACAGATGCTATTGCCACATTTTGGAAAGCAAGGGGAACTTTTAACCCCTCTAAGCTGGATTTAAACAATTATTCCCACTCTCAGTAAGATCTGAATAAGACTAAATATAAAATTCATTTCATTGATTTAATCTAAAATGCAATAAAATTTCACTATTTCATCTCTATAAAAAATCAAATAACATAAGATTATTCAAGGCAAAATTAGTATTTTATAGTTATATAATTTCAAGAGAAACTACTTCAATTATTGAATCTAAATAAAAAAAAGGTAATAATTCTGAAAGTAATTCAAAATTTTAGAACCTTTTGCTCTAACCATTATTTTTTGCTTTGTTCCTTATTTAACTTTTCCTTTTTAAAATTTTGTTGAAATGTTATTCTCAACAAAGTTATGTACCCAAAATTATATTAATTTTAGTTTCTCCATAAACACATCAGTAATTGAAAAACATTCGCACTCTTTTTCCAGCTGATTACCTGAATTTACATCACCCAGCAGTAATACACTAGAGACATTAGCATCTGAGATTTCAACCAATACCAAAAGGTCAAATGCACACCTGAACCATATTTCACATATCTAACTTCCTCATTACATCAATGCAATATATTTCACAAGCTCTCCCTATATCATGGTTTAAGTTTTATCATGAGCTAATAAAAATTAGTGCTGCTACAAGAAAACAAAATTCCCCACAATATATACATATTGCTTAAAAAATAAATTTCTTTTAAATGTCGATGTTAACTGATTTGGAATCTTGTACTCAAAATTTTTTTTTCTGGTTTTTAACTTAGCATGAAACTATTCATCTGAAATTTATAAAAATGTTTGAGGCAAATAAGTTAACTATGCAGTATTATTAATAATGCATTCAGTATACCTTACATTAACAAACAATGAAAACTGCAGAACCGGAAGTCAAGATTGCAAGAAAACAGCATCTTTTACTTTATGATCAATCCCACAGTAATTTTAGTTTTTTGTAGGTTTTAAAATCATACAGCGACAATGAGAGTATTGAAGAAAAGATGCACGTATAATGATATTTTATACCAACATTCAAGACTCGGCAATCAAGAACATTATTACTCACTTAAACAGTGTTGTGCTTTGGAAAAGATAATGGGCACTTACTGCAGTAACCACATTAAAATACTTTTATCAGCACCCATTAAGGGCTCTTTTAATTCATTTCTTTATCAAGCTACCAAAAATCTAATACTAAGGTAACATTTATCATGCAAAATAATTTCCAATTTAAAAATTTCACAATTTTTTTTAACAGAATGCACCAATTTTAGCACACAATGTAAATATTACAATAGTTTGATTATATGTCAAATCAAACTTAATTTTTATAATGGAAACAATATGGATTAGATATTGAAGTTAAAAAAAAAAAAAGAGTCTTAAAAACCAACGTAGCACAGGGATCCCCCCCCCCCCCCCAACTACGATTCCCTCCTAATCATTTAAGAGTTGTTACATAATTTAGAACAGTAATCCTATATCTTCAAGCAGAATCAAAAGTTCTTATATCCATAAAGAGCGAAGTAATAAGCCATAACAGTAGGTATACAGCACAGAGATGAGCATTTTTATAACTTATATTTTTGGTTTAGTATAAATTTTGGCTCATTTAAATGTTAATGAATTAATTTACTTAAACTTTTAACTAGCAATAGGAAAATTTTAAATTATGAAATTTCAGTTAAAAATTTCCAAGTCAGAAATTTAAGTACAATATTAATTTTTAAAAAGTTTTTTTTTCCAATATTTCTTATGCTCAGTTATGTAGATTTACAAAACTGCTGTTAAAAATGGTGCAATTTAATCAATTTTAGACAGGTAATTTTTCAAGTCTAGTTCAGTTTTTTTAAAATCATGCAATACATATTTTTTTCTAAATTTATAATATGCTAAAGGATATACTACTCAAATTATAATTGCCTTTTAATAGGGAACAAGAAAATTTAAACACTACTATTAATCACGATTGGTATACATTATTTAAAATTGCAGAGAGCAGTAGGTGAAACATTTTAACTACCTATACTTATTTCTTTTCATAATTCAGTATGAAGCATTTTATCTTCGATCCAAGATTTTCAAATTTTCAGTATGGAAGAATTATTAGAAAAGATTTTCAACGAAACATTGTTATGTAATGCTAAAGTGTAATAAATACTTTTAAAAAATGCAAATTTTATCCTAGAATACACGAGGATACATTTAAATATATACAACTAAAACCATTGATTAGGCATGTGTTTTGTCGGATCACTTGGATATATTTTGAGTTTGTTCATGAAATTAAATGCCAATTGTTTCAAGCTCTTTTAGCTATCTTCATATGCGAAGCTTATTTATGATTAAAAAATAACACACACTTATTGAAGATGCAATCTCTTGCAAAAACGATGACTCTGAGTAGGAATTTCTATAGTCGATTCCGTATTATTTTTATGTTTAAATTTCATGTTAGGTAGGAAAAGTCACTTTTTAATATAAGAACAAATTAGGTCTGAGTGACACTACTGCTAAATTGATTTCAGAAGTCAAATATTCCTTCTTTATGACAGGAAACTGTCAATTATTTTGATCCAGTTAGCCCTTTAAACAATGTAGTTTTGTGTACCGTCTAATTAGATGACCCTCTTCTGTTTCGGGAATGTGCTGTCGTATTGATTTAATTAAGAGTCCACATAACACTTCAGATGTTAATGGATAACAATAAAACTTCAATTAACCATTACTCCTTGTCAGTTTCTGTTAATCCATCATTGTCTAAAAAAGAGTGGTCTTGGTGTGTAGTCATTTCATCAGCATTGTAGACTTCTAATAAACTTTAGATGAAATCTGCCAATGGGATATCTGTCTGTCGGTCTGCATGCATATGAAGATAACTCACAAATGCAGTTATCTAGATGGATGAAATTTGGCATACAGTTATATTTAAATGTGGAGTTTATGGTGTGCACCTGTTTCTCGCTTATTTTTCTTGGTGCAATTTCATTTGCCAACGCCAAATGCTGTTTTGCATGTGCAGTGCGCTTTTTATTAATGTCTTGTGCATGCGTCACCTGAAAAGGAGAGATTTAGCATGCAATGTGTGCAGCATTTCAAGTTTGTACCAGGCAATTTTTTTAACTTAAAGCGGCTTCACCTTCAGCATAGCGGAATACTAGTAGTTTCGCTTATATATTGAGAAACAAAATACACAGAATAACGTACACAATTCTGAACCGATATTCAAACCGAAGAATTCCAAACGAAATTTTATTGAAATTCAAATGAATCGACCAATCACATCAAAGAGATGAACAAAACAGTCCTATTGAAATGAGGCGCAATATAGCATGATGTGCAAAACACTGATGAAAAGATTAATTTCTGTGCATGTTACTCATTAAAAACATCATTGCACAACCAAAACAAATGTTCTCTCATCTTCGTTCTTGGTCGCAAAGAGTTGGCCATCCTAACACAAAAGAAGTAACTTGGTACCGTAGACTCCAGGTTAACCCTAAAAAAATATTAAAAAACGAACCGACATCTTTAAAACTGTCCACGGATTACTTTTAGACCCTACGGTATAGAGCTGGAAGTGACCGTACTGTATGAGTGTATGAAAGCAACACAGGTTTACTGTATTACAATACATTTCTGTACATTACTACTCTTATATTGAAGTTTATATTGATTGTTTTGTAAAATTAAATACAAGTTTTAAAACAAAATTTTCAGATATCCATCAAAGTCCGGGTCCGGTTAACCAAAGTTTTACTGTACTGCTAATATTTTCATCGAATGATAACATCTATGAATGATTTAATTTCAGATTATAAGTATAAAAGCTCAAAACTCTATGAGCTGAGCATCACTTAAGGGTTAATAGCACCAAAGAAAATTACTTCTTAAAGAATAAAACTTATTGTGTCTAACTGTTTAGCAATTTAGAATTATTCAAATATTATAATAACCCAACAGTCTTAAAAAATAATTAAAAAGCATCAATGTAAAGAAATGTCACATTCCAAAAAACAAGAATTTTTGAAACGTGCAACAGCAGATTTGATCATTATCTGGAATGCTGTGCTCCTCCCGTCAGGGCTAATTTTTGTAACATGCTCACACAACAGTCTATCCAACTAGTAGATAAATAAAGATCTGATGAAAATTTCAGAGTGTCATCATTACGCCCCCCCCCCCATCAGGCAGACTCTAACACTACTCCTGTTAATCATATTAGCTTAGAAAAGATTTGCAGTATGAAATCAGTGATATATTATAGGGCATCTAAAGCTTATTAACATTCAAACACAAACAAAATCCTATGATAAAAGTTCCAAACAATTTTGGGAACTAACAATTTTAAGAATCTATAAAATTTTGTTATGCTAATGTTAATTAAACTTAAGTCTTTAGTGCAATACTGAAAAACAAAATTAATAATACTTTTAAATTTTCACAATTTAATAATAAAATGTAATGAAATATCAAATTACTACTATATACTATTTATATCACTAGAAGTTCAGAAAAAATATAGAATTTATACCAAACAAGAAACAAAACATTTTTAAATTAATGAAATATAAGTTCCTGTTTTAAATAATTTTATATGATGATAAAATTGATTAGAGAGCACTGTTTAATAATTTCGTTACGCATTTTTCAGATTTTCGAGATCGAAAAAATATTTAAGATTATACTAAAAAAGAGAGCCTATTAGTTAAAAAGTTATGGAAATATTTACCGATAATTCCACATTAAAGGAAAACACACATGGTAGAAATTCTTGCTAAAAAAGTTGTCAACAACACAGAGAATTTTTAGACTTAAAACGTCTTACGAAAAGTAATTAACATATTTTTTAAAAAATGTGAAATGAAAACAAACACAGCTAATCTTTCTCAGAAAAAAAAAATAACAAATCTGACAGCACATATGACGCCATTTCGTCCTCAGGTAACAAGAAAATTTATCTTCTTAACACCACCACATACCGATCTAAATTTATACACGAATTCGAAGTTTGTTTACATCGTAATGAACGAAAACACGTGGGTTGTAAACTAAGAAAACTTAACTCACCTGCTGAATTCCACTATGGGAATTAAAATGCTGATAAGCCGGCAGATTATCATTATTTGGTAAGTGATTCACACCGTTATAAGGCCAATTGTTGGGACGGACCCTATTACTTGACCCGCTCGCATAGCAGGTAGCATACATCTTCGAACGCGGCGCCACGCAGACTGAAGGGAACTTTTGAGAAACGAGGAATGCCGTCGGACGATTTACAAAAAGGGGGGAAAGAATGAGAAAATTTACGCGCCAAATGCTCGCCAAATTGTAGAGTGAGTGAAAGAAGTTACACTCGGAACTAAAGCAGGAATGAAGATTGGTTACTAAAATTTTACGAGTTGGGAGAATTTTTTGTGTGTTTGTACATTGAGAATGCCGGAGATACTCATTGCAATGTTCTTAACCGTTTTTTAATTAATTGCGATAACAATGGATGTTAATTGATTAATTTATACAAAAGAACATATAGAAAGTATTCGAGAAAGAATGATTTATTTCGCGAAAAGTTATCGATAAAGTAATTCTTTTCGACATTTATTAACATATATTCAAAAGAATGCTTAAATTTTGGAGCTTGCGAATATATATATATATATTCAAAAATCAGCCTGCAAAGATGTATTCAAAAAAGAAAATTAATGAGATTTTAACAATCGAACTCTTCTAACTTTTAACGAGTTTTTGAAATGCAGAAGAGGAATTTTTAAATTTATATAAGAATGCAATAAAAATAGGATAAGATTTGTACAATTACATACTTAATTTAATTAGCAAATTAGTCCAAAAAATTATATGTTTACTTTCATCAACTATTATAAAAGCATCAAAATATAAAATAATTTTGATTATATGCTCATACGAAATCTTTGTTTAAACCTTTAAAACTTAAATTATCACAAATCATACTAATATGTATTACGTACACAAAAGAAAACTTTATTACATTTTAATACAGCACACAAAGAAAATATTGTACTGCAGTTCATCAAATGCATTTAATCTGAACAATCATTAAAGCTGAGCAAACAATTTTAAATGAACTGTAATTAATGCATTGTTAGGGAGAACTACAAAAAATTCCTCACAGTTTACTTGATTTTTTTAAAAATTCCATGCCCACCTTTTACCCGTCTTTTTAATCTAATAAATTGAAATCCTTTAAATTTCGTTTTTAAAAAGGCAAAAGGGGTCAAATAAATATACACCTCCCCCCCCAAAAAAAAATTGGCAATAATTCATTATTAGTCACTGAAAACAAATTTAGAACCAACCGAACGTCTTTTAAAAATCAATTTTCAATATTTAGAGAGTAAAATATTGTATTATATTCCTATTATTGTATTATAGTTATTATTACAATAGTTATAATGTATTAATTAATATAATACATTATGTTAGTTACTTTTCGTATGAAATATATAAGTTATTCACAAATAAACTACGCCAAATTCCAAGTTTCTGTGAGAGGAGTATGCTTCATCTAAATTCGAAATACAAACGTTGCTATAAACTTATGCTTTTTTTATATATAACAGAATTTTTAAAAGGCCGATGTGGCTTGGTTTCAGAGCCTTGAATTTGTAGTGACCGATTCCCGATTTGAAGGCCGGATTTATGGAAAACACACCGTTTCTTGACACTAGTTCTCTGTAAATCTGATTTTGAAGTTTCTCATATTGGTGCGGTGTCACAGCTTGGAAAGTAAGGAGTCGGTAAAGTTACATTTTCCACTTCAGTCCAAAGATACGATATTCATTCCCCGTAACTTTTCTGCAGCTTCTGAACATGGACGCAAATCTATGAAATTATATTTTTAGTGGCTACAATTACTTGAAACGTAGTATATTTGGTAATTAGATAGGTGAAGAATATTGCACGATGATGAAATCCAAAAACCCTGGTAAGGCTTTGCCATATCTTTGAAAAATTCTTTTTAATGTGTTTTAGGGGTTGAGGGCTTTTTAATCCTCGTATTCTGCCAAATCACAGAGAAGACAAATTTCAACAAAAAAAAATAGGGTTACAAGCAGAAGCAGAACCTTTCTTTCTTCAATGTTCAAAAATTTTAAAGTATTTTTAAACGGAAGACTGCAATTATATAATTCAGTGCCGTAGCAAGGGTAAGTGTCGCTTGGGGCATAATATGATTTTTTCGCCCCAAGTCGTCATCAATGGCTTAGCAAGTGGAAATGGCGGCCAGGCATGGCATTTCTCCTGAAAAAGTGACATAAACGCAATAATGTTTTGCCCCTATAGCGCCCCCTAAGTGTGGCGCTCGGGGCATCTATACCCCACTTGCCTCTACGCCCATATAATCATTCTGAATTTCTTAATTGCTTGATATACTTAATATTACATAAGCAGACCCAGGCCCGGGTTTACCATTAGACACCACAACATTCGGCCAAATGTCGATCATAAGTAAATACCGCTCGTTCTTTGGACTTACGAGAATCAACAGCTCACGCGCACAATGAGAAAGAGAAAAAAATCATTAATACGTTCTGCACGGATGTAAAGGTTTTAACTTTTATTTATTTACTAGCCGCCTTCGGCGACCAGCTCGTTCGCAGGTAATATAATTTCAATTGAATCTCTTGTGTACAATTTGATGTTCACAGCTCCCTTAAAGTAATTTTAAATTCCAAATCGTGATCGACATCTAACTCATTTCTTTCAGTAGCCTCCCACCTATTCTGTTCCTTGTCTGCATGAACGTCCTTAATGGAGTTCAGTAACTGTCTGTGTCACGCATCATGCAATGGCATCATCTCCACTCTCTTATTCCTCTTGAAAATATGCATTTGATTTTAAATTTAAAGTGGCTACTTTTTCTACTTCCAGTAGCATGTTAGCTGAATGAAAATATGCTGATTAAAACATATCATTAGACATAAAAAATTTATATATTACCTTAGCTTTCAACAATGGAAGAGAAGCACGCAAATAAATATTTGTTTAAACAATCAAAACGGTTTGAATTGCGTTGCAACAATGTATTGTTGTATTTATTGTAAGTATTGTTGTAAATTATGCCAAATATATATATATATATTTAATTTATTAAAATTAGAGAAAAAATCGTACGACAACTTAATTGATATCATTTAAAAGGTAATTTTTTGCACTTTCAGGTGGTGTAAAAATAATGTCTGTGCTTTAATATTTTCGAAAGTTATTAAGGATAAACGCAGAAATTTCGTTTAATTTTTAAATAATTAAAATTCCAACAAAAAATGGACTCCAAGATGCACATTTCCACCCTCCAAGTATGTTTGTAGCAAATTTCGTAGCTCTAGCTTGAGCGGTGTGCCCTGTTCAGCGCCAACACACAGACACATTCTCTCTTATTATTAGTAGATATTTATTTCAAAGGACGGCGTGGGTTTTATATATATGTAATAATCTCACTTAATTTTATTTCAAATTCTAATATTATATATTTTAAAGTCTTAATGTATTCCAAAATAACTTTTCTTAAACTCCAGTTTCGTTTTATTTCCCGCGAAGGAGATATATTAAATCTCTCGTTTTAGCATATTTATTACTAAAAGAATATTTTAATCGCTTTCACGTGCCCACCAAAAATCATGACGCGTCTCCTTGGCGCTAGACTTTTTCCCTAAAACGCTTATGTAATTTATTAAAAATAGCCAATATTCCCTTCACTTTGATCACGTGTTATATTGTTATTCCCTTATCCGAGAGAATCGGGAATTTTCTGTACACTTTTAATAAAAACTTCAACTAAGATGTTGATATGTCCGCCACTCTTCAAAATATTTTTATAATGAAGCAAATGGGTTAACAACTCAGTTGTTTTATGACTGCAACAACGAAAAACATTTTATATATATATATATATATATATATAGTTTTTTCATCCACAAGGACGACGTAGTAAAGCCTCACCGACTAAAGTGTATCAGCCGATGAGGTATCAGTGCTATACCACGCTCTACTTAATGCAGGGATGACTGCGACTATGTTTCAAAAATGCTGAAAACTAGAGTTGCGTAAAAATCCGATATATCTTCACATTATTCAGTTTGTAAAGATGATACACAAACCAAGACACATATTTTAATAAAATGACGGGACTTTCACTAATTTACTCAGACAAGAACTTTGACTACTCAACTGAACTTGATAAAACCTACACTTTCGAAATTTTTACAATATCTGAATGATATATTTGTTCTAAAACAAAACTTTAGATAGTGGATCTGAAAAAAAATCTGAAATTCCAGATTTAGAAAGTAAAAAATCCGGAACAGAATCACTCTTGTTTATGTGTTAAATCATTTATAACATGATGCTGCCATTTTAATAAACGGAATTAATTGGTTAGCTTGGGTGGTACGGATTGATGGATTAGCGTAGCGGTTCTTTTAAGGCTTGCCTTGCAAAATTTCAAAAATGCTCTTTCTCAAGAGATGGCGCTGATGCTCACCAAGTTGTGACATCATCTTTTTCATCAAATTTAAAGCCTCTTTGTCAAAAAGAAAATACACTGTACTTTCTGGCACCTCAGAAGAACGAAAGGGTTCCCTACCCCTATGAAAAACCGCAATGGCCGCTCATATTCTTACAACACAAGAGGACTCTGACGTGACCTTTGAAGGTCACGACTCTGCTTTGCCTCTCCGGTTAGCAGAGGAGGGTCGGACAGGAAAAGTTAGCCTGAAATGCTCCCGTTCTACGGAAAACGGATTAAAAATATTTTTTTTAGGCTGCTTTTTCAATTCATCTTAGTGAAAACAAACGCATATCCTATGATGATTGCTTTTTTTCCCCCCCAGTCCGGATTCGCAAACCCTCCGCTCTGCCGTGGGGAGTCCGGATTCGGAAACCCTCCGCTCTGCCGTGGGGAGTTATTTTCATCAAAATACGGGGAAAGTGAAGAATGGAAGGGCGATGTTTACATTTTACTGAAAGTGATCTAACAAAGAACTCCGAAAATGCGCTCATATGACTCATTGCCTGACACCTCTATCCGGTGTAAAACCGTCCAAAAGTGGTTGTCTCGGAATCCTTTGCTGAACAGTACATACCAACATTGAAAAAGTGGCTGTCCTTAGCAGAAGGTCTACAAGGGTGGCAGACGCGCGAGCGCGCACACACCCGGAAACAGATTTGTCTGCAAATTTTGAATTCATCATCATTTATATATTTCAGCATATATTAAGAAATCAACAATTTCTATTTTTAAGAAAAATAACTTATATGAATAAATAATACGAGAAATATGAATGTCACTTTTATTAGAAGAATTAGAAATAATTATACGATATAATTAAATTATAGAAATAATTATATGACTGGATCGGGAGAAAAAACTCGTTTGCACAGAAATTTTAATCTTATCCGTAGTTGTTGGAAATTTTCGATAAAATCCGTAGTAACTACGGAGAATCCGTAGCAGTTGGCATGTATGCAGTACCTACATATAGTAATCACATGTCTCCAAGCAAGGCGTAGGCTTTCAGCGAGGAATATGTTTTTTGTCTAACAGAAGGAGAAATGTTACGACTCCTGATTGTAAATACTTTGAATAAATATTTCTTACATTTTGACAAAAAAAAGCGTCTTTTCGTAGTTTGAAAAAGAGCGGAGATATACTTACACACACACCTAATACAATTAATTAACACACACCTACACATTACAATTAATTAATTTACACACCTAATATCTTTATACAATCATTGAAATTGATACTTCTCGGTATGATATATCTTGCTATGCTGTTGGCTGAGTTTCAAACGTTACAATAACGCTCTCTTACACTTTCAGAAAATATATCAAATATTATTCATTAAAAAAATATTAGCAATTTCATTTCGTCGGAAGACGACAAATCCATCGGTGGAAACTATTTCAATTCGAATTTTCTCATCGGAAGAAAATAGTATTTGTCGTAAAGTTTTCATGACTTAAATGAATTAAAAGTACAGAGAAATTTTAATTTGCCTTATTTTGTCGACGTTAGCAAGTGCCGAGCAAAAGAACTTTCAATTCTCTTTTTCCTTAAATGTTCCTTTTCGTGTGATGGTTTGAGACAATGGTTTCAAATTCGTATTAGTTACATGTTGCATAAAAAGAAATAAAAACAGGATGTGTAAAATATAAAACAGGCAAAACGATTATATCTCGTAGAAAATTGTGGGAGTTTATTTTGAAAAAGAAACAGAATGGAGGAGAAATTTTAATTGAATTGTTTCCGATGATATAGTGACATCCGAGCTTTCGAAAAAGACCCAGAACGATGCTAGACCGCACATTTGAAAATTTCCTCCGAAAAGTCAAAAGGCGCGAATCTGGATCCTTAAATTTTGCATGTTTCAAACGTCTTTAAATTGCTATGTTGAGCAAACCCCGCGTTTTGCCGAGAACTCTTAACGATCTCAAAATCAAATTTCCTCCAGATTTTTTAGCCTCAGTCAATTTCTAACCTCTAATTTTCTTTAAACAATACGGTATTATGGTCACGGAGACACATCCCCTAATCAAAATTCCACGCCATACTAATGTAACTTCCCAAAATAATGCTTTGAATATTAAAAAAAGAATAAATTTCATCAATGGCATAGGAAAGGTAAATCACTGTCATCATCAATGGCTTAGCTTGCGTAAACGGCGCCAGAAGCGGGGTATTTTTACAACCCCCTCATCGCATTTGACTTTCAAAAGTGACATAAAAGTCATAACAATTTGTCAACATGGCCAGGGGCGTAGTTACGGCAAGTGGCGTCAGGGGAATATTATGATTTTTTTTACCCCAGTGGTCATCAGTGGCTCAGCAAGCGTAAATAGCGCCAGGGGCATGGTATTATTTTTACGCCCCCTTCACCATATTTAACTTAAAAACGGCATAAATGCACTCATGTTTAACTCAATGGCACTCCTTAAAACTTGCACCAGAGGCATCTCTAACCCCTTTCCCCCCAGGTCTCTACGCCACTGAATTTCATTGAAAAGGTTATTATAAACAAAATCATTAATCATTAGCTCAACAGACTTCAGGAAAACCTGATATTATTATTGCACATTCCTCTACAACTACTGTTCAGCAACGGATTCCGAGACTACCACTTTTGGACGATTTTACAACGGAAAGGGGTGTCAGGCAATGAGTCATATGAGCGCATTTCCGAAGTTCTTCGGTAGATCGCGTTCAGTAAAATGTAAACATCACCCTTCCATTCTTCATTTCCCTCCTATTTTGATGAAAATAACTCTGCCCGGCGCATGTGCGAAAGCGCGGAGGGTTTCCGAATCCGCTGCTAAACAATACCCACATAACGATTAGGGAATTGTTTTTTCAATCAAAAAAGAAATCGAAAATTCCGAAAAAATTCTGAGATCCAAGCAAACACAAATCGTATCTCACTTCAAAAAAGTTAGAAATCTTCAATTTAAGTACTTTTTTTTTCTTTAGATAAGTCTTAAAATTCATTGTGTTAGAAATAATGAATAAGGGGTTGTTTTAATAAGTATTTCGTCTTCCAAAAATGAAAACCATTCAGAGCGGCCGGTTTTGTTTGGAACAGAGGGTGGCTGCTGTGCAGAAGTTTCACTATATAACAATCAAAATGGATGAAAGAATTAGCGCACCTGCTTATAAAATGCGAACATTATTATGGAATAATTTTACACCTACTTAACACCCACAGGGCCATTCATTAAAAACAAAATGAGTCAAAGGAAGTCATAACTTGTAATCAACCGGGTTCACATGTATGTCACAGCCAAAGACATACTTTTTTTTCGCTTTCCTATTTTATAATTTGCTACTAAATGAAAACTACAGTAAGATAAGCTGTGAAAATATTAACAAAATAAACTTAATTGTAAAGGTTATTATAAATAATTGCCATTAGAATTCTGTTTAGTTCAAATTCGAAATTGATTTACCTCTCAGCTTTTTTAAACTGCCATTTTTCGAATCCGACACCAGTCAAATAATAAAGAACGCCGGCACACGAAACTGTTGTACGTAAAAATGATAGCGCTTAAAAAGGAGAAAATTTTAAAATAAATTCATAAATTAACAATAGCTTTTGCAACAGAAGAATTTGCAACAACTCTGAACACAATTTAAAAAAAGGTGGGGGGGGATCTATTTTACTCTTTGTATCGCAAATACAAAGTCTTATTACAAAAGTATGATGGATGGATGGTACTACGGAATTTTCACGATCTTTCATCTCTTTTTTTCCCCTTCGTATATGAAAAAATATACGAAGAAAAAAAAAAAAAGAAAAAAGAGAAAATATTGTAGTTGTTACAAAAATTCCTTCTACAGATTTTGATAAATTCCCAAGCTTTGGGCCTCCCGAGTCCGAAAAAACCATTTTCTGAAATTATGACTACCTGTCTGTGAAAACGATGACTCAACCTGCGGGAGCGGCCTCCCCGAAACTTTCTCGCGTACGACCAGTTATGTGGGATGGGTAAACACACAGTGGCTAGCTAAATATTCTTGGGGTATTTGCCCAAGGCCTGGTTATTTTGAGGGAAAAAAATTATGAATGGTGATTTACCATGAAACATATAAAAATCATGAATTCCCAAAAACTTAATATTTTGAAAAACAAATTGCGTATATCCTCAATTTTTACGCGCGCTGAGGTACCACAACTTTATTTAAAGTTTTTGAGTACGAAATTAATACAGATATCATTCAAGATTTCACTATACCTTCCATTTGGAGAATGTCAGAACGAAGTTTCGATTCAGGGGTTGCCAAAATTTGCGAAGCGCGTGTTTGCCGCTCGCTACAATTTCTTTCGTAGACCGCCAAGGTCAAAAGCCAACTATACTAACTCGAGTAAAATAAGCGAAACGCTCAACAACACACGATCGCATTGTGCATTGTGAGTCAAATATGCAATTTGAACACCTTTTTTAAGACGGATTGAAACGAAAATTGGACACAAATCTACAATTAAGGTTAGAAGGCCACATACCAAATTTCGTATATCTAAGTCATTATCTTAAAGAGTTATTGTGTTCACAAGCTTGCGATTATACAGACCGACAGACAGTCAATCCTTTGAAGGATTTGGCCCAAAATTTGATACGGACCTGCAATCATGATGATAAAACTATGTACCAAATTTTATCCATCTAGCTATTCAAGTTTTTGAGTTCTAGTGTTCAAATGAAAGTGGACAGACAGACTTCCCGTTGACGGATTTTGTCCAAAATTTGATAAGAGATCTACAAATGATGTGTGAAGACCACATACCAAATTTCATCCCCGTAGTTCTAATAGCTTTCGAGTTATAGTGTTCACAGACAGACATAATTCCAAAATTTTGTTTTTCGGACTCAGGGAGGTCTAAAACGTGGAGATTCGTCAAAATCTCGAGTTCGAATTTTTTGACGATTACAATACTTCCTCTTTGTATACTTCGTATACGAGAAATTGTAATGGCGTATTGGCGACAGTACACTATCACCAAGCGGTTGTTTACAGTATGATTTCCTTTCGCCTCGGCGCGGTCTACGACGGAAATAGTAGCGAGTGGTAAACGCACGCTTCGGAAATTATGGCAACCCCCCTAAATTGATACTTTATTCTGCCATTCTCCAGATAGAGGACCTTGATTAACCAGAGGTGTGGTGAAATCTTGTGAGATATCTATAGTAAAATTTCGTACTCAAAAACATTAAATAAAATCTTATTAGTTGTGGTACCCTCAGCGCGCATAAAAATTGCGAAAATACGCAATTTTTTTTCTCAAAATTTCCAGGCCTTGGGTAAATACCCGGGTTATATACCCCAAAAATATTTACCTACTGGGTATTTACCCACCCCACAGTACTGGTCGTATGCGAGAAATTTTCGGGGAGGCCACTCCCGCTGGTTGAAGACATTATGACCGTTAGTTTTTCACCTTGTATAAGTTTTACCACTGAAAACCAAAAGGAGTGGTTGTCCACTCGACTTCTCCGTACTACTTCCATAATATTTAGGGTTACCATATTTTTTTGGTTGAAATCCGGACACCCCGGGCCGGTTGATGGGTAATGGGGGGGGGAGGGGCTAAAAGTAAAAAGCTGCCTACCAACGACCTTCTTTCATAACACTTGCACAGAGTTTGAGGAAGTGAAAAAAATTTGCGACTACTATTCGGTAATTCAAAATTATATTAACGAAAAACAGAAAACAAAACTTCCAAAACCTTTACTTTTCAGATGGAACAAGGGCCTGGATATGGAGGTGTTTAAGGAGGTTCCTTCTCATAAACAATGAATGTAAACTATGCAAACAATACATTTTCTTTCATTGACGGAATAATGTTAGTTTTTTTTTTTTTTTTGAAGATGTCAGCTTTTCTCTGTTTCCATCAAATTCCTCTCCTTACGTAAATCCGGACCCTAGTCCGGGCGTCAGCTTGAAATTCGGACTGTCCGGACGTATGGTAACCCTAATAATATCGCGCTTTGTGCTGTCCTGAAAAGATTTGATTAGGCACCTTCTCTTCGTTTTCTTCGATGATTGGATCCAAAATTTGACATAGAACAACAATTTTGGTCCCAAGACCACATACTAACTTTAATTCGGCTAGCTTATGACGTTTCTGAGTTATTGTGTTCACATATAGAGAAACAGACAGACGTTCTCCTTCTCTAAGAATTTTGGCCAAAATTTGGCACACACCTACAATTTTGGTGTAAAAATCACATACCAAAAACTCTTCTATCTAGTTTGTTGCGTTTTTCAGTTATCGCGTTCACATACGCATGAACAGACAATCTGACATAGTCAATCAAAATACGGATTTTGTCCAAAATTTGAGACAGATCTGCAATTCTTGCGACAACATTATATGCCAAATTTCATCCATCTAACTACTTGCGTTTTGGGGTCATAGGCTTCATATGCACGCAAACGGACAGACAGATTTCCCATTCAACAATTTCGATGTAAAAGCCACATACCAAATTTCATCGGTCAGGTTTGTTCCGTTTTCTTATCCTTCGTTCAGTGACAGGCAGATCAATATAATATCCAAAAATGTTTTTTTCAGACTCGGAGAGATCTAAAAAGTGGAGATTCATCAAAACCTCGAGGTAGTATCTTTTGAAAATTACAATACTTCCTTTTGTATACTTCTTATACGAAAAAGTAAAATTGTAGTTTGGTGCAATATGGCCAAACATGGTTATTGAGCCACGAAAAGTCGGCAACCCTAGACCATCTCTTTTTGAAATATAAGCGTTCGATCTTGGATAATGGCCGATGACTTTCAAATTTTAAGTTAACAAAAGAAAGGTCCCCTTTTGTCTGAAACTTAAATGATTCTTTACAACGTACACTGAAACTTTCTTCTCTGAAACCAAACCTCTGAGGCCTCCAGACAAAGACAACTCATGTTAAAGTGCGTCCGCAACACTGGTGGTTGATCCAACATGTGTTACCACACATCTTAGAACAACAGAAAGAGCATTTTAGTATAAAATCTATATATTTAAAATAATTTGGTAAAATCTCCAGACAGTCTCTCAGTCCCAACCACCAGACCGATTTCGAAAATTAGGTAGATTCCTTATAGGAACTCTACCTATTGCAATGGTTCTCATGGCACGACTTCCGGAAAATTTCTGCAGATCTTCACCGATCATGACCCCTAGAACCCTAAACCACCCTCCGTTAAAAAGTTATATATATATAACGCTTTTTCCCATGTTATCTTGTGAACACGATAGCTGGAGTAATTTTGATCTAAATTTAACCAGCGTGGGATATGTTGTACGATCAGTGAAAATCTCGGTCGAGTTCGTAGATGGGCTATCCAGCTCAAAGGGGGTGGAAATTTTCATCTTCCCATAATTCCCTTACGATTGAAGATAGAAAGAAAATTCAAATTAGGCGAGTTATTGCCTTATTATACCAAACAACTTTTGTATTGAAACTGTTTCGATAGCTACAATTGCTGAGAAGTTATGAGCTGAAAAGTGATTTTCCCACCCTTCCCCTCCTCTCGCCCCCCCCCCAACTTAAAATATCTTTCAACCTATGCATGTTACCCCTTGTTGGCCCCCCGATAGAAGTGGGCACCACTAAGTGTGGATGAGTTGCTCAGGTTTGTATATGAAGGAACTCGCCCGCCTCGGGGCACAGGAATTGGGGGGGGGGGGCAGCCCTCCTCCAGTGATAGTACGTACCTCCTACGGGAGGGGCTGGGCCGTGTTGGCCATTAGGACCCGACCTCAGTACTCGTCGCTGTCGCACGACTGTCATTCAGTGAAAACCCATGTGCTTTGGCAGGTCGGGGGCTGTATTTACGGTACCCCTTCTTGGAAAGCTCTCGTCACTTGCAGTCTCTTCCGCTCCCTTTCATTCTTTTAGCTCCAATACTTATGACAATAGAGGGCAAAATGTTATTTTCCTTATTATTAGTAGTAGAGAAGTATATGTATAACGCTTTGGCCCGTGTTATTTTGTAAACACGATAACTAGAGTAATTTTGATTAGATTTTAACTGGCGACGGATATATTGTAATGACAGTGAAAATCTCGGCCGAGTTCGTAGATGGGCTTACCAGTTCAAAGGGGGTGGAAATGGTGGGGGACTGAAAATCTCATATTCCCATAATTCCCTTATGATTCAAGATAGAAAGAAAGTTAAATTACGCAAATTATTGCCTTATCACAACAAACAACTTTTGTATTGAAACTTTTTTGATAGCCACAATTTCTTAGAAGTTATGAGCTAAAAAGCCATTTTCAATCCCCTCCCCAACTTATCATTTCCCCATAGCTCTGCTACAACTAAAGATAGAAAAAAAATTTCAATTAGGCGAATTATCTCCTTATGATAACGAACAACTTTTATACTAAAAGATTTT
>BGPR01001104.1:3740-148002 GCA_013235015.1 Araneus ventricosus
ATGCAACTATGGGTTATTGCTAATACACAAAGCGCTAGCTTAAAATTATTATTATTGATAGATTTTAGGATAGATCTGGCCTATGTGATAAACAAAATTAAGATAATTAAAAATCAATATGATAGGAGAGAGTTTATTGGTTTTCAAATAGAAGAAAGTACATCAGCCAGTTTGGTTCAAGGCAATATTTTGATTCTTTTCAATTTAGGCAGACTGCGATTAGGCAGATTATTAATTTAAAAGTAATTGAAAACAGCAAGTCGGTTGAGAATCAACAAGTTTAATTAACTTATATTGCAATAATTGTTTTAAACGTTATGATAATTATTGTTCGTGTTTACAAAATTTAAAAATTTTGCTTTCTTTTTCTGTTGACTGTTAAAAATATAAATATCTCAAAAACTGAAAGTTGCGCAAGTTTTTTTAACGGAAAAATAAATAATTTCATAAAATAATTTTAATTTCGCTTTGACTTGCACTTACCTTTGAAAGATATGGAAAATCCAGCGTTTCCTAACTTTTGTGATTCACTGCATTGCACACCAGAGAAGAAACGAATTTCCGTTTTATGGCTAGGAACACTCAACTTTGCGAGTTGTCTGATATTATAAAATTTATCAATCTTGAAAGTTGCCTGGAAAACAAAAACTCGATGTTAATGTTGTACTTTTGTTACCAAACAAGAGAAAGGTGATCTCCCGCGGGAAAGGATTAATTAAAATGTTTTCAAGTCACCAATTCCATTAATTAAGCCACTTTTAAGGTCCGATGCTAAATAAAAGACAGAATCAATGTTTTTAAGCCGATTTTTCACAACCCGCTCCACTCCATGCAATGGCGTGGTGATAATCGTTGTACGCAACGCAAATCCATCCAGTACCAACCAACCGATCCCCGCCTTTTCCGATTTACTCGGTGAAGCACGCACCTCAAATTTATCCCCCCTATTCCCTCTCGTACTGATTTATGGCATGACAGTCCAAATGGAATGGTAGATATTAGGACCAGTTAAGCAGGCCATTCACATCTCTTCCAAAAGGGAATTTTTGGAACATGAGAAGGAAAAAGCAATCGTCAGTTTTAAAACCGATGGAAATTGGCATAGCGGAATGGCAATGCTGGAATTCAAACGAACTCGAAATCCAACACTTTATGCGCCGATTCCAATTTGGAACCTCGATTAGAGGGTAGCGGCACATGAAAGGATCTGCCTACATTGAGACCTCGCGTCGAGGGTAGAAATGAAACTCGAAATCTCCAACGTAGGGGAAATAGGTAGAATTCTGCGACTTTGAACCTTGTCTCAAAACAAACTTCGGAGCCTTCGTGAATGACTTGCCTCATTTTTCGATTTGAATGGATAGGAAAAAACAGCCTTGGGACAAATGGAATGGAGTACAGATGAATGCCCAGCTTTAGATATCCAACCTTCGGCTCCAATTCAGTGGCGTAGCGAAGGTCATAAGATTTTTTCGCCTCCCCCCGTCCACATCAGCGACTTAGCTTGGATAAACAGCTCCCGGGGTATGGTATTTTTTCTCTCCCTCATCGCATTCTACTACATTAACAAATGACATAAGCGCATTAACGTTTTGTCAACACAGCCAGCGAAATAGGGATAGAAAGTGACTCCCGGAAAATATATTTATTATTTTTTTTTATCCCAGGCGTCATCAGTAGCTTAACAAACGTAAACGGCGCCAGGGTTGTGGTATTTTTTGGTCCCCTCATTATATTTCGCTTTAACCAGCGGGAGTGCTCTTCCCGTAACTTTCTCGCATACTCCTTAACAAAAGGTGTAACCTCCCTCCACCCGCGCGCGAATAAAAATTGCTAATCTTCTGTAACACCCAGAACGCCGCAAGTACTAACAAGTTTCCTTCGACGAGCACCAAAGACGAAAGGCGGGTAGTAGCGGAAGTGAAACGCAATATGGCCTTATGTCATTCAATGACGGGAAAAAACGAATACCCGATTTGAATGCCATTTTTTCAACCGATTGAAACGAAAATCGGGCACGGATCTACAATTAGGATTAGAAGACTTCATACCAATTTTTGTTCATCTAAGTCGTTGCGTTTAGGAGTTATCGTATTCACAAGTACTTGCTTACACAGACCGACAGACAGTCAACGTGTTGACGGATTTGGTCGAAAATTTGATGTGGAGCTACGTCCTTGATGATAAAACTGTGTACCAAATTTTATCCATCTAGCTATTTAAGTTTTTGAGTTATCGTGTTCACATGAACACGGACAGATCGACTTCCAGTGTACGGATTTTGTCCAAAATTTGAAAGAAACCTACAAATTATGTATAAAGATCACATACCAAATCCTTATAGCTCAAACCGTTTTCGAGTTATCGTGTTCACAGGCAGACACACAGACAGACATAATTCCAAAATTGTGTTTTTCGGACTCAGGGAGGTCTAAAACTTGGAGATTCATTAAAATCTCGAGTTCGAATTTTTTGACAATTACAATATGTACAATTATATTTGTATACTTACACTCAATTATATATAATTCGCTTTGTATACTTCGTATAGGAGAAAGTAAAAATGGCATAAAGGCAGTAATGTTTTGACTCCATGGCGCCCCCTAAAACTGTGGCCCGCCGCATCTATATCTGCTTGACCCCCCCTGTCGCCACGCCACTGTTCCAATTCTGTTTGGCTTTTCCCATTGACGATAGCTTTTGGCATGGAGCGATAGAATTTGCGTGGCGTGGAGGGTTCGTGAATGTCCAGGCTTATAAAAGATCGCCAAAGAGGTGCCCCTGAAGGTTCAATATCGAATCTCGTTCCGTGATCAGATTACAAATTCTAAGAAGATCAAAAGGATAATAATGGCTCACCTCACTCGAGGAATAACCGTAGATAATCTCGAAATAAGGTTTGCAGCTTTCGCACGTGGACGTGTCGTTGTGGGAGAACTCTTCGCTTGGCCAAGAAAAAGTCAAGAGGATGTCATGATGCAGTGGAACCTCGATAGTCCATCCATAAATTAGCTCGTAAAAATAATCTGATGCGTTGTTCACGGATGTGATGAATCCTTCAAAATCTTCGACAGCTCTCCTGCAATCTGTTGGGGGAGGGAATACAAGTTTAATTATATTAGCGCCCCGTTTTGAAGCAACACGAGGGCTATTTTGGGACGGACCTCGTAATTTTGAACTACGGTCAGATGACGAGGACGACACCTGATCTGGCACCCCTCTCCAAAATTCCGCACCACACCAACGGGAGGACGTTTGGCCACTAGATATGAGTTAGCTTTCAACAGACCCCATACACGGCGTATCTTCAGTGGAATCGGGTTTCGATCCTGGAACCATCCGGCCCCAAAGCCCAGATCTTACCCACTAGGCCACCGCGGCCCCGGGAGGGAATACAAAAAGCAAAATGAAAGAAATCTAAGATTGTTTCATATATACCAATTCGCAAGTGAGCCGGTGCTGCTTCTGCTGTGTGTAAATTAATGTTTCGAATTGTTGTAGATATTTGTTTATGTATTCCAGAATTTTGAGGTTTTTTTTATCTTCTTGTATAACAGTTTCCTGATGCATTATCACTTGAAATGCTCAGTTTCATGTTTTAGCTATCTTACCGAGTTCTTGTTCTGTAACAGTTTCCCAAATTGTGTTTCTCAACCATCTCATACAGTATAACCTCAAAGGTCTTGGCCTTGCGATGTAACCATTCCCTTGTCTTCAGTGAACATGCTTGGTAGCCTCAGTAAGCTTCCGCTCCCTGTCCATTCAAACCGCTCATAAAAAGTCACAATGAATCTAGGCACGGGGGTAGGAGGTTGTGTTATGTGTGCAAATTAGCATGCGTTGCAGGCAAAATTCAATTTCAGAATGTAAAAATACAGGGTGTCCGCAAAAATATTATCGGGGTTTCCTTATAACTTTTGATTGAAGAATATGGCGATAAATATTATTATATGTTCATAAAATACAACCCAAAAAGTTGCTTTAATAACACAAAGTTCAGTAATTTCCACATTGTAGCTGTTCCCGACATGTAATCTATCGGCACTTGGATGGTTCAGTCACGGTGTTTCTACACTTAGGTTAGCAAATCGCATCATAAAAATTGGCGCCAATGCCAAATTTGATACTCTTTTCTGAAAAATTCATTGACTCCATTAAAAACTGAAAAACACAGTTTGATTTTCTGTCACCGGCTCGGTTGATAGATGCCCGAATAATTAAGATTCTACTGTACTTTGTAAAATATACTGTGGAGAAAGTTGCGATAGAAATATTAAATATTCATTTAAGAAAACATTTTCTACTTTAAACTAGAGGAAGTGGCCTCCCCTAAACTTTCTCGATACTTCTCAAAAAATTGCCATTCCCCCCCCCCCACCTGCGTGGATAAAAAATTCGAACATACTGTAACCCAGAATGCAATTATTATCAGAAGATTTTTCATTGTACATTATAGCGATTGTAAAATATTTAGGTGAGGAATCAAATTCAAAGAGATGCGCATGTTTTAAAACTTAGCAATATTTATTTTCTATCACACTCAAGCAAGCGCCGCTAATGCGAGCGAAAAGAAAACAGGAGAAAATGACCTCGTTCGCTATCGATGAATACCTTGCGCATGCACTAAGATTACCTCCAGTACGCAAGTAAAAAAATTGAATATGAAATTTAAACGTCTTTTTTAACCGATTGAAACGAAATTTGGGCGCAGATCTATAATTAATGTTAGCAACCATCATACCAATTTTTATTTATCTAAGCCAAAGTGTTTAGGAGATGTAATTTACAAGTATGCGGTTATACAGTCCGAAAGATCATCACCCCTTCGACGGATTTGGTCCAAAATTTGATACGGACCTACATTCATGATGATAAAACTGTGTACCAAATTGTATCTGTCTAGCTATTCAAGTTTTTGAGTTATAGTGTTCACATGAACACGGACAGACAGACTTCCAGTACGGATTTTGCCCAAAATTTGATAGAAACCTACAAATTATGTGTCAAGATCGCATACCTGTAGCTCTAATAGGTTTAGAGTTATCGTGTTCACAGACACACATAATTCTAAAATTGTGTTTTTCGGACTCGGGGAGGTCTAAAATGTGGAGATTCGTCAAAATCTGGAGTTCGAATTTTTTGACGATTACAATACTTTCTTTTTGTATACTTCGTACACGAAAAATTAAAAAGAGCACGTGAATTTAATAAGTGCATTGCAGAGTTACCAATTTATACATTGGTAACTGTGTATCTATTGGTTTAAGGTATCCGACTGTGTTCGGAGACATTTTTTTGAAAAATAACTAGTATATATTTTTTAATGTTATTTTTCAACTGCATATGTTTTAAAACTATGAAAATATTGTAAAATTAGGCTTTCAAAATAAGATTTTTAAAAAAAACTGATAAATTTGAAGAAAAATGACTAAAATATTTGCCTTACGCTAACAGCCATAGGCAAAATCATATTCTAAATATACATAAATCCTTGTAGGAGCACATTTTTACGACAGTCATCTGTGTTATGCTCTAAAATATTTCTTGTACTTCAAAACCGTTTTGAGATATAGCTGAACATAGTTACTAAACTGGTAATTTTTCATAAAAAATGCTTTTCGTTTATATTTAAGCGCTTAAAATAATACTTGATTTTAAAATTGACCTTAGTTTTTAGAGGAAAACATCAAGCATATTACAGAAAACAATCTCAGAAAATTTCATATCAATTGGAATAACTTTTTGAGAAATCATTGTTACTGTCGACAGTTTTCCTCAAAAATATCATTTCTCAGAAGACGCATTTAAAGTTTTTATGCAACATAAAATAATGCTTACAGTTCGGTAATAAAACAGCTGTAACTCCATTTGTAATTCACGTAGAGTAAAAAGTGGGACAGTTTTAGAAAGCTGGTTTAACAGGCTACAATATTAAGACATAAAAAGTTTTTTTTGATAATTTCATCAAAAACGACGATTTTAAACCAGTCGGATACCTTAATCGAGAACTAAGCTTACGTTTAAAAATTGTCTTTGAACCGGTGATTTATGGGAATTCGAATGATTTTGCAATTTGGAAATGTAGCTTTCTTGTTAAGTTTCACACAGCTGTGCAAATGCAGAATAAATAGTTAAATCGTTTCCAGGGTCAGCAAGTCAAGCTCACTGTTGGCGATGCGCCAAATAATTTCCAGCGTTTTACTACTTTAACCTCGAAAGACGTTGGAATAGTAAATGCTGTATTAGTTACTTAATCTCACAGCTCGCAGAATTTCAACACTTTTCAGATGCGGAAACTACGTTTTATGATATGATAAACAAATATAAACGGTCTTGAAATATTTACAAACCTAAATCTACAAATACTGTAGCATGTCAGATAGAAGTGTCTTTGAATCAGTGCAATAAGAAACATAAATTAAACTATTCTAAGAAAATGAAATACAATTTTTAATTTATTAAATTCTAAGTGATTCTGTAAAAATGAATTAAAAATGATTACGATAACTTTACCCAAATAAGAATTCTAGTAATATAGAAAAATAACTCAATAACTGTCACCTTAATCGGATGCATAAGATTAAAAAATACTCATAATGAAAAAGTATTTTCGTCTACAAATTTGGAGAAAAAAAATGGAGCCTTAACTATAATTTAGTTAGATTAACGTCCTATTTCGAAGTGAAACGGGGATGCGAATTTCTCTAGCCATCGGACCTTCTATCTAATTAAGATGACCCTTGCTCTGCTATTTTTTCACTATAGGGGAGAAGAGGTCATCTAATTAGATAGTAGGCGTGAGACAAAGTGCGTGACCAGCAGCTAACGTTTTAAATGCGCAATGGAATAAGGCAAGGGTTCCCAACCTTTCTTTTCTCGTGTACCTCTTGATTATCGTGTACCCCTACTGTCATATTCCCCCCCCCCCCTTCAACCGTCCCAGGGGTTCCGAATCTTAATTCTCTTCGCGTACCCCTTGATTAGTATTTTAACGTAGGCCTACGTTCCTCCCATTGGGGTCTCAAGAAGGAATTTGATTCGCATGCCAAAATGCCACAAAAAACGTTGTATGGGAGATCCTCCATATCTCGGTAACTACTTATGTTAAAAACATAACTAATGTCTTATTTTAGAGATAAAGGCTAACAACAGAAGTTACAAAAAAAAATTGAAAATCGGAATCGTAGTTCAACAACTACTGAATCGCAAAGTTGGGCAAAAATAAGCATGAATTCGTGAAGTCATACGCAATGAGGTGCGCGCGCACAATTGTCTGACGATCTCGCTTGCCACGTTTTCGAAACAAAAGATGAAAACAAAAGATAATTGAGAGTAACTTCGAGAAACAAAAGAGAATCACGAGTAACTTAGAGAAACAAGAGTATCGCGAGTAATTTCGAGAAATAAAAGAGTATCGCGAGTAACAAAGAGAATCCGAGAAGCTTCGAGAAACAAAAAATAATCGCGAGTAACAAAGAAAAACCGAGAAACTTTGAGAAACAAAAGAGTCACGCGAGTAAAGTAATCCTACGCCTTTAGCATCAGCGGCTGTTTGAAAAATACAGCTTCCCGTCATTTTTTTTATTTTAGCGTACACCCTGGGGAATTTTTCATTCTTTGTAATCTTGTATTTATGTGTTTTCTTCCTCCAGCTCGGAGAAAAAAAAAGAAAAGAAAACGAGCTGGGGAGCTTTTCCTTCTGTTGTGTAGTATGTCTACTATGCTACACTCAGAGGGTCTCTGGAGCATGATGAGTACGGGTGCGTGATTATTTCGACATAGCGCACCTAGGGTCGTGGTTAGTTCAATGTGGGCCAAGGCTCCCTGGTGTTTCTGCCCGACTGTTTACAATGGTCTGTGGCGTCGCTGGAGAAGTAGATGTTCTCGAACCTTCCAATTCAAACCAAACGGTATGCTTCCTGCATGAGGTCGGGGAGGTGCTCCGCACTATTTGTCACATTCCACCCTTCAACCATCCGTCTATCCCAGGGGTTCCCAACCTTTCTTCTCTAGCGCACCCCTTGATTAGACTTATTTTCGCGTACCCCTTGATTAGTTCTTATTTTCGCGTACCCCTTGGTTAGTCTTTTTATTTTCGCGTACTCCCTACTGTCATATTCTAACCTTCAACCAACCGTCTATCCAATTAAGTTTTTATCAATAATGTTAAGGGCATATATAAGTTTAAAAATCAAATTGGCTCGAATTAATGACAATTGCAGGACTTATTTTTGACTTTACTTTTTATTCCATTTTTACAATAGTATTAGCTCAACGCGAAAACAAATGAAAACAGTATTGCAATAATTTCACATTAACTTATAAGGACACCTAAAAATCACACTTTCTTTGGGTTTCTTTTTTTTTTCCTTATTTCGAGGGTAGGCTTTAGTACTTCAATTTTAAGTTCACACGAACTTGAGGAAACAAAATTCTGTAACATTTTTAATCCCATATGTTTTCTTGTGTCCGCCATTACCGACTTTGAGTTCCCGTACCCACGGTGTAAGCGTACCACAGCTTGGAAACCTCTGGAATAAGGTATATAAGCGTTTTTTAAAGAATTCAGAAGTTCCTTAGAAGAAATGTTAACTTTTAAATGCCCAGAGTTGCCTTTAACCAACATACCCAATTTTGTCTTCTAAAATCTTGAGAATAAAACTGAAGCTATAATGCCTGTTGTTGCCAATAGGATACATTCCGGAATTTTTGTTAAATCAATTTACAACACATAGATGACAGCCTGAGTGCTGATGAAACAATAAAAATAAGTGTTTTTCACTCGAGGCTGCATCTTTTTAACTTTGTACGCTGAATAATCCCATATTTTATTCTGCAATGTTGAAGGAAATTCCTTATCCGTATTATTGTTTATTAAAATTCATCGGTGTTTGAGAAAATAGAATTTTATAAAGGAAATTTTTTTCTGAAATAAAGCCCAGTGTTGTCAGTTGGTAACAAGCTGGTTTTTAGCCATAAACCATACTTAAAACAAAATAGGATTTTTTAAAGTATTTTTCCCATGTTTTATATAATAAATGAAAGTCAAAAACATTTTAAAATCAATTTTTAAAAAATTGGTCTTTTAAGGGTTACTCAGATGAAAAAGTATTTTGCGTCAGAACTTGAAATTTTAGGATACGAAACTAAAAGAGCTTCATAATTCAATAAATAAAAAAAAGTTTTCAATAGCAAATTAAATAGCAATTCAAAAATTTTCCAATCGATTATTAAAAAATAATCGTAATAATTCTCATTTTTAAGCGATTTGTTTTATTATAATGTTTTCACAATCCTCTCCTTTAAGTTCACAATACATAAAAAATACAATCTAAAATAAATAAAATGTATAATTGAAATCGTTGGAAGAAATATCCCCATTTAATAAAAATGATATAGCACTGAAGTCCCCCCCCCCCTTCCTTTTCTACATTTGGGAACGGTGTCTAATATTTAGTATTTATTAAAGATATTTACATGCATCTGTTAAGAGATACATTTCTTATCAAAAGAAAAATGCTCACTTCATCCGTGGAACGGCTATTTTTAGAAGTTGCGCGGTTTATCACACCTCCACTAGACACGCCACGTTAACTAAGCAGAGATTAGAAAATTTCCGTCAAGGTTTTAAGATTCAGTCACGCATTATGGAAAATGTACTGTAAAACTCCAGTTAACCGAACTCGGGTTAACCGCAAATCCAAAGAACACTTACTGTACTTACACGGAAACAATCGCGAAGGCGAGACTTTTTTGCGACGATATTCCCACTATTTTTTTCTTTTAAGCCTTCCCAAGAAGGTCAGTGATTAATTTTAGAACGCTAAAATTAATATTAATGTGTATTAACAATATTAATTACGAGATCCTTTACCTATGCCGGTCAGGAGCATTGCGCCCGAACTCGCCAGTGCGAATATTGCTCCCGACGGAGGGTTAACTTTGATAAAAAACACAAATGTAAACTACATAGAGAGTTTTGAATTCGTCTTACACTTAAAACATTTCAGAATTACATACTGTAATTAGATACATGATAGTAATAGACGTTCATGGCTGAACCGAAAACATCGACATCTGAAACGGCTCCCCCCGCTTTAGTTCGGCTAACCGGGGTTGTGTTGTAATTATACTCAGGTGTCAAGTCGTGTTTCAGACGCACATTGCACCCAAACTTGCCGGGGCGAATTTTGCGCCCGACTGAGGGTTAATTATAATAAAGAACATAAGTGTAGCCTGTAAAGACAGTTTTGAACTCAAAACATTTCAGAATTACATGCTGCAATTAGATGCAAAATAGTAGTAGTAGATGCTCATGGTTTAACCGAAAAAATCATTACCCGAACCGGCTCCCCCCGCGTTAGCTCGGTTAGCCGGGGTTGCACTGTATTTGCAAAAAACAAAAATTCGATAAAAGAAAGAAATTATTAGAAAAGTACGCAGTTTAAGATCATTAAACAAGTTCTGTAAAATATAGGACCAAGTCTTTAAAATTCCTTCCATCTTGGCAATGCTGTTGAGTTATTTATTTCGTAGTGAAGCAGAAAATACGATGAATAAGCTATTTTATTTAAAATTAATGAATACCATCGAGACCGAGAGGCTGAAATTAAATTTCATACCAGCAATGAAAGCAAATTTTAATTTTTATATCAAATAGAAATGAGATGTCAAAATTCACTTACTATGGCAGTTTACATTCCGGACATCTGAAGAATTTGATGAGATGGCCACCTGGATAAAGAAAAAAGTGATTATTTCATGCTTTTGATAATCCAATGAGAATGAATGCTCTTTTTCTCAATCGTAACTTTATTAAATAGATTAATTTTCCTCATAAAGCGATTTTTGTAATCTGTGAAAAAATATTATAAACATAACTCTGAATTGCGCGCTTCAAACTTTAATCTTTATTGATATGAATAAAAGTAATATTTCTCGTTTTGATGACACTGAAGAAAAACCAGCGGGAGTTGTCTCCCCTAAACTTTCTCGTATACTTTGTAACAAAGGAGTCCTACCCGACCTCCCTTCACCTAAAAATTGCGGAGTCCAAATAAAAAAAACATAAGAAAGGCGCCGTTCGGGTACGCGCCGTAGATTTTTCGTGTAAACGTCGGGATAAAATCATACAAGTGTTTCGTATTGATAAGTAATTTAATTATCAATCTCTTTAATACAATATTTACACATAGTAGTACAATGGTTACAGAATAGATAATCACAAACAACCACAGACCCTTGCTACATGCGATAAGCATGTGATTATCTATTCTGTTACCATTATATTACTCTGTGTAAATATTGTATTAAAGAAATTGATAATAAAATTACATATTAATACGAAATATTTGTTTTATGATTCTATTTCGACATTTTAACGAAAAATCTATGGCGCGGACACGCGCGAACTGCGCCTTTATCTTTTATTTAGAGTAGCTTTTGATGGCGCCATCTGTTGACAGTATATAGAACTACATTTCGCGTATGGGTAGTAAAACATTTACTACAAATGCTCATATTTCCCTTAATATTCAAATTTTTGAATTCGAATTTTAATGCAATGTTTCTTTTACGTATTGTCAAGTATTCTGTAAGTTTCGTACAATTCGAAAGAAAACTCTGCATGTTATAATAAAAAAACGTGCGAGTTTGAAATTTTCAATTTAATACCCAGCTTTACTTATATTCTGATAAATATTTTTATTGTCTCACTTTGGGTCCTAGTAATACTCCTCAAGCTCTTTAAAATGACACCAGAATGAACCTCCTAGCTAAACGCGTTTCCACGCTACACTCATTTATAACCTTACCTAAAACTAATTCATAACAATCACGCGCATGCGCCTATACTGGTACGATGACGTCACAGGAAAAACAAATACTATGCGACAAACTCTTACAGATATGATCTATCCTTTGTGGGGTCAACCATTCTTTTCGCATCATTAGTCTCATAATTATTAGTGATTGAAATCTGACGGTATTTTGTCAAACAAGAAAGTTCGACCGACTGCTGCAGAGTATCTTTACGTAGCGCTATGATTTTTTAGACACTTATTTAGCTTCTTGTTTCATGTACTCAGTTCCTGATGTGCTTGAGTTTTGAAATTTTGTACACTTTCACATTCTCGATGACAAAACGCTGTTTGAATATTTTCGTAACTTAGTTCATCGATTACTATAATGGAATTTTTATTCCATGCCAGCAGCGGCATCTGGTAGTTAACTTGAGAATAAAAACTGATTTCACTCTTCTATGATGTTTATAACAAAGAATTAGAAATTAAAAAGAAAATTAAAATTATTTTTAGTAAAATTTTTTAAAATTGTTTTCGCCTTCTAAAATTGTTTTCTATTAATAAAAGAGTGTTTTTAAAAACTGTTTTTAGCAAATTTATTTCCTTGTTTTCAGGCAATGTTATTCCTTGAAGCCACAGAGGTTTGAAATCAGAGTTCCATCATCGGTAGATCGTAAGCCGATCTTACCGAATTATCCGACTACCTGTTGCAAATCTGTTGACAGGTCAGACATCTACAATGCTGGCGTGGGAGCCTGGATTGCTGACTTCGGTGTCGTGCTCTTCGTCTCACCACGGATCATAATTGGGGAGTCTTTACCATAATTACAATCCGTGCATATGATTGGGTAGGCCGTATGACGGGCCGATGAGGGTTCTCTGGGGTCCATCCCAAAACGAGATGGTTAATCTAACAAAGCCATCGTAACTCATTTTTCAATGAAAAACCACCGAGGTAAATAGAACATCTTCAATTGAACGTCACTTCTAGAACTTCTAGATATCTAAATGCATTTATAGAAGATTTTCCTTGGCTCTGAAAATTGCGTTTGTTTCCATGGGTGGCAAGCCCGAGAGCGCTTTGCTTTATCGGACGGCACTGAAGAACTTGTGTGGTACCGTCCGATAGGATATCCAAGTTTGAGCCACCGGTGGTAAACGCCGCCCGAGAGTACATTCAAGTGGGGGCCATCGGTGGTACACGCCGGCGTGAACGTGTTAAAATTATTAATGTCAATGCATATTGATCTCCTAATGATTATTCTTAAAATACTAACTTTCATAAATATTGCTTATCTAAATAAGGGCACTAAAAACAAGCTGTAAATGCATCCATGATTGGATTTGCTAAATTAAAGCTCCGTTTGGAAGTATAAATATATATGTAAATAAATGTTTCAACTGATATAATTTTTTAATTGCAAGAGTTTTTAAAAGTCTCAATCCACCATTATTTGATAAGAAGACGTCGTATAAGTAAGGGTTTCTTGATACTCCTGGTGGCGTAGTAAGTGACGTTGAACTAGTTTAGAATCCTGTTCTCGATTCAGGACAATACCACCTGGTAGTGGGTAAGTTAGCAACTAGAGGCTGACTGTAATGTGTCTATTTTCCAGTGAGCACAGAGTCCGTATTTACGATTCGTGGTAGTCGGTCAATCATGTTTTTTTATATATGTTCTCTTGATGGCGCTTGGTATCATTCTGTTACAGTACGTTACTGAATCAAGTGCCGATATGACAAATTTTACAATTACTATAAACCTTTCGCACTTTGATAACTTTCAGACTAATGCATATTTCATAAGCGAACATCAGTTAACTCTTTACGGCACGAAGGGTAATAAGATGCATAATTATAGAAGTGTTAGTGTAATGATTGATTTGGCGCTTTAGGAAGTTGAAAAATATTATTAGTTTGTTTCAATTTCTAAAAATTCATCTGTGTGTTTTCGCTAGTATATGGTTTTTTATAATAAGCGCTATTCAGCAAGAATGCGTAAAAGATGCATCATTCAGAGTGGTTCAGAAAATAACCCACCATGCTTCAAAGAGTTAAAAGAACCGACGTTTACCAAAGTCGGAACAGATACAGTAATCTCATATTGTAAATATCTCGGTAAAGTAGTTGATCAATTGTTTGATCCAAAATCTTGTAGCAACACGGATGTAAATTTTTTCACCCACACTATCTTCTACTATATTCTTAAAAAAACATGCTATTCAGCTCAGTGTATTGAAATCTGTAGAGTGAAGTTTGGTGGTAGTTAACATATTCATAAGACGCAAGAAGACTCATTACAATCTTGTTAATTTAAAATTTATATGCTATTTATTTAGAAAATCTTGAAAGCAAATTAAAAACTAAGCGTAACTTAAAATTATTTTAACATCTATGGAAGATTTATAAGATCAAAAGAAAAAATGGATAAAAATTAGCAAATTTGATATCAACACCTATGTATTTATTTTGCGAAGCATAAACAAACAACTGCACTCCATACTGAACCACACATTATTAAGATTCAACTCAATGCAGAATTTCAACATACCTTTCTTCTATGTCTCTTTTGCGTTGACTTTTCTAGTGTGATTAAAAACAACAGCAGAAGCAATGTAAATTTCATTTCGTATATAATAAAAACCTAATTAGCTAAAATTTCTCACTTCATACACTCTTTTGATAATATTTCTACACCAGCACGGCGAATGTGTAAACTAAAGGTTGAGTTGTTTTCGTTTGATTCATTACCACCAGGTCTGGAATTGGGGATTCAAAACTTTGGCAAAACATGAATGTCAACGTCGTAGTGTCTTCGAATATTTTCTTCGGTATTAAACCCAAATTGTCTCATCTAGATGTCACTCAATCAGCAATTATCTGTGTATTTCTACATTAAAAAGGATAATCGATATTAATATATTAGTTCTTTAAAGTTGAGGGATTTGAAATCCGACGGTGGAAAGATGTTCGAGTTGCTCTGAGGGTTTTGTAGATTTTTCCTTCATTAGTAGTTTACAACAAAATCATGCTTTTCCATCTATGTTAGTTCATTTACACTGACTTGACTGAGGGTGAAAAATTTCCTTTTCTTTTATATCAACCAACCTCGAGCCCAAAATGGTTCCATCTTGAATATTCTGATTGACTGAGGTAGGTTCGGTGTCCCAGCGTTCTTTCAGCGTATAAATTGAAGTGGAATTTAAAACAATCCTTTGTTCAGAAGAACTTGAGATGAAAAGGAGGGAAAGATGTAGATGTCTTGAATTCTTTTTGTAAAAAATAACAGCAATTAATTTACTTACATAGAAAAAAAGGCAATTGTAGGCTAAAAGGAAAACTGGCGTGAAGACTGAGTGTAAGGGGTCTATTCTGGTACCCCCGGTTGGGTTGGGAGACGTCACTTTTCCCGTTGTTAACGTGCGGAAAAATGATTGCCCCAACCCCACCCGGGGGTACCAGAATAGACCCCTAAGACAAGTGAGTGGGAAAAAAACTTGTGGTGCGTCGGAATAGATGCTATAGAAGTATTTATAAACGCTGAAGATACGAAATATGAGAAGTTGGGCGCAATGTAATATGATGACTCCTTTTTGCGAACTTCAAACTTTATAACTTGCTCTTTTCGTTAGTTTTCTTTGCTAATGTGTAGGACCCTGGTGGCTCAGTGGTAGTTAAAGGCTCGATTCCATTACCGTGGATGCCGGCTTGTTGCACGCTAAATGCACCGGGATCAATCGTCCTCCCAGATGCTTCGTGTGGAAATTTGGAGCGGTGAGTTTTCGGTTGAAGTGTCGTTCTCGTTGCCTGAACACTGACAAAAAGGACAAAGTCTATTAAAAAATAATTCTAGAGTAACTTCAAAACGGGATGTTAGCCCCTTAACAATGAATTATTCTGTACTCTAACTAGATGACCCCTTTCTGTTTTGGGAATGCTATTTCGTATTGATTCAACTAAGATTCCATAGAACACTTGAGATGTTAATGAATTACTTATCATGTTTATATCGAATGATAACGTTTATGAATGACTTAATTTTAGATTATAAGTGTAAAAATGCCATAATTCGGTGCACGAACTGAGTGCGGGATACACTGGTAAGAGGTTAATCTAATTAAACTAAACTACATCCGTCACTTGGAAGAATACTACAGTAAGGAAAACTGGAATTTTATAGAAGCGTTTGAAGTTTGCATCTATCGCCAATAACAGGACGTCTACTTCATTGAAAATTGTCCCGACTGCTCTTTCCATGGGTAAATATTGAAAATGACGTTATGTCTAGAATAAATACGCGTGATTCAGTCTTCCTAGCAACAAAATCCGGGAAAATTCCGTATTGTGACGCTCTTCTTTCAAGTGAAAAAAATGTTACTGTGTGCAGCTGCAGTTTCGCTCAGTTTTTAATTGCATATCTGTGTTGGAATGTTTACTGTGCTATCGTTCACTACTTTATTTTGTATTTCAAAAACAGTTGCAACTTGCAAACAATAAATATGTTATCCAAACGCTATCGCCGAATTTTCCTTATTACGGCAACAAATACAAAAATGATAATTACAAAATACTCTACAATATGCAAATCCAATTTTTGTTTTCCATATAAACTGCATCCTGCATTAAAATAAACATTCACTGATTTTGGCAAGCATTGCTTCCCATGATGGTTAGAAAATAGTTGATTTGCGATCTTTGACATATAGGCTTGTAGCATTGTTACTCATCATACTTTTATCATTAAATTCATAGCAATTTACAAGTTTAGGATGGAATAATAAAATAGAACGATAGGCATATTTTCCGTTTTCAGCTCCGCAGTGCTGATTATTAACAGGCATTCAGAAAATGCTCTTTTTCTTGCGATATATCCTTCAAGATTTTGATACATGGTGTCCAGAAAAAAAACCTGACAAATTTTAAAATGGAATAGTAAGCAATCTATACTCGTTATTTAAGTTTTTCTTTTTGTATAAAATTAGTGAGAGAGGTCAGAAATTTTTGTTACAATGCTTCCTTTTGTTAGTACCAAATGTCACAAACAGGCGGTGCTCTGTATTCAGAAACTGTCACAAATTGTTAAATAGTTGGAAATCTTATGACAATAACGGAAATGAAAATTCGAAAGAAAAAAAATGAAAATGTATTTCGAAACTCAATGTCTTTGAAATTTTCTAATTTTGAATATCACTATTCTCAGGAATGACAAGTCTCAAGCGAAATACAAAAATTACCAGGGGTGCAGTGCAGCCGGAACGCCGTTCCGGCACTGCTTTTTTACTTTCTCGTATGCGAACTATACAAAGAGAAAGTACTGTAATCGTCAAAAAATTCGAACTCTAGATTTTGACGAATCTCCGTGTTTTAGACCTCTCCGAGTCCGAAAAACACAATTTTGGAATTATGTGTGTCTTTGAACACGATAACTTGAAAACTATTAGAGCTACGGGGATGAAATTTGGTATGTGATCTTTATACATAATTTGTAGGTTTTTTTCAAATTTTGGACCAAATCCGTTTACGGGAAGTGTGTCTGTCCACTTTCAGGTGGACACTATAATTCAAAACTTAAATAGCTAGATGGATAAAATTTGGTACACAGCTTTATCATCATGAATGTAGGTCCGTATAAGATTTTGGGCCAAATCCGTCAAAAGGTTGACTGTCTATCGGTCTGTATAATTGCAAAATTGTGAACACAATAACTCTTTAAGATAATGACTTAGATATACGAAATTTGGTATGTGGCCTTCTAACCTTAATTGTAAATTTGTGTCCAATTTTCGTTTCAATCCGTTAAAAAAAGGTGTTCAAATTGCATATTTGGTTCAAAATGCACATTGCGACTGTGTGTTGGCGAGCGTTTCGCTTATTTTACTCAAGTTAGTGTGGTTGACTTTTGACCTTGGCGGTCTACGAAGGAAATAGTAGCGATCGGCAAACGAGCGTTTCGGAAATTACGGCAACCCCCTAAAAGAAAACTTCGTTCTGACATTCTCCAGATAGACGCTTGTGATTAACCAGGTAAAATCTTGTCTGATATCTATAAGACCAAAGGAACATCACCCCGCCCTGCCTAAGCATCCGGGTAAACAACTGAAAGACAGGCCGCCGCAACAGATAGTCGGGCACTGTGCCCCCATTACGAGCGTCTCATGCAGCAACCCCTCGTTTTACAGAGGTACGACCAGTCTTCGGAAGTGGGCCCAAAGGGCCACACCACCATTATTGTGCCATCGGGTTGACGAGAGCCTGCTTACTTATACGGCAGCCTCTCCTCCGCGAACTCACGGTGTCCCCCCGATAGGGTCTGATATCTATAGTAAGATTTCGTACTCAAACACATTAAATAAAGTTGTAGCACCCTCAGTACACGTAAAAATTGCGAATATACGCAATTTTTTTGCAAAATATTAAGTTTTTGGGAATTCAAAAATTTTATATTTTTCATTGTAAATCACCACTCGTAATTTTTTTCTCAAAATACCCAGGCCTTGGGTAAATACCTCAAAAATATTCACCTACCCACTGGGTGTTTACCCACCCCACATTACTGGTCGTATGCGAGAAAGTTTAGGGGAAGCCACTCCCGCTGGTTTCCAAGGGAAGCAAATAAACAATTGTGAAACGCCCTTAAAACAGGGCGGTTTTTGTCATCCATGTTAAAGCGTCCCGGCACTGCTTATTTTGCGACTACACCACTGAAAATGACAGTGACATCAGCAACGTCGCTAATGAAATCGACTGCATAATCACGACCGATGATTTGCTGCATTTTATCTGCGTTGATGACATATGAAAAAATTTCACATTTGTGCTAAGAAGTCTGGAGAATTTGGAAACATTTTTCCTTCTAATGCTGACTTGAACAATTTTCATTTTAACCGTCGAGTGAGAAGACATGCCTCCAATATTAAAATGAATGACATTTCAGAAAAGTTAAATGGTGCTGATTTTGAGATGTACGCGGATGGTGACAAAGACTTGGTGACAAAGTTTGATTCGCCGGGTGCACCTTTAAAAATAATGTTTTATTTCCTCCCTTTTGTTTTAAATTAGAATTTTTTTAACACTCTGGTCCAAGCCAAGCTCTTCGCAATTTATTTTGGAGCTCTGGAAAACGGACACAAATTAAAATTTACACTGGCAGCCTTTCGTCAATTAAGGTTTTAAGGAGTCCTAATAATAAATCAGTCTTTGACACTGAAATTAAGAAAAAACATTATATGGCAAGTGGCTTCGTCGCTTTATTCTGGGTGACAGATCACAACGATAACACAGGCAATGAGACGGTGGACCACTTTGCCAAACTATCTAACGAAATAGGAGAATTTAAAAATATCCCCCTATTCCTTATTATTTAAAAAGATTTAATAAATGGAAGTTGTTTTTACAGGTCCCTAACATTGGAAAAAGGGTTAAAGATTTTGTATCTTCCCCGGATCTTGAGATGTTGAATCAATATATTCTTAACATACTTTGTAACTGGGCATGTCCTTTCATTTCATATTTAAGTCGTTTTCCTCCCTCTACTACTGCAATATGTTTGTGCGGAAGGAAAGGTTCCTCATTACCTATGACACCGATAATTATTTATTTGAGTACATAAACACAAAGAATTTTCACTTAAATCCGACTGCGTTCGGAGATATTTTTTTGAAAAATAACTTATATATATTTTTTTTAATGTTATTTTTCAACTGCATATGTTTTAAAACTATGAAAATATTGTAAAATTAGGCTTTCAAAATAATATTTTTTAAAAAGAACTGAGAAATTTGAAGAAAAATGACTAAAATATTTGCCTTAAGCGAACAGCCATAGACAAAATCATATTCTAAATATACATAAATCCTTGTAGGAGTACATTTTTATGAGAGTTATCTGTGTTATGCTCTAAAATATTTCTTGTACTTCAAAATAGTTATGAGATATAGCTGAACATAGTTACTAAACTGGCAATTTTTCGTAAAAAATGCTTTTCGTTTATATTTAAGCACTTAAAAATAATACTTGATTTTAAAATTGACCTTAGATTTTAGAGGAAAACATCAAGCATATTACAGAAAACAATCTCAGAAAATTTCATATCAATACTGGAATAACTTTTTGAGAAATCATTGTTACGGTCGACAGTTTTCCTCAAAAATATCATTTCTCAGAAAACACATTTAAAGTTTTTATACAACATAAAATAATGCTTACAGTTCGGTAATAAAACAGCTGTAACTCCATTTGTAATTCACGTAAAGTAAAAAGTGAGACAGTTTTAGAAAGCTTGTTTAACAGGCTACAATATTAAGTCATAAAAAGTTTTTTGATAATTTCATCAAAAACGACGATTTTAAACCAGTCGGATACCTTAATCGAGAACTAAGCATACGTTTAAAAAATGTCATTGAATCGGTGATTTATGGGAATTCGAATGATTTTGCAATCTGGAAATATAGCCTTCTTATTAAGTCGGATTCTTCTTATTGTGTTCGGATTACAGACCCTGCGAATTTGTGATCTCGTCACATATTGTCATCACATAAGGAAATGATTGCTCCTTTTACTTGTCACTTGGCTGCATGTTTGTTGAGACTTGTTACGAGTTGGTTTGAAAAGCATTTTATTCTTCTATTCGAAAAGTGTTTTAATCTCTCTTTATTCTTTTTTCAAAAATTCGTATAAATTATATTTTTCCCTTGTACGTATTAATAATTCATTTTATGGTAACAGATTAATTTTGCAATTGTAACTTTTATATTACTGTATTGCGGTTTTTCCATTTTTTCTGATCTAACACATGCGTCCTGCTAAAAGATTTAGCCCGCGGCCTTAGTTCGTGTTCAGGTTTGTTTTCTCCAGGAGAGGGGTCATCGAAAGACTCTACCACATTTGGGTTGAGTCGACCTGTTGGGTACCACAACCACAAGTCGAGCTCTCCCTGCCGAAGTTAACACGGGAACTGAGAGTGAAGTCCAAAAACTGGGCATTCACGGTGGGACTGCTCCACGTAAATGGCGTGTTAGGACTCCACGCCATTCCAGTTTTTAGTCCGTCCATTTAGGTGGCTCATTCACGGAGACCGGTCACTCCGATCCTCTAGGGCTAATGCGCCTACCTCTCCTCCAGCTTTCAAAACGGACCCCTCCCCCGCCTCAGAGAGCCTCACTCCTTCACGGGTCTACATTTTGTGGTTTTCGCCTTTGTGAGAGAGCCTCGCTCCTCTTCCCCACGGTCGCATTTCAGTTTTAGGACCCAACCCTCCAAATGGATAATGAACGAAGAAGTAAATCCAAACATTTAGACCACACCACGCCAATTCTCATCGGATTTTTGCACTGACGACGGGTTTTGGAGCGATGCGACAGAAATTGCGTGGAGCGCTCTGACCGTGAATGTGCAGCTTAATGGCCATCGCCGGCCTCGGTCCAACCCCTCCCGCAGGAGGTACGACCAGTCATAAGAGTAGAGGCAACTCAGACCCAAACCATTACTATACCCACTAGGGAAACGAGATCCCGCTTACTTATCCGGTAGCTACTTATTCGATTTCCGTTTGGCCAGAATTGTTGTAAAAAGCAGTACATTACATGAAACGGAACCATCAAAACGGCCAGCATTTTGAAACGGAATCAAAAAATAAAAATTCCTTACACATATGTTGTTTTTAATGACTTCAAGAAACATTCCTGCCAAATTCTAAGGAAATCGAACAACGCGTTTGGTCTTGACTGCTTAGCAAACAAATTTACAAACAGACAGACGAACGGTCGAGTTAAAACAGGACTTTGTTTGTCTCGGTCAAAAATACCTGGAAACAAAATTAATTTAAAAAATAACAGTTTTTTAAAACACAGTTCCTTAATGTACTAAACGGTTGAATTTTTTGTAATTAATTTCTACTTTTTAGTCTTTAATTTATAATTCGTTATTATAAATATTAAGGAATCTTGAAATCAAATTTTCCTCAAACAAGTAGCGCCACATATATGGGTTGAAAATTTAATTAAATTGATCGATTAACTGATAATTAAATTCTAAAAATATTAAAATAGTATATTGTCATTGGGAATACACAAGGACACAAAATTTCAAAACTCTAGAACATCAAGAAATGATAAAAATTCGATTATAAAATTCCATCCTTACAAACACGAAACAAATAAGTATAAAAAAAATATGTGTTCAATAAACGAAAAGGAATTCTAAAATTACTAAAAAAAACCCGATAAACAGTGCACAATTTTACCGTCGATTTTTTAAAACTTTTTCTTGCACTTAGAACTTTTAAATAAATTTGTTAAAAAAATCCAGGCACTATAGTTACTGCTCTGTACGTAACCTTGAGGAGGCTTTGTATTCTTCCGTAAGCATAAAACCAAAAACTGTGTCATCTATTCTCAACTTGATGCTTAAAACTTTTGATACTCTAGCTATTTAGATCTGGAGACGAACCAAGGTTTCCTGATAGCGAGTAGACGCTGAAAAACAAGGGTTACTATCCTAACTAAGCATTTACTTTTAGCTTGTTGTTAGTAAACAGATATTAAAATGACAGAAAGAGTGTTCAGAATAGTTTTCGAAGGTTGAATGTTGACGTGATGTTGAGCTCGTATGGGAATAAAAGTTAACTTTCATGCAACCGGATTGAACCGGTTTTGAGAGGATAGACTGTTTCAGAATAGGGTTAATTCTATCAGAGGAGCTTGGACATGAGTCAGAAGTTTTGTTGATTGCAAACTTCCTTAATTATTCAGTTTTACAACAGGTTTGACCTAGTTCCAAAATTTTCTTTACAAATTAAAGGCATTTCAATCGATAGAGTGACTGCTTTGTTTAGTTTTAAGGACGTCGCAATAAATTGGATTCTTTTAAAGTATTTTCTAAAGAAATTAAGAGAAAAGAAATATTAACTTTCTGTTGTGAATTCATTACCAGAAACTAAATAGACAGTAGAGAGGAAAACTCAATTCTACACTGCACAGTAATGCATATTTATGCCATTTATAATTTTCCTATTCCTATTTAAAGGTATGTATTTTGACTTTTTCTTTAACTTTCCAGCGGGCACGCTTACGTAAATTTTACGACATATCGTGCATCGTATTACATATATATCGTATTGTTTTAAAAAAATAAATGCAACTTTTATTTATGTTATCTGTATTTATTAGCTTAATAGTAAACAAAGATTTTATAAATAAAAATTGCATTTAAATTTATAAAAGAACGATAGAAATATGTAATACGATGCACAATGCAAGTATCTCTTGCGAACGTGCGGCCGCTGGAAGGTTAATGCTTTTTAAAAAACTGATAAAATTGAAAAAGTGCAAATTGGAGTATTGGTATGTATTTTAACTTTTTCTTTAAGGCTTTTTTAAAGAAATGATAAAATTGAAAAAGTGTAAATTGGAGTTGGTTTTCGTAAGCAAAGTGTATCCATTTATAAGGAATAACTCAATCGCAGTTAAGAATTAAAAACTGTTAAATGTAGGATTAATCTAGATAAGATCTCTCTGTTAAGCAAAACATGCCTTAAACCCATTTTTTAATTAAAACATAGCGAACTCCATTTTAATTGGATGAATAGAAACAAAACTTCTAAAAAGTCATGTTCAATCATATAAGAAAATAAAACGGAAATTTCATGCAAGTTCTTAGGCTGGCAATGCCTCTATCTAACAGGAAAGTTATGATATGTACGGTTGGCAGCTGTCAGCTGTTTTCTTTTCTGTAACACTACCTTTGACATAGCTTTGCTTTTTATTTACTCCGAACTTGAATTGCAAGTACAGATGTAAGGGTGGAAAGAATATGGAGGCCTTTCTAGAAGGGTGCCGTTTTTTTCTACTCATGACCGAATAAGATCGGCAATAATTTAGCCCTTCTTTTGATGGCAATTTTCATCTTTTTTTGATTACGGATTGAAAAGAACTTTGGAATGAATAGGGGATAATAGCCTTTGTTGCTGAAAATCCCCAAAACCCCCCAATCAAATCAAAACCAATGTAAGGGTGATATTTTTATGCAGCTACTTGTAAAATAACCAACAATGTAGCTTAATGAAATTACAGTTTAGTTTTTAAGTTTGCTTCTAAACTCGTTTCTGTTTTGACAAAAGCAAATTTTTCAAGCTGCAATTTTATGATTTGAGGGGCCGATAGAAACAGTAATAATTATCACTGTAAAGTGAATAGGAACACAGATTATAATCTGTGTTTCTATTCACTTTACAGTCCATTAACCAATTTTTTTTCGCATTAACACATTTTGCTAACACTTATATGTATTTTGATGAAACAATTTTTTTCTCTGCAAAAGAGTAATAAAAGTTTAAGGTGGTAAATTTAAAGCCATCAGACAGTGCGATTAATTTGTGTGTAAAGTTGTATATAAAACGAAAAAAAAAATTTTAGATAATATGTATGCAAAGTCTCTTATCCAGAAAATGGTTTTGTTGCTACTTTAATAAAAAAAAAAAAACACCCTCCCTCCTCCGAACCTGAAAAACATTTTAAATAGACGAAAAATCAATGTAAAACAGAGGATATGTTAGAAAGCTATTCATAAAATACTCACTGCTGCTGTAGCTTTTAGATTTAAAGACGTATCTCATTTTCATCGACGATGTTAATGGTAATGTACTAATTTACAACCTTATGTATTAAAAAAAAATGTTAAATTCATCCAAGAATGTTAATTAATACAATTTTTATTCGTAAGATATTTTTTATGCAATAATTAATAGTTTTCCTAACCAGATGGCTTAGCTCTTTACACTCACCTACGTCTACTAAAACATATCGTGTGTCATTAGAAAGAGCGCAAAGGAAAATAATATGTTCAATATTGTTCCTATTCGCTTCCATATTATGAAATGAATAGAAACTATATTTCTATTCACCCCACATAAGGGCGTAAACTGTAGGTCTAAAACGGGGAAATTCATCAAAATCTTGAAATCGAATCTTGACGATAACAGTATTGTCTCTATGCATGCGTCGTTTACTAGAAAGTAATAAATGAAATAAAGCTGCGAATCGGTTTTCTGCATACTATTCACGAAAGTCAATATAATAGCCGTTGCTTAGAATATTTGAATAGGCAAATTCGTACTTTGTGTCGATGGTGAATAATTGTTTCTCGAATAAGAGTTTCTAGGCAATCTTTTTTGTCAACACCAAGAACAGGTGGTTAAATACTCACTCACTCACCGACAGTGGTCTTTTCCTTATCAGCACGTGTTATCAAAGTAAATGGAAACTGACAAAGGGGAATGTTATTAACCAAAGAATAAAAAGTCCAGGCGTGACCATTAGAAGAAAATAGATGTTAATTTGTGTCTAACGGAAAGATGGACGACTATAATACTGAAGAAAATCACAGCTGGCGATGGCGGTTCGTCAGTTCAGAAACAAGCAATGCTGCAAAAGATACTTCGCAATGGTTGAAATGGACACTCATAAATAGTGTCAATTTTCTAAGTCCAAAAACTTTTTTTCCCCCATTTTCTTTATGTGTCGAATTCCGAGGAACGATCACGATTTTTTTCACAATTTAAGAGCGATTAACAAATTATTACATCAGTTTTGACATCAGATAATCAAGCTCTCAATATGGAAAAGCCGGCAAATCAGTGGCGGCGACTCGGGGGGGAGGGCGGTTGCACCCCCCTTTTTTTATTTCATTTCAACTGTCTAAAACTAGGTTACGTTGGCGTCCGGGAAAGCTGGCTATTTTTTAAACTAAATTTTAAAATTCTGTTGCCTACCCCTATGCTCTGGGGTACTTTTAGGGACCAATAAATTTTTTGCCCCTCCCCCACTTTTGCCATCCAATTGCCGGCACTTCGGCAAATGCTGTAGAAAAAAGAGAAAGTTAGGAGGAGGAAATAAATACAAAAGGTTCTACAAATCTACAGCTCCGACGCAACCAGCTACGTATAAGATGAAAAATGTAAAATTATTTGAGAAATTTGGTGGAAGAATTTAAATAATGTGGATAACAAAAATGAGAAACACAACGTGACAGTTCTTAAATTTCTTTTATCGTCTTATATCGTCAGTAATAGTTTTGTATTAAATCGTGATCCTCGTGAGTAATAGTTTTATATTAATCGTGATCCCTTCAAAATACTTCAGGCGATACCGACATGCATACTAAATATATCTACTAGATCGCCAACGAAAAGCTGTTCAAACCGATTGCGCAGGTATTTGATGATACAGCGTAATGCGTGCTCTCACAAGCATCGGCCACGTATGAAAAATGACATTTCCATAATATAATGCATTTCTGAAATATGAAAAATTCTTTTTAAAAATAATGGCGAATTTTTTGTTTACTTTGCAATGTTTATTTTAAATAGTAGTAACTAGTAGTTCTGTGAACAGTAGACCGCACTCCCCCCAAATAAAAAAAAGCTAAGATTTTCTCTTCATCACATTTTTTAAAAGCTTAGCAAATGTTATTCATTGTGAAAACAGCTTTCATCATAATTTGACTCTCCAGGAGATACACTGGTGTACAAAAGTTTAGCGCAATTCTTATGGTGCGACAAATTGGAGGTTAATATGGATAAAATGGTTCGCAATCTGCTGAATTAGCAAAACATCTCTAGCTCTTTTACTTCGCTTATCTTTAAGCGGCGTATCGAAATATTTTGAAAAAGATGGCACCAAAAATCCACAGAGAAAAACTGAATCCTTAAAATGGTTATTTAAAAAATATCATCGAGAAAATTTTACTATTGAATAGGCATCAAATTATAATATTTTTTCCAACTCACTTCGTTCTACAGAGCGTTCGAACTATAAAGATGGAACTCAAAATAACTTGGAGATAAATATTACAATTTGGCAAAGAAATATGTATGAGTGAAAAGTTGCCGTTGCTATGAAGATCAGACGATTTATAAGGCAGGCGAAATTATCTTGCCGAGATTGCATTTCTTGGCGAGAAGCGTCTGATAATTCCATTTAAGCTTAACAATTACATGCGAATTTTTAGTTTTTTTAAACTGGTTACTGCGCCATATAGAGTAAAAAAGAAATGGTTTAGATGGCAAATGAGTTTAAATATAAATTTAGAATTAAAAGATAGCCAAAGATTATAAAAATAGGTAATATTTATTCGGCGAAAAGCGGATAACGATACACAGCGATACATACAGTCGGACCTCTGTTTAACGAACCTCTATTTTGTGAACTTTTTCTTGGAACCGAGAACATTTTGCGAATTTCTTCGTAAAATAACCTCCAAATAGCGAAGTGCATTCTCTATTTAACGAACTTTTTCTTGTGATCCAATATTTTTTTTCTCCCTATTTCTCAAAATATTTCTAAACATTTCAAACTTATTCTTTCTTTGAACACATTTTATGGTGATCAATGATCTTGAAGTTGGAAAATGTCAAAGCGAAAGTGCTTGAGCATCAGAGAAAAAAAAAATTAATTCTTCATGAGGTGGATAAAGGCGTGAAAAAAAAAGGATATTGCTTTAAAATTTGGTATTCCTCCAAACAGCTTACAACCATAATAAAAAAATCGTGATAAGATACAAAATTATGATTCATCGAATTCTTGTTCAAAACGTTTAAAAGCATGTGTCTATGAAGATGTGGATGAGGCAGTTTTGAAGTGGACAGTTTCAAAAATAAAAACAATACAGCAATGAATTGCGATGAAGACGAAGATGATGAAGATGGAAATGATCATGATGCAGAAATCAACAAGCCTTCGTATGATGAAATGCTAAAATTCGTTAATTTTAATATAAAACTATTTTTTTTTAATTTGAAAATACCGTGTATTCCCGGACAATGTTTTGTTTTATTCTTGTTTTCCTTGCAGATTTCTTTTTGATGGGTAAAATATATAAAATAGATATTAATTTACAAAATAAAGGTGTAATTAATTACTTTTTAATAATATTTAGTGTTTATGAATTTAAAATCTGTTCTGTGTAGCTTAAAGTATTTTAAAAGGTGAATCTCTATTTAACGAATTTTCCATATAACGAACTTTTTTTCGGGATTTAGCGACTTCGTTAAATAGAGGTCCGACTGTAATTTGATTTGATTTGAAAAAGGGGTTTTTGGGATTTTCAGTTACAAAGGCTATTATTCCCTATTCATTCCAAATTTCTTTTCAATCCGTATTAAAAAAAAAGAAACGAAAATTGCCATCAAAAGATGGGCTAAATTATTGCCGATCTGATTCGGTTAAGAGAAAAAAAAATGGCACCCTCCTATAAAGCCCTCTATATTCTTTTTCAGCAATACATAGCCATAAGCGGACTGTGTTTATTTACAACTCTGATGTCATTATTTTAATTTTTGGTTGCCACTCACTCTTTTATTACCAATTAACATAATAATTATATATAATTAAAATAATTATTTTATTACCGAATTAAAATAAATAGAAATAAAACATATTCAATGTTTTCTATTGCTTCAAGAAATATTTCTGTCAAATTTGAAGGAAATCGAACAATGAATTTGGTCGTAATAGCGTAACAAACATACAGCCAGACAAGTGCAAAATGCTGGAGTTAAAACGTAGACCTCGCTTCGCTCGGTTAATTATCATGCCCTTTTTTATTAATATTTTGTATAATAAAATATGTTTAGAATTCAGATTGGCGCATTAAAATTAACACATAAATAGTTTTGCAATAATGTGATAAATCATCACCACCAAAAGGTATCTGAATTAATATTAACTACATATACTTTTAAAACACTGGTGCTCATAACTGTTACCTGACATGCTTATTAGCAACCCCAATACAGTTTGGTAAACTGATTGAGAAATCTTTTATGGGGTTTTAAATTATCCTTGAAAATATGTTTAGACAGAATATAAATATCACAAGTTTTTAAATTAATAATATTATTAAAAACATTGTTATTTGTATCTGTGATAATCCTATTAAATACAGTAACAAAAGATTTAGTTGCAATATGGGTGTTATAGCATTTTTTAGAAATATGAAACATGCAAAATCTTGATAGGCTATGCCAGAAAAAAATAACGATGTTTTATTTTACTGCTATACACAACATAACATCCATCTAATTGAACTAATTACTCCATGGCCAAAGAAAACAAGTCAATACCTTCTCTGTAAAATATAACCAAGCATCGTTCTGCTTCTTTCTTTTAAAACTGTATTTCCAATTCACTGACTAGTTCTAATGGGAAAGCTCAGCACGGCTCTCATCTGGTATACCGCAGTTCGCAAGTATGATATTTTGACGAATTCTCTTGAAAAGATAGGTATTGATTCTAATTCAATATGCCCTTTGCTACGTCATGAGCAGATTACACATCAAGCCATGCTTTTAGCGGCGCACGAAAAGCGTCTATAATGAGACGTTCCTGGAAACCAAGGTCTGATTGAAATGACTTTTTCTGTCATATATTTTTCGTCATGGCTCATTGAAGTTGAAGGTAATTCGACTCAAGAGATCATGAACTAAACAGTTTTATTCCAGTCGAAACTTGCATGAATACAGGATAATCATAAATTATCGGACCCCATTAAAAATTAATAAAAAAAATTCTATAACGTAGAAACTTCGGGGTTTTTTTTAATGAGAGAGTAGTTTAAAGATTTTTTTTTTTTCAGATAGGTAACCAGCCGTTAAGGCGCTCTAAATTTGGTGCAGCGGGAGAATCCCAACGCAAGTGTCAAAATGGCTAACGCGCAGCAGAAGAACGTCTCTGGTTCCACGAAAGGAAATAAATTGCAACAGTTCAAAGACGTTTTCGGTTAGAGTATCGAAATTGAGAGTCTCCAAGTAAAAACTCCATCAAGCGTTGGTATGAGAAATTTAAGGGAAAAGGAAATGTGCATCATAGGAGAGGTGCTGGATGACCATCGGTCTCAGAAGAAATTGTTGAACGAGAGAGGGAGACTTTAACTCCTTAATGCTAATATAACCTCTGGGAACGCCCACTCAAGTCCTTCTCAGCGGCTGGGTTTGTCGCCCGTTCAACTTCAATGAAATACATTCCTTTCACCTCTCTTACCTTGGATCTTTCATTTAGAGGAAATAGGACTGAAATTAATCTTTCCTTTCCCATTGTGAATAGAAAAGTGAACTTCGGCCTCTACCGGGTTTGGGCATTCAGGAGTTCATCTGTGCCTTTCAGGCACTGATTTAAACTCTGACGAAGAAGCTGCCGATATGTGTTGCGACCATCAGCAAATGAAACTTTCAACTCATTAGACTTTAGGAAAAATATATTATATTACTGCCCATTTCTCAACAATTACCGACGAAATGATTAAGGATTTATTTTTTCAATTAAAAAAAATTGAAAAATAAAGCTACCTTCGGAAAAGCTGAAAGGTCCCAGCAAACACAAATTGTATCTTTTTCAAAAAAAAAAAGTTAGAAATTTCATATTAAGTACTTTTTCTTTAGATCATTTTTAGAATTCACTTTATCAGAAAATAACGAATTAGGACTTGTTTAAATACTATTTCGTACTTCCAAATACGAAACCCCTTTAGAGCGGCCAATTTTACTTGGCACGAAGGGTGGCCGCTGTAAAGAAGTTTCACTGTACAATACTTTCTCTTTGTGAACGTAGTGGCCAAATGTCCTCCCGTTGGTGTGGTGCGGAAGTTTGGAGAGGAGGGGTGCCAGCTCAGATGCCGTCCTTGCCATCTAAACGCGGTTCAAAATTACGTCCCAAAACAGCTCTCGTGTTGCTTGAAAACGAGAGATTAATATAACTAAACTAAACTTCGCTTTGCATACTTCGTATACGAGAACCAGAGTGAGATAAGAATAAATAGGGTCATTCAAAACGAGTTAAAAAAGCGAGAGTTCCGCGAAAGAATGATTAGTCGTGACAGTTGTCATGGAAGCTATTCTTCAATACAACAAAATCTAGGTTAATAGCAACAACAACAAAAAGAAGCACCAAAGACATGTAATGGAATTTATTTTCAACATCAAATTTAAATAAACAATTGACGGATGAATAGAAAACCTAACGTGAATCAGTCGCTGAGCTGGCAGAGGGCAGCTACACCACGGTTGATCCAGTGTTTCTCCGGCTTGTCGGACGGCAAGTCGATCATCATGACGAAGTTGGTGGAGTGACCGGTGGTGCTCAGAGTGCCCCTCCGAGCACTCGTCTTATAGACTGGGCAGCTGTAAGACGCAGCCTGGACGAACTCGCTGCGTTTACCTGGCTTTATCCATATCTGGAAGGGAAGAGGTCAAGGAGACACATAGCACGTTTGAAAAATGGAAATCATTTCCATTCTACATATGAGTTTGAAGTTAACAGAATTTGAATTACAAATAATGCTAATTGATCAGTTAATGAGTGTTAATATTATGCAATTAGGTAGGAATCAACTCTAAAAATACATATTTTTTTTCGTAGCATAAAAATATATATTGCTACATTTTTCTAAAATTACTTACTTCTTTATAGGAAGTCTACCGTGCAAAGAGTTCTGCGCAGCAACAAACGGCGCACACTACGCTACTTTTTAGTAGAGTAATTAAAGTCTGTTTTTAAAAACGGTTTTTATTAAATTTATTTTGTTTCTGATTACATATATTTCGCATAAAAGCTTATTAATTTTGACAGTTCAACTATATTCTTCTTAGAATATTTTCCAGGGGATTAATTTATATTACGACAAAACACTTCAAAATAAAGATTTACAAAAAAAGGAAAGAAATTATAAGACTCATTAACTTATGAATCGAGAATGGAGATTTGTAGCTGAAATCAAGAATACGCAATATGATATCTCTTCTTAATATATAAATATATTAAGAAGTATATATTATATATAATATATTATATTATATTTTATAATAACAGATATTATAAAATTCCATAGTTTTCATCGACAAAACAACTGTTCATGATACCCGTTTAGTTGGTGATAGTACATTGATTGGCAAACACCCAGATGGAAAATAACCACGGAAATCATTTGTGCATAAAAATTTGAATAGGATATTATGAAAGTGATTTAAAAAACGAAAAAGATAGCCAAAAATATTAATAAAATTGTAATAAAGTTGTAACACAAATCCTGCAACAATTAATGGAACGGTACAGGAAGGACACTGAAATAATAAATTTTGGCGCTTAACCTTACATATGTTCATGGTCACCCTAATTCCATAAAATACACCAGAGAAAAGTGGAGAATCGCCGTGCACAAGTAAACACTGATTCCAGAAAATGAACAAAAACAAATAATTTGTTCACTAATTGTATACAGCTAAGGTTCTTGTAGAAGGATTCCTTTGAGCCCTAGTCGCCACAGCTAACAAAGGGTTGTGTTATCTTATAACTATGAATCATTGTGTTATCTTGATAATCGACGTAAAAGCAAGTTCTTTCGACATACGGTCGTTGCCCTTTAAGATGAAAAACATGCAATCAGCAAAAAGAGTGGAAACAGAATAGAGAGGCACGGTTGAAAAGTACGCAATATTTTCATTGAAATTAAATTGCGCATGCTAAAAATAACCTTCGAAAATGTTGTCCTTTTCTTTGTCAAGTATTTGTAGTGAAGGAAATCAAGTATATGGTAGGGTAAAGTGCCTCATCCCGTCGATGGATATACACCAAAATTTGATGAAGATAAAACATTTGAGGTAAAGATCACGATCGCGTCCAAATTACACTTGTTTAGCTTGTTCCGTTTTTGAGTCAACGTGTTCACACAAATACTGCGTCCAAAAACGATTTAAAGAGATCTAAGACGTAGAAATTTATTTATTTATTTATTTACGATTCCAATACAGTAGAGCCCTGGGAATCCGAGCCTCAGGAATCCGGACATCTTTTTTTTAATTTTCTGAAAACTTTTTACTGAAAACTGAAGAAAAAATAACAATTACGAATCAGAAACAAAGCTAATATTAACTTAAAAGAAGTATTCGAATCTGAATACAGTACCTTCTATAGTAAAAACAAACTCAGATATCTTCTTTTTACCCTCAATTTGTTTGCCACTTTACCATGCAAATCATCGCGCACTTACCATGCGAATTCACAGAGCACTCAGAGTCAAAATACTCTACTGGATTTGGTAAATCCAGAGTATTCTACCGAATTTCTAGGATAATCCGAATTTCCTAAAATCCGAACAAAGGTCAGATCAAATTAGTTCGGATTCCAGGGGTTCTACCGTACTTTCTCTATTTATACTTCGTATACAAGAAAGTAAAAAGCACAGTAGAAAGAGTGAAAGGTTGGAATTGTTGTCATGCGGATAAACCAACAAGGCTGTGCACATACGAGCGGTCAGGCACGTTTTCTCCGCTGCAAATCTTATGACGTTATCCGAATCACGCGGCTCGCTTTTTAATCTGAGTTCACCTATATGAGAAAGTAATGCTATCGTCTGACATTTTTTTTATTTTATATCAGATTTTCCAGACACGCGTGCTAAAACAGAGTCAATGACTAAATAAAAACTTTTGAAGCCTTCTTCGATTTATAGGGAATGTTAGATTTTACTCAGTGTTATTTAAACAAAGTGCTTTGGTCCTAATCTAAAGAATTTCTTCGTTTTAATCTTAGAAGTTAGTGATACTCCTTACATTCTCGTTTACGAAGTACAAGAAGAGAAAATATGTAATGTGAAAAGATTTGACTTCGTGATTTTGACGAATCTCCACGTTTTAAATTTACCTAAGACCGAAAAATAAATACTTTTGGAATTATGTCTGTCTGCGAACAAAATAATTTTAAAAAAAGGAACGAGTTTGACATATGAAATTTAGTATGTGGTTTTTACTTTACTTTAAAATTTATATTCGTGTCAAATTCTATGTGATGGCACATGTCCATGCGAGCACGAAAACTCGGAACAATGAACTAGTTATATGAAATTTGGCATATGATTTCATCACTAGAATTGTAGATTTAGGTCAAATTATGGACCACATTCCTCTACTTGTTGACTGTCTGTCGGTCTGTCAATTCGTGTGTATGTGAATGCAATAACTGAAAAATGCATCGAGCTGGAGGGAGTAAATTTAAGAATGTCACCTTTACATCAAAATTATACATATATGTCATTTTTTGGACCAAATAAGTCAAAGAGAAGAGATCCAGCATGCAAATTCCATTCTCTTCACTATACGACAAAGCCAAACTGGAAACGCACCATATTGTGGCAGTATACGAAAAAGTCGAGGGGAGAACACTCCCTCTGGTTCCTCCAGGTTTTTAATATTGGTTTCTGGTTCCTCCAGGTAAATTGAACCGTTCTATAGCTGTCAAATAAAGCAAAGTAGAAAAAGGCAATCTGCATTTTCAATTTTATGTTTGAACGGCCTGATTCATTACGAAGATAAGACTGTGAGGTGATAATTTTTGCCACACAGAGCCAACATTCGAGATAAAGAATTCCACGATCAAAATGCTTTACTATCGATAAAGAACCTACTTATCGAAATATTTAATCACATTCTCAATACAGAAACTATATTTTGAAATGAAACACACGGTCCACGTTAAAGATTGCAAAACGAAACAATCAGCTTTTACGGCCGGAACACTTGAATGTTCAAAGCAAAACATACATTGAGTAACTAGGAATACCTTGCAGCAAGTTTGTTTATCAGAAAAATTTCTTTCTTTTTTTTGCATTGATCTCTGTATCAGTGGCGTAGGCAATAGTTTTGGCATACGCAGAGAATAAAATATTTCTGCTGCCTCTTGCGGCTTTATTGCACTTCGCCTTAGCAACGATACAGAGTATTAAAACTATCTATAAACTATAAAGAGTATCTGTATTTAAACTACGTGGGGCCACTTAGGTAAAATCACTTGACCTTGTCTCCTCAACCTATATAGAAGATGAAGAGAACGCCTACATTCGTTCGAATCCCCACAGGTGGGGTTGTCACCTCGCAGAAACGGTGATACATATTCAATCTGAATATTTAAGGTCAACCAGGGACACAGAGGGATTTCGGTTCCTCCTCAGTGACTGCCGTACTTGGGGATGGGGAGTCTTTCAGTAGAGGGATAGTTTTTATGGTAAGGTAACAGTGGCGGCGATTGGATGGGAAAAGTACGGGTTAGGGGGATTTATAGACATCTGGAATACTCGGAGTGTAGGGAGTAAACAACAAAATTTTTAAAAAATTAGTTGTCAAATTAGCTAGCTTCCCTGGACACTATTGTTTTTTTTTATATTCCTAGGTTTAGGCAGCTAAAATGAATTAAAAAATTATTTTTTCCCTCAAAACGTAGGTTGGGTGGCAAGTAAGAGGTCCTGTTGCATACGGCGGGTCTAAGTAGTTCGTTGCGTAGCCTTTTGGTGATTTGGTTTCAATTTCCTAAATGTAATTTTTTCCTAATGAGGTTATAAGGGATGGAATGAAGATTCATATGAGAAAATGTATAGACTTGATTTGCTAGACTAATATACCATTTGGAAAAGTATTTAAGTGTGATAAATTATTTCCCAGTAATAAAACGTGTATAATTTAATTTCCATCGAAATTCATCTTCCTCAGTTTTCTTTTTTTAAAATGAGTACCGGGAAGCAGTCCAAATAATTCCTCACGAAACCACTGGTTAACAAGCTCTGCGCTTTCTCATTCGAAATGTGTGTTGGTGGTGATCGCGCATTCCATTGATAACTTTCCCAATTCTCAAAAATGCAAATTTTATATTCTTTCGGGTACAGAGATCGCTGCAGTAAGATACAACACCTAAGCACCTGTCAGTTGAGCTTTCCTAAACACCTAAATTTATAGTTTCATTTCGTATATGTGGGAAAGATTAGAATTGATATATACGGAGATATTTCAACTGTGGATAATGTGTGAGACCAACTGAAAGAAGTGATAAAGAACTTGATTAAAATCATAAAATCTTGAGAAAGCGTAATCGAATTAATCTGATATGGATCAACATAGAAGAAAATGAAGGCATCAATGCTCGTTAATATCCATTATCGATCTAGATCGCAATGACCTAAACTTCACACTTCAGAGTGCATCAGAGCAGTGGCGTAGCTGCAGTTTTTGCCGTCCTTCCTTTACAACTTAATAGGGCACACAAACCTTAAAATGAAAATAATAAATTTCCGAAAGAAATAGCATTTTATTTGTAACGCAATTCGTCGTTTGACGCCTTCGTTCTCTGCAGATAGGTTCACCACCAGTCTTTCTTTCACATACTGGCAATTTACCGACAAAAGGTGAAATATACGAATTCAATTCAGGGCCAGATTTGCACATTTCTTCGCCTTATGTCAAAGTATATTCTGTACCCTCCTCTCAAAAAGTTAATATACGATAGTTTATCTTTGAAACAGAAAATCGCTTCACACAGTCTTTATAATCTTTGAACCATAATAAATTTTTAATTCGGAATTATACTATTTATGAGGTAACACAACGCCAACACCTGCAAAAATACTTCATCGAATTTCTTGAAATCGTGTGAAATATCTACTAGAACTCCTTCGTTCGCGCTTTTGTCCGTGAATAGGCTTGAAGGGTCATTGAAGTGGACAGATCTTATTAAATGGATTTCAATTCAAAAAAGTGCAAGGACAAGAGAGGACAAGGTCGACAGAAAAAAAATGTATCGTTCAATATATTTAATGCAATGAATGTAAATTTCAAAAACATCATTTCATACGGTCTTTTCAAAATAATAATTGAAAAAATAATTACTAATATAATAGCCCAGATCTGTCTCTCACTGATCCAGTAACGCTCTGACGTTACCAACAATAAAATTCGCGCTATAGTACTGCGAGACGTTAAAAACAGCAATATTTCATTGTTAGAGCACCTAAATTTCAGTAATTTTAAATTTAAAAAGTAATTGTCGTTCTAATTTCAAATTTAATAGCTCTAAAATAGTGAAATAAAATTTGCTATCGATTGATAACAAATTTATCTCGCTATGATCAATAGTTCCGGAGAAATTTTAAATTATATTAATCATATATTTCAAATTAATTTCCGTTTTTTTATTGAAAGTAGTAAATCACGTCAGTGGTATATCATGCGCGTGATGTAGTTCGACCGCCACGATGCATCTTATTATTCATTGCAATCGTGATGATATAATTTGAGAATATTTTTTGGCAACGTTAAAATTTACACAAAGACATCTGAAGTACAAGGAAAATTGTTAAACAACGAAAAATACTTCACACGGAATGTTGTTTACCAAGAGGTTTTTTAAATAAAGAAATATGTAAATAAAAAAAATATTTCCTGTCGTAAAACATATGTTTATTTTATTTTTCAATCAATGTTAAACATTTCTCTCGCATATATATCTATTTAAAGACGTCAAATTTGAAGGGAAATCTCTGGAATGAAGAGGCAATTTGCACCCGTCATACCATGACGGTGATTTTCTAGTAATTGAAATAATTGAATTTCAAAAATAATAAATTAAATTTCAAAATAATAATTGAAATAATTGAAAAGTAATGTAAATATTTGGTTGTTATTTCTTCTCTATATGTGCCACCTAACAGCTGCGCCCTAGGCCATGGCCTAGATTGGTCCTATGGAAAATCTTGGCCTGATTACGTTATCTTTTTTATATACAAAATGATTGAGCTATCTTTTATTTATTTACAACCCACTCACTCATTGGGTCTGGAGCGGTTAAACCGCCGACGGCGAAAGTGCACACTCAGCCCTCAAGAGGTCGGAAATAAATAAGCAAGGTTGCAACCACAGACAGTACCAAACCGAAAATCACAGATTTAGTACAAAAATAGTTACAATATTCACAAATAATAGTAAAAATAAAACCAGAGAAAATTAGTCATTAACAAACACTCTGTAAACAAGTTACATCATAAAAAAGGAAGAAACAATCATCATTTACAAACAATACATAATGCGGTACATGTACAATACAACAGAAAACAAGACGAGCATAACCATAAATGAAAAACATCTGAATTGTAATGAACCACAGCAGGTCACCTCTATACACACATATATATATGAAACACATACATAAATATAAAAACATCCGTTAAACATAATTACACACACAAGAAAAAGGGCAAGGTCAAAAAACGAGGGTGCCCCCAAGAGAGAGAGAAAAAGAAAGAAAAAAGTAAACCCTAGTCTTCAAGTTCCAAACTGTCGCAAATTCCAAAACCAATCTCCATGATTTTAAACAATTTCCCCAATAGAAAGGAATTTTTGCTGAGAGTTTTGAACCAAACAGATTTAAGGGCAGCTTCTGGAGGAGAGAAGTGAAACTCCCTCGTAAGATTACATTGAAAAACAGCAAAAAATGATTGAACTAGCGCCGCTCTCTTCTTGGTTATAAAGTTGTATTCCTGCATGTCTGATATTGCCACCCCTTTCGAAGTACCATCCCCTATAGCTATCTCACTTCCATCAGAGCCATTTTGACTAATATAAAAGTATAAACTGAAATACTTGATTCGGTTCAAAAGGATACAATAGGAAGAGTATCGTAGAGGACCTTCGGATAAGATTCATTCAGCACCATCCGTACACGATCCCAACGAGCTCCTTCTACGAACAAACCCTTTAAAATACAACAGATTGAACATGCAAATGAATTCATTAGACTTTTAGTTGGTAAAATCATAATGATTAAATTCATGCAATTACTCACTGTTACATAAGCTCCGTCTTCAGGTTTCTCCTCCACTTCAATCTCGTATTTCAGAATTTCAAACTGATACCCTAAGTAATCGATGGGGATTTGGTATTTCCGAGCGTAATTTTGCGATACACCTGAAATAAAGTTAATAAGATCTAACGGTACAGAAACAAGGAAAGGTGCTTTTAATGACAGGGGAGAACGCATTTAAAAAATTAAAACAGAGATTCAGAAGAAATTTATTATGTACTTCGAACCAATTTTTTTGTGATATCAAAGGGAAAAGAGCCATCTAAAATCGGATGTTTTTTTCATCATAGCCAAACGTCCTTCCGGAGACTCTGCAACACTTTAACTAAACGGTTTGCAGTATGAGTATCGTAAGTTTCGAAGCGCAAATTGATTAATCAGTTCTTATGCTCTCAACTGTGCCATATTCTTTTCGCTTGTTTTAGTTTGGATTATTCGTTTTTTGAAACAGTAGAAAATGCAAGGCAACGAATTTTGCTAATTTTCCATTTGTGATACAAATTATGAAATGTCCCTTGTTTCGTTTACTTAATTAAATGAAATATTTTAAATTAGAATTGGGAGGATGAGAACGAGCGAGGGTAAAAGGCATCTGGTGAATGGTATCATTTTTTATACCCCCTCATCATATTTGGCTATAAAAAGTGATATACACGCTCTAATAATTTTTTTCGTAGCGCCCCTGTGACCAGGGGTGTAGAGCTTCTTTTTCACGAGAAATAAATAAGAAAAAATTGTGAAAAAGTCCTTAAAACAGCGCAATTTTTGTCACCCAGGTTAAAGCGTTCCGGCACTGCTTTTAGAGCGTCCGGGTACTGTTTTATTTTGCGACTACACCACTGCCTGTGACTCACGCCCACGGTACCTTTACTCCCTCTCTCTTTGCCCCCCGTATCACACTACGCCACTAATTGGCGGATAAAGATAATTATTATAAATGCTTACACACCAGATGGCAGCACCACCAGTCTGCAATGCATAGATCACTGGAGAAAATAAACTAAGATCTTCTTACAGCCAAAAATAGTATAAAAGCCTGTGATCAACCTTTTCTCCACTTGGAAATGCTATGCATAGTTTAAGATAATATTCCTTTATTGTGACTCATTTTGTGATGAAACAAATGAAATAACAGCATTTCTAACAATAATGCCAATCAGAATTCTAAGTCGGAAAAAAATTTCATTGCGATATAAATTGAGATAACGTATTGCGCGGTGCCATCTATTGACGGCGATATAAAATAACAAACTTTTTTTTCCAAATTGCTGAAGAAGTTTCTAGCAACTACAGGTCTTGACTCGAGAAAAAGTCTGCAGTATAATTTTGGAATCAAATAATTTTAAAAACACACACTTCAATTAAATTCCTCAACAGAATGTTTTCAATTTTTTTCCCCACTCTAAATATCCAGCAATGCATTTTGACATGACTAAGCGACAGACACACAATTATCTTCTGATACATGCTACACATAATATATTCAAATATAATTTAAGTTAAAAAAGTACAAGTGAATAATTTCTTAGTATAATTGTTCTGGCGCTTAACTACTCCATGGAACGATCCACTGAAAATAAATGACAGTAAAATGTAATGCACTTAATGAACAAAAAACATGTATTATTCTTGTAAGTTGTACATCAAGGAAATATCCATAAGGATTTAAAGCGATTTAAAAAGTGAGTTCCTATATTTTTTAGCTAAGCAAATATGTCCGGACAAAATCTTGGACTTAATAAAAAATTCTGTTAGTGCCCATCATTAAAATACACTTGAAATCGCCAACAATAATGCCATGTATAATTCTTTAAGAATATATTATAGAGACAACTTTATTTTAAAATCTCATCGTTTTATATGTTCAAGTCACAAACGTTTCTGTCTCTTTTTTTTTTTTACTTCTAAGAAGCATAATTACTAGCCTTTTATCCAATGCTTTGTTAACTATAAGGATTCAGAAAATGTTTACCTGTGAGAAACGACTGCGTAAAGAAAAATCCAGACAGCCAAAATATGGAAGGTGTCCCTTCTTCTACCCAAGTGCTGAAAAATTTAAGCCTAAAAAATAATCATCATTATTAAGTAAATTAATGAAAATTTTATCAACTTTTATAAACAGTGGAATGCATGAAAAGACAGAATTAAACATAGTTTGGGTAATGTTTAGTTGATTACTGTTAACAAATGATATTAGAAAAACTTTTCATATGCATAAATATTAAAAAAGGTAAAAATATATAAATTAATATATTAATTAATTAAAACACAACCGCACTGAAAAGGGATATAGTATCAAAATCTCGTAGAAGTAGGAAGGTAAGATAAAAATGGTAATAATAACTGCTTGTATGAAGCATTAATAATCATGATCGTATTTGTAATTTATACAGATTGTTTAAATTAAATGTGAAAAAAGGACAATATTTATACTTTATCAATACTTTCTTTTAGATACTCAGTACGCCATAAGTTTTAGCATACATTTTGCCTAATTTGTTAAAAACCTAAAAATTCTTGTTCCATTCTGCCAGTTTAATATAGAATGTTTCACGTAGAGAACCTCACGTTTCGAACAAACAGCACTATTTAAATTCGCGTGTTAGTTAACATTTCTAACGTCTGACTTTGGTTCTCCACACTAAAACGATCTCTTCTACTGAAAATTAGATGCGTCAAAATATCGGATATGATATTTTCGAAAAGTAGAGAGTACGATAAATATTTTACGAAAAATATTACCGTAAAGAACTGTAACTTTTCTGAAACATGAGTTACATTTTTTTACAAATAATTATGACAAAACACAAAGTATATCATATTACAACTTTTTGTTTCATGTGCTCACATGCTATTCAAAAGAATACTAGAACAAATATATTCACGAAACCACATATTCATATTTATCGAATTTTAAATATTGTATTATTCGGATTGCAATATATATATATTTGAAATTTTTGTGAAAAATCCTTAGAAAATGACTACAAAAACTGCTATCTGAATGTTGTTGGCTTTTCCAACCTTTCCAATTCATTGCAGGAAGAATATGTTTCATCAGAAAGAAAATGGCCATGCAAGTTAAATTATTGTTAAACATACTTTTATACGTGTAGAACAGATAAACGTGGGAAAAGCCGCGGATACAATAACTAGTTACACTGATATAACTTTCATATCTAAATACATCAACTTATTCATATAAGTTATAATTTCTTTATTAAAATGGCAATATATATATATATATATATAATCTCACTTAATTTTATTTCAAATTCTAATATTATATATTTATTATAATTATAGTCTTAATGCATTCCAAAATCATTCTTCTTAACCCTTTATCTACTGACGGTACTGCTTTAATCACGTTCATACCTTCGCAATATGGCCGTTTTTCCTGACAGTATTCACAAGAACACGGAGAATGGAGTTTCAATAACAAGCAGTAAATGGCAGCTGAAGGCAGAAAGTAAAATTTTTCAATTAATAATTAAATTAATTAAGTAATTTTAATTAATTAAAAAAGTGTTTTCCTCATTCCCAGGGTTATTCTACATACAAAAATTATCTAATGATTAAAAAACAAAATTAAAAAGTTGCTAGTAGGTAAATTCAGTAAATAAAGGGTTAAACTCCAGTTTCGTTTTATTTCCCGCTCTGGAGGTATATTAAATCTCGCGTTTTGGCATATTTATTGCTAAAAGAATATTTTAATCGCTTTCAAGTGCCCACCGAAAATCATGACGCGTCTCCTTGGCGCTAGACTTTTTCCCTAAAAATCTTACGTAATTTATTAAAAATAGCCAATATTCTCTTCACTTTGATCACGTGTTGTATTGTTATTCCCGTATCTGAGAGAATCGGGGATTTTCTGTACATACTTTTACAAAAAACCTCAACTAAGATGTTGGTATGTCCGTCACTTTCCAAAATATTTTTATAATAAAGCAAATTGGTTAACAACTCGGCTGTTTTATGACTGCAACAACGAAAACATTTTATATATATATATATAAACACTTTTTCTTTCTAGTTCATTGCTTTTAATTTCTTGGTTTTGAATACTCGATTTTGCAAGTATTTTTTGAACCAACATGCCGCACATATAAAATGATTCGGTAGTTTCAGACTTAGTAGAGTGAGAAAAATTATTTTTAAGACGTCATTTTCTGTTTAAAATTTCAAAGTGTTAGAATATATACAAAACACCAAAGTATATCATGTTAAAAGTTTTTTGTGTCATGTGTACGCATGCTATTCAAAACACTTGAACGAACATGTTCTTGAAACCACATATTCATATTTATCGAATTTTCGATACAATATTATTTGGATTGCAAGATCTGTTTGCTTTTTCATTTTCTTTTACTCAGGCAATATATATTTGTCTCTGTAGGCTGATGTACTGTAAAACAGACTAGTTTAAATTCAAATTGCTAATATTACACTTGTTTTAATGTTTATGACTAGTTTAAACTTTATTCTGTTGAATTTTAAAAAAGAATTTATACAATAATAAGTTAATGAAGTCTTAAAACTAATTACGGTGAGCTGTAAATTCTTTTGCTAATGTAATATATTTAATTGGCTATACATAAAATATTTAGTTGGACTAAATGAATTTCGAAACTGGCGCTGCTGATATCTAATACTGTATATTCACAATAAGCACATGCAAGAGTAAAAACACATAAATCCACAATAATATTCACACTGATGTCATTTAAACCAAAAAAAAAAATGTTCTTTATTAGCAAAGTCGGCGCAAAAACTGGCCCATGGGGGGATCGAACCCACGACCTTCGCGTTATTAACACGACGCTCTAACCAACTGAGCTAATGGGCCTACAACACTCGAATGATAAATGCACTTAAAAAAGGCCCAAGAATAAAATGATAGCACTATGTAAAACCTGACAATGAAGCTCTAAAATGTGAAAAATAAAACGAAAATATTATTCTTAGATTTCCTTAAATTAAAAAAAAAAAATGAAGAAGAACATAAATATCAGAAACAAGACATGAAATTTAATAATTTTGTATGGATATATGACATCAATATTGCTTAAGGATTAATCTACAAATTTTAAGTAGTTGACATGCAATTAAAAAATTTATTGAAAGAAATTAAAGAAGGGCGAAAAGAGCAATAAAGATAAATTTTACGTACAAAATCTACATAGTGCAAAATTAAACACGTTTGCATCGGTCGGGAATGGAACCCGTGCCGCCCGCGTGGCAGACGAGCATTACGGGTCTGGTCGAGTTAGCAAGAAACAATGGAAGTACAATTTGGTAAAGTTATATAATTCATTTGGAAGAAGAGTGCCATAATACGAAATTGCGTGTTTTCGCTTTATTTATTTATTTTCTTGTTTGGAATTAAGTTTTTGCTTCCAATCACGTATACTTCTGTGAGACATAATGTCATAATTTCAGATTCAATAATTATCGGTAGAAGGGGCAGTCATGCACAGAAATGGCCTTAGGGGGGCACGAAAATTTGAGACCAATTTCATTACAATGCAATGAAATTGGTCTCAAATTTGAGACAGTTTCTTATTTATCAACTACAGTTGAATACCCGGGACAAAAAAAATTTTCCCCGACCGGGGGAGGAGTCTGGCCCCCCGTCCCCCCTCTGGCGCCATCCCTGGTCATGCAGTGCAGCCAACGTCCTGGTATCTTGCAGGAAATATGCAAGCTTCAAATGCTTCTCTGTAAAACTTTAGTTTTTTTTTTGTATTATGGTTGTCTTCTATGCCACAGAGAAAGAGTTTTTCTCTGTGCTCTATGCTATCTATTAAGCATGATGTGGTATCCGTCCGTTTTATGATTTTCTCTTTTTTATTTTAATTTTAAAGCATGTGTATAAAACTGTACAGGTATTAAGGTAATTTCCCCTTCCCCATCGTATTATAGTACAGACAAAAAATAATAAAAATAAGCTACAACTCATTTCTCTGTTTCAATTCTACAGCTTATATCTCACAATAATAATGAAGATTTCGTTCTATATTTGAAGATAGGTAAATCATACAATCAGGTTTTATCATGAAATTGTCATGAAAAGGAACAATTCTTTAAAAAAAATCCAAAAATTATATTTTAAATTAAAAAGAATTGATGCTTCTGTAAATAAATTTTATCAAACATACATCCACAATTTACTTAACGATTCATTTTAAATTAATTCCATTGTTAAAAAACATGAAAAATACAGTGCATTATGTTATGATACTATCTCAGATTTGAATTTAATTTTTAAAGAAAATATTACATGAATTAATTACCATTTGTTTATCATTTTATTGAAACTGCATAGGAACTAGTTTTCACATAATATTTACAAATTTATGCTGAATAATAATTTTTGGCTTATTCTAAAAGCCCAGTTCAGTGTGAGGAATTAAATGACAAGGCATGCAATATATTAAATTGCTATAAATAGACTTTGATAAAATAATTAATTTCCATTTCTTTGATTTGTAAGTACAGGGTGATTTTTTGTAAAACTGACACTACTCAGAGCCATCTGTAACTAGATCTATCAACTGAAATGCCATCAAATTTGGTAGAGGGACTAATGACGACATAGGAAAAATGATTCAATAAAAAAAAATCCGAAAGTCACCGATAGGGGAAATTTGGCGCTGATGTAGTCTAGATAACTGAGAATTAGACAAATTAATAACAAAGAAGAAATTTCAGTGCATACCTCTTTAATGCAGCAAATGAACGGCCTCAAATGGTTACAGAGATTAAATTACAATGCACCATAGCAGGGGTGGCGCCAAAGAGGGGACCGGGGGGCCAGGGCCCCCCTGTCGGGGATGCTGTGCCCCCCGTCGGAGAACTTTTTTGTACGGGGTATTCAACTGTAGTTCATAAATAATATTCTGGCGAAAATTTGAGACCAATTTCATTACACTCTTCCCCCTCTGTCGGGGAGATCGTGCCCCCCTTTCCGGCAAACTCTAGCGCCATTCCTGCACCATAGCGCTTTATTCAATAAAAACACTTTCTTGGAGAGGGTATAGACCTCTTTCAATATGACCACCCTTCTCATGGACCACACATTGCATCCTGTACTCAACATTGTCAACAACCGAACATAACATGCCACCTGGAATGTTCAGCACAGCAAGTGATATGTTGTACTTTAAGGTCGTCAAGAGGCCGAATTTATACATTTCTACGCCCTAGGCCAAAATCACTAACTCTGCTTTCCCTGCCTTGGCAACTATAAAGATAGGCAATGTAAATGTGCTGCCATTTTATTTAATGTCTATGGATGTGCTTATAAAACAGTATTTTATAAAGTCTTTTCAAAATAATTTTGAAATTTGTAAATATTTTATTGTAATTTCTTTTAAATTTGCGCCCTCCGATTGTTGTGCCCTAGGAAATGACCTAGATGGGCCCTATGGGAAACCTGACCCTGGCCGTCAAGGTCGGGACCCCACTAAGATAGACCTTGGACTTCAAATAACCCCACAGAAAAATGTCACATGGGTTTAGATCCAGAAATAATGGTGTGTACAGGATGCAATGTGTGGTTCACGAGAAGGATGGCCACATTAAAATAGGTATATACCCTCGCCAAGGAAGTGTTTTTATTGAATGCATTGAAATGAATATGCATTTTATGATGCATTGAAATATCATCCATCCTTTGGGACAGTTCATTTGTTGCAATAAAAAGGTGCTGCAGTGAAATTTCTTCTTTGTTATTCATTTGTCTAATTCTCAGTTATGTAGACTACAACAGTGGCAAATTTTCCTCTGTCGGCGACTTCGGAACTAATTTTTTTCACGGAATCTTTTTTCCATGTCGTCTTTAGTCTCCCTAACAAATTTAGTATCATTTCAGCTGATAGGTCGAGCTACAAATGGCTCTGAGTAGTGTCAGCTTTAAAATAATGACCCTGTATAATGTATTTCCTGCACTTAAAATTCAAATAACTATTTCCACAGAAAAATAGATGATTAAAAAGTGAAAATACTGCTCAGCATTGATTTGCTACTAATAAAACTTACTACTTAGAAAGAACAAAAGAACAGAGAGAATTCTGGTTAGAAAAAGTAAAAGAAAACCACTATTTACAGAGATTAATACAAGAAAAAAAATGCGAAAGTTCTGAATTGTGTGACAAGTTGATTAAAACAACTGATAACAGTTTATTCGTAAAATCTGATACCATTCTTAGATTAACTCAGCTGTTTCTTGTCAAGTGCACCTGAATTAATGTACGAATGTGCTGTTAATTTCAAAGAAGTAGCATTTTTTAAACATTTTGATTGACAGCCTAAATTTCGAATGTTTGGACGTTAAGAAGTCTGATTCTAGATGGAATTCATTTTAGGAAAAAAGTCATAATCATGCAGAATAATACCAGAAGTATAAGGAAGAAATAAGGAAATGGAAATTTAAAGCATTCAGAACCGCTTTTGCCATTAGCATGAGAGTGCGTTTGTCATGAAGTAAAGGCATTAACAGAGTTCTTACAATATCCTTGTCATTAATTTGTTCTGAATTTGCAATGAATTGTTCCCCAAATTTAAAGCACGTCTTTAAATTTATAACACAATTCATTGCATTCCATTGAACATCCCGTAATCAATTTGAGTCTTAGATCAGCCAGCTTAGTAGAAGAAAGGTTTAAGGCAACTTATAGTTACTAGTGTTGCAATGTTCTCTTACATTTAAAAAAATTGCTAGGGAACATGATATATAAAAAAGAAGGTAACCAGAATTTTAAGACAAACTTATTTCCACTTGTTCTTTTACAGTTTATTTCTTTGGTACCTGTTTTGTAAAAGAATAATTTTCATGAATAGAAAATATGTTTTGTATAATAGGCTTCTGGCATTTCCAGTTAAAATAGGAAAATTATACCAATGTAATATGACATCTGATATTAGTTTCTTATGTGATGCCAATATGGTGCAATGTTCTTAAGTATTGCTATCTCTTAACTTATACCCATCATAGGTTTAAAGATTTCTAGAAATCCAGTTGAAAAAGAAACGTAACTATCATAATTTTTGCAAGATGGTACTTTTTGATAAGGCGATACTTTTTAAGGTTTATTTTCTTCAACTAATTACACTATTAAAACCTTGAATTATACATACAATAACATTTCTGATTAATAATGAGTAAAATTAACCAACTCACCTTGCTAATAAATCAGCGATATAACTTCCAAGTGGTTTTAAAGAAGGATAAGATTTAGCTGCCCACATTGCAGGAACTTTTCCAATCAACATACAATCAAACACTTCCTCAAGTTCAGAAGACATAACTACTAAGCCCTTCACTGCTTTCTGCAAGTTTTTCAAAGATTCTCTTACAACAGAAGTGAGGCGATTAAAGCGAATGAGCTCTTGTCGGAGAACAGTATTCATGGACTCTGTATAGATAACTGGATATAGTTCCATTACCTAATGAGAAGCATAAAATTAAATGTTCTTCTGAAAAATTTATGAGTTAACTTTTATATAGATTTAAACACTACAACTGTATTGATGTAATGAAGAGATAATTTTGAGTAGTATTTCTAATGTTTAAAAGATGAAAACAATAAAGAAAAATGTTTGCTAAGAGAAATAAAAATAATTAAAATTTTTGGATATGATTGATAAAAGAGAAAGATTCTATATTTGCATTTATTTACCACACAGTTTCGCAAGATATGCTACTAATAAAACCCCATGTGCTGAATTGCTTGCTGCTGAAGGGAATCTTCAAAGATATAAGGCCTGAGTGGTCTAGCATTGAAATTATCATGCATCAAAGATTTCTTCTGTCAAAGTTTCATCTGGAAACACGTGAGAGTCCATATGTCTACCCAAACAGCCATCACTCCATACAGAGAGACTGCATCTACCGATTGAATCTTTATCCATGATGTTTGATGGATAATAACAAGTTTCAGGTTCTCTCTAAATCAAGCAACTTTTTTACCCCCATTACTTTGCAAGCTAAACCTAGATCGACAGCAACTTCAGTTGATTTGCGGTCTATTGGCATGCTGGTGCACTCACCTCAAATGCATCTTCTTGTGAGATGGGAAATATACAGATGGCTGGTAGCTTCACATACAGAACACTTTCACAAAGCTTTCTGTAGGTGTTGGTACATCCTTCTGGTAGCTACAGCAAGGCAAGACCTAAGTTGGGTTTAGTCTGAAGTTCTAGTTCTTTGTACTAATAACTACAAATAGTGGTCAACAGTGCTTGATATATCTCATGGCTGAGTCTTTTGGTTTGAAATTGTTAACAACGCAGATTCAACTACCTATGTTCAACTGTCTGATTTTGACCTACTTCTAATATACCAATGACCCTCCATCGCAATTCTTCTAGAAGATGATCAACAAGTCATTGTAATGAATTCCAGATTTTTTTATTTGCGTATCACAGTGAAATCTATACCATACTCACACATTTATATTTATTATACTACTAAAGATTATGCATTATATGATGAAGCAACACTATTTTGCACATTGCTTTTATTCATCACCTTTAATTTAACAACACATTCAAGTTTCATGTAAATTAGTTTTTTTTTTGAGCAAGTTATTCCTAATTATGTGATTTTTCTTTAACAAAACCCATGTAGTTTCAAGAGACGCTGCATGTAATAGTAAAAGAGTTTTTTTTTTTTTTTTTGAAAATTCATATAATTCATTCGATCTTTGAATTTTCCAAATGACGGTAGCCAAGCAATCATAACAATAAGGATGCTATTCACCTAGTTCAGAGTTAGCCTCATTTTGACTAAACCTTCCATGTCAGTTTTGGTATGGTTATACAGTATAAGCAGACAGAAATACAGCTGCCATTTAAAACTACATATATTTAAAAATAATGTCTTATTGTTGTTTGGTGATGAATAAGTTGGATACCTTTTCAATATCAAAATTAGGCGGCAACTTTTTAAGTATATCTTCTGCTAAATCATAAATCATTTCTCCTGATGACTGTGCTCCAGCACCCCCAGATCTTCCTTGAGTGAGAAGAATTCCCTCTAAAAGCTACAATAAATAAATAAAAATTCAAATAAAATTAATGAAAATAAACAAATTATTATAAATTACAATTTTATTTCATGGGCTGTAACTTTAAAAGAATATTCATTTCATATACAGTAAAGCACCGTTTATACATCTTTCAAGGGACTGACGTAAAACGACGTATAAATGAAAAGACATAATCGAAATTTTACCAAACAACTTTGATTATTATAAATTTAATACTACTAATGCAAATTCATTGAAAAGTATTAATTTTAAATTTTTAAGATAGTACTAGTATAATGCTACATAGCATGGAAATAATTAATTAAATTTTAAAATTAAACATTTATCATAAAAGTGAGAAAAATTATACCTTTATTGCATATTCTTGAGCAGGGGTGGCGCCAGAGGGGGGACCGGAGGAGGGGCAGAACCCCCCGTCGGGGAAAATTTTTGTACGGGGTATTCAACTGTAGTTGATAAATAATAATCTGGCGAGAATTTGAGACCAATCTCATTACACTCGTCCTTCCGGACAGCAGGTCGTGGCCCCCTGTCGGGCAAACTCTAGCTCCATTCCTGTTCTTGAGTACTAATTATACATATCTTATACGATTTATATGTACGCAGGTAAGCGTTTAATTAAAAATATCTTTAATCGTCGTCTGACGTGCTGATTGTCTGTGAGTATTAAACAGACAATCGAATTAAGTCCAATGAATGCTTTTTCACTATTCTTTTGATAAAAGAATTAAGTTCGAAATTATTCGATGAAGTCTATTGCGTCTTTAAAGGAAGGTGGAATAACTTCATCATTGTTTAAATTAGAACCAGTCGATTTATCTTCTATTAATTCATCAGTTGTGAATAATTTCGAAGTCACGATATAAGTATCACAGTTCACATGCTAGAAAGGAGGAAATTTTCACATTTTAGAACGGGTAAAACAAAGTATAATCGAAGCTTTGCGTCGTATAAACAAAGTACTCTATCATTACAATGAGTGCGAATGAATCGGGACTGTGATGAAATGACATATAAATATGAACGACATATAAATGAGAAACGTATAAAAGGTGCTTTACTGTAGTCTTGATGGTGTTTTTTTTTTTTTTTTTTGTTTTTTTTTTGTCTAAAAGATAAAAAGGAATAAAAAGGTAGTTATATCTCTATAGGTTAGAGAGTTATTTTAAGAAGCTTGAATAATTCGAAGAAAAAAACTGTGGTTTCTTCACAACCATGCAAAATTGATTTCTTAGAGAAGATTACAGTTGTTCACTCCACAATATCACGTATTCTTTCATACAGAAGCCGCACATTTGAGGTATTATTATATTTTTATTATCAAGTGAAAATCCTCTATTTTTATGATCTTGCATTAATTTTGTGTAAATATAATGTGCCATTTTTTAACTATATTGAAGATATAGTAAACAGACTGTTATCCAAGGTAAAAGGAAAAATAAAACTTATTTATTTATCTTAAGATAGATTATTTACTAGTATTGCAATCAAAGACTAGCTACTGATGAAGATATCCTTAGATTTCAATACGGAGGTTAAGTTTAGGGTAACGTGCAAATTTTTTTCCAATGAAACGGAGGGTATAAATAAATTGAAGATAAAAAAATATTGTAAATTAAAGAAAGATTTTATTCATTGCAATACTCATACAGAATACATTATAATATGATAAATGAATAATAAAAACTTTTGTAACATAATTTATTGTACACTTTTCGAGAGAGGACAGAACTTACGGTTGGAAAAGGAGGACGGTTGGCCACCTTAGTTTAGGGACAGAATAACATTAAAAATCACAGAATTTGAAATGACATTGTCAGTAGCGTAGTGAGTGTAAATGGCTCTGTTAGTATTTATTTTTTGAACACACACACCCAGCCTTATTAATCAACTTCTGGCATTAGAAATGTACAGCAAGCTCAAAGATAGTATCTCAACAGTTGCCCAGGGCATCTGTATTCCCCCTTGCCTACCCCTCATTGCGCTACTAGATAGCGTCTAATTTATTAAAACGTTTGATTAAACTTCAATGTATAGAATTTTCTATGAAATAAAAACTTTACAAAGAGATATATACCTGTTGTGTTTCTTGGTTGTCTTTTGTGATATCTGCATTCTCATGAAGACCAAAAACCTCAGGGCTAGGATTAATGGGTAAACTACGAATATATTCAACAACATCTTTTCTTTCAAGATCATCGGGCATATTATATAAACCACTTTCTGAAAACCTGTAAAATAAGATGAATCTCCAGTGCAAAAAAACTAAAACAAAATGTCATTTTTTCTTTGGAATGAAATGCATTTACGCAAAACAACAATACAAAATACTTTGGTTACAATAATTGATATACAAATGCAAGGTAGTTTAAATCTGGAATATTTTTGACTAATTAAAAATAGATAGTACGCATCGAGGAGTGCATTTAATACAAAATACAGAAACTGCAAGTTAATTCATCATCTCGTATTTCATTGCTTTTCAAAATATGAAACAGACACGATTGTTATCAAAATCCCATTCGTTGGTGAGAAAAGTAATGAGCATAAAAAGTGACTAATATTATTGATATCTATTTATCAGCAACAAAATAATTTATATTTGAAATTAAATTATATTTTTCAATAAATTATTCAAAGAGTGAGGTAAGTCAGAAAATGAAGTACGTACTGATAGTTTTTCATTGTAACAATTTCTGGAGTATACACTATAGACAATAAAGATAGTAAAAGTCGGCGATCTTTATCATCCGTTACTCTTCCACCATAATTACATTCCCCAGTCAAATAAGTTAAGGCAACCAGAGGCAATTCTTCGTAGTCGTTTAAGAACATCTAGAAAGGAATTTCTTTTAATAGTTAAAAATTTCAAACGATTAGAGAAATTTTATAGTTTTGCAAAAGCTTTACCAAAATTTATTGTAAAATAATTTAAATCAAATATTAAAATAAATTTCTCTTACTCTAATAATAGATTATTTTTAATATCTTTATACTGGAGTTATATTCATTCAAGTAATTAAGTAATAAGCTTTAAGTAATATTTTCTGAAATATAAAAATGAAGACTACACAAAATAATTGAGACTTCCTTCAATAAAAATATTTATATTTTTGCCTATATGTAGAAATTCGTGAGTAATAAAATTCAGAAATAAATATTTTATTATTATGGCATTGATAGCAACATTATTACAAAGGCCAAAAATTGAATTACTGTTAATACTGTATTAATAATAACATGATTATGCACATGTCCATAAAAAAATTATTCATTTCAAAGAAAAAGATTTCAAAACAGTATAAAAACATGCAAATTTTGCCAATAAGCACAATTTAATATTTCCTAAAATAAGTAAATTAAATTTAAACAATAAAAATTTACTTACTTGAAGCTGAGTCATACTGATTCTCAGATCTGATTCATTAAATTCATATGGAATGTTCCAGCCCAAGGGACCAAACTTTCTTCTCTCTTGAACAAGCGCATGGAAAAAACACAATCCAAACAGCAGCTTATGCCACTTTTCTGGCTGGATAAGTAATAACAATTATATCAAAAATACAAAAGGGTACTATTTAGAAGAAAATTCACTTGTTAGTATAATATTGCTATTTCATAAAAAATATGAATCATATTAACTGTCCACCACAAGTCATGTTTACGTATTGATGCAATTAAGCAAAAATTGAGCACACTTACTTTATCGCAACCATCATAAAAAGATGGATTTGAGATTGGATCGCTCATATATGATCTTAATAAGTTTGCTCTAAGGCCTTTGGGAGGTTCATTAGTCATTTTCACTCCTGTAAAAAAGTTACATCGATTCACTTCATTTCAAGCATATTAGCATTAACCAAAAGTTAAGTCACATAATTGTATTCATAAAAGTTACATTTAAAATGAAAAGTAATTATTAAAATTTGAGATTGCATTCACAAAATTAATGAAAATACTTCAATTTTAGAACAACAAAATGAAAAATATGCAGTATACCATTTTGAAGAATAGACACAGGAAATGTATCAGATGGGTAACTTGTTAACCATAAACGAAAATTTAAATCGGCTCTATCCGGTGTAATTTCCTGAAAAACAATTTATACATTTTTCTCTTACAAATAACATGAGAAATAAATTATGTGTGGGTGTATGTATGAATACATCATTTTATCTAAACAACATTACCTCTTCACAAACGTTTTCAAGTGTATTCATCCAACTGGTGGCTAAATGGCAATTCTGCAATACAACCCAAGAGCCATCTTGCAAAGCTCTATCTATCATCGCCTTAGCAATAGGACCCTAAAAATTATATCAAATGTGAATTAGAAAAGATATAAAGTGAAGATTTGGAAAAAAATCAAAATAAAGCAACTGAACAATCAGAAAGATTTTTTATTTATCTTCATATAATTGTAGGTATGTAATTTTTCTATATTCTTGATCGTAAAAGTAAGAGCAGATAATCTCTCTATAGATTAATAACGGACTTTTCATGCTTCCTGCACAGATATAAAAAAAAAGTCTTGACAACAGAAATATTAAATAACCTTAAAAAATAATAAATATTAAATAAATTTTAAAAATATCTATAGGAATCTTGCTTCTCTCATAATCAAACTTTTAAAATAAATTAGAATAAAAAGAAATTAGCCTTATGAGGGGAAAAAAACTACTTAATATATAAAAATAAAAAAAATAGAAAAAAAAGAACATATAAAAAAATCACACACAATACATGAAGTGAAGAAAAAACATATTAGAAATATATTTAAACAATAGTAATCAGCAATTTGTAAACATACATAAGTATTGTATTTCTGCAAATATAATAGAAGTCTCTCAGAATGAAAAAATAAATCAATGTGTAAACTGTAATTTTTAATTAGAGCAAATTTTAAGAAATTAAAATTTAATATTTTTGAACAGAAGTTCTAAAAAAAGTACATTCGAATTAACAGGGTGGCTACAGAAACTGTGAAAAAAATTTCCCTGACTAAACTTGCAACATTTCCCTGATTTACGACTACTAATTAGATTAGTTTCCTGGCTTTTTCCCTACTAAGAATCACTCTATGTGTACAATATACATTATTAAAAACACTTTTACCAGTTATTTAATTTTTTTATGAAATTTAATTTTTAAAAATAATTATAGATAATAACTAATTATATGCTAATTTATAGATAATAACTAAGTAACAAATAACTATTAATTTTCCCTGATTTTTAGATATTTTTAAGAATTTCCCTGACTTTTCCAGATCGATAAAATTCCTTGACTTTTCCCTGATATCTCTGATTTCCCCGTTTTGTCACCACCCTGAATTAACAAACAAATAATATTATGATATAATGCAAAGATTACTGGTTATAGCATAAGTTCTGAAGAAACAACATGAATTTTTAGTAGAAAACGTAATTTAAATCTATTAAAAACAACAAACTAAAGCGCTTGGAAGAAAAGTGTGACATTAATATGGTTAATATTGGCTCAAAATGAGATATTACCTGTCCTTGACCCAAGGAAATACTCTGGATCTTATTTCCTGTCATACCTATATCTGTAGCAAACTTTAGAAGCGCAGCCATCGGGTCTGCTCCTGGAGACAGTACAAAAATAAGAGGAGTGCAACAATTTGAATCGTCGTAAGACCCGACTAAATCAAAAGTTGGTGGCTCGATGTAAAATTGCCCCATGTTCTCGGACACAAAACTCTGAAAGAAGTTCATAAGGATATCATTCCTTTAATTTAAGTAATACACAGATACTTAGCAAAACACATGTAAGAAATTTCAGTCGAAGAGGAACCGAGTGAATTTAAATATTAAATGAGTAAAATCACATATTTCAACTGGCCTGATAATTTATATATATATAAAAGAGCATTTTTTTTTTCAGTATGGATTGAATGTCCGTTTTGTTGTTGTTTGTTTGCTTGTTCTTTATGCATGCCCAGAACATTTGACTTACCGGGAACAAATCTAGCATAGTGATGCAAGCGCCATAATTTTTTTTAAAATTCGAATTAGATTTTTATGCATTTAATTTTAAGTGGTAAATATAGGGGTTTTTGCCTATTTTCACAAATTTTCTTTTTTATCCATGAAGAAATGTTATTGGATTTTTTCTCGTTTTTTTGTTTGATGTTTATTTTATTTATTTCTCTTTATACATTCTTTTTTATCCATGAATATAGTTATAGTTATATAAAAGTTAATTTATTCATAACTTTATAATAAAGAATATAAAGTTATGAATAAAGTTATATCCATTATAAAATTATAGTTAAAAGTTATAGGTGTTTTAATTTATTAGTTTTTGCATTTTCTCTCTCTTTTGTCTTTTGATGTTTTATTTTATTTCTTTCTTTTTAAACATTATTCTTTTTGACCTGTATTAAAGAAAGTTGATTCTTGCATTTCCCCCTCAAATTTTATTTTATTTATTTCTCTTCGAATATTATTATTTTTGAGCTGTGCTTAAAGTAATTTGGTCGGAATAAAGTTTTAATTTGAAGATGAATTTTTGTTTAATCGATTGTCTATATATTTGGAGAAAAAGAAATGAAGTGAGCGTATATGAAAATATGTCGATCCAGAGCAACACTGAGTTATCAGCTAGTAGAATATAGAAAACACATTTGCTGTTTAAAAAAACCCTTTTACAAAGAGCTGATTTGACAATACATAACACAAAAAAGGAGTTATTAGGAAAATTTCATCAACTTTTTTCATTGATAAATTTGAAAAAAAAAAAAAAATGAAAAAGTTTTACCTGAACAGCAGGAATTAGTTTGTCTGGTCTGAGGCACCTTAATACTACCATTTTATAAAGACCACTCAGTGTTGCAAATGGAGAAGGGTATTCCATTTCATGAGGGTTGAGAGAATCATATACTTTTTTCCATCCAGGAACATCATTTTCAACACCTGTAAAAAGCATGTTAGTGAAATATTATGAGTGAGCGCAATAAAATGTATAATGCTTATTTTTAGAACTAACTACAATTTTCAGCCAGTAATAAATATATTTTGTTTGATTGAAACTAATAAGAAATCGCCAGTTTTTAATTTTAATGATAAATCGATTCTTGATTGTATTATTTTTTCAGAAGACATTTATACCGACTTATTACTAAATTTTGTAAAAAAAAAAGAAGTGCCATAAAGTATATTAGACTGTTAAATCAATTGAAAACTGCAATGTGTACATTATTAAAAAAACCTCATATGTATACAAAAAAATTATTCAATACTATGAATAACTTTTAACGAATGAATTATTGAAAAATTATTCTTTCATTATCTAAATATGTTCGCTCTTATTCACATTCACTGCAGTGAAGTTTTAATGGGTACTAAATCCATAAAACATACTTACTATCCTTTAAAGCTTCCAATTGTGGCAAGCTGGATGCTCTAACTATTTCAGACCAGGCTCGATCTGTCAGCCACTCTGGACAAGGGTTGGGATAAGGATTTTCCAAAGCAACTCCACCTGTGAGTAGGAATCTCCATACTTCCTCATCAACTCCACCCCTGAAACATTTTTAAATAGACTTCAAATACATAATAGAAAAATTATGAATATGAGAACATTCAAAATAGTAATTAGAGTATGAAACCATTAGTCTAGCGCAGAGGCTCCCAACCTGTGGTGCGTGTACCCTTGGGGGTATGCAGGAAACCAGTTAGGGGTACACAAAAATAATCTCGGTAATGATAGAAAACATAAGAATATTCTAGAATTTCGTTTTCTCAAGTTCGTGTGAAAAATGAAGGGAAATATTGTACGAGTCCAATAGCCTATATACGAAATAAGAAAAAGGAAGAAATAGATTAATATTGCTACGAATCTGTAAATACCGCTTCCCTTCTACGTTAATCTTATGGAGAGAAGGAGAGATATACAGAGGTTTGCGTTGGATGATGGGGGAAGCCGAGCCAATGCCCCCCCGACCTTTGGCGACAAAATGAAGGTTCAGAAAATTCAAGAATTATGGCTCTATCTCTCATAGGAACCGATATCTGGATTTTTTTTAGAGAATTACATGTTACGTCACGTCTGGTCGGGAAGGTTATAAATACTGTGCGCTCAAACAAGGGAATAAGAGGGCTCTTTGAGTCTTGTTCACATTGCAAGAGTTGATCAGCTGTTAGACGCTGAGCGCTATTATTGGTGCTGTTACTGTTATGAGTGATTTGCTGTCTGTTTGTGTTGTTAATTTGTGGAAGTGATGTTCTTTTCGTGTTACATGTGCTTTGAGTTTTCTGAAATATTCGTAAAATAAAACGTCATTTTCAATTATCCAGCTTGTGGACTGCTTTTACCACACACCCACCGGACGATTTTCGTTACAATATCTAGTAAGTAATTGTTAGTTCTAATCATAAATTAATGCGAAATTATTTCAACACTGTTTTCATTTGTTTTGACGTTGAGCTAATACTATTTTAAAAATTAAATAAAATATAAAGTCAAAAGTAATAAAATAAAATATAAAGTCTCTTTCATTTTTCCCCATTCTATTTGTTTAATCTTAATGTGCTATAATTTTTATTGAAGCATGATTTTTACTCTTTGATTGTATCTCAATTGGTTAGTTGATTACAGACAATATTGTTAATGCAATCACTGGTATATTGTTATTACTATTGTTTACTTTTTCTAGTTCTTCTGTATTTTCTTTTTTTATAACTAAAATATCTTTCTTTTGCATGTTATTGGAGATTGATGCATTTTTGCGCCATTCTGTTTAATGCAAAGTTTAATTTTTAATATCTCTTGTTAAATTATTTCACTTGTACTTGTCAAAAATCTATCATATAAATTTTAGTAAGTTTATTCGAGTCATTTGACTTTTAAGTAGCCTTAAACCCTACCTACCCTTAACATCATTAATAAAAACTTCTTTCCATGGAGGGATCATTGGGTGTTTGGTAGTTGGGGGCAGGGGGAATTCAAAAATAAAACGTCTCATCAAGGGGTCTGCGAAGAAATAAAAGTTCGGAACAGCTGGTCTAGCACTTAACTAAAATAAATAATATCATTGATTTACAAAGCACATTTATCTGGAAAATGACAAATGAATTAAACATGAGAAAATAAATATAATTAAATATTTAAAAGGGTACATAATAAAATATAATGTATGTAAAAAATAGTATACATGTAAATGAAAAATAAGAACCAAAATATAATAAAGAATTACTATTTAAAACATAGGTACTCTTCATTGAATCTTGATATGTCTTAACTAAGCCACTGTATTTATTTTGTATTTACCAAAAAAAAAATAATAATAACCTTCAAAACAGTACTACAAACTTTAGTTTTTTACAATATTCAGCCCAGTTTTACAAATTGCTAAATAAACAAGCTTAAGAGTAAATATTTACAGAAAATATCATAATAATTTCATTCATCCACAAAAATAGATAAATCTCACAATCATTAAATTCACACTAAGCATATAAAGAATTTATGTTTTAGGATAGTTTCCAAATTTTCCTGTGTAAATTCATTATCAGTTCCTCAAAATATAATTATTATATTCACAGATGTCATGTGGAAAGCTTACTATTACGAATAAACTTTAATGTTTTTAGATACTACAAATTAAACACAAAATAACAAGTCGAGAATTCAATTCACAGTCAGATGAGCTGATTGAATATGCTGTGACCTTGATAATTAGAGTATGGAAATGATTTTTGATTCCTTCAGAGGCATTCCTACTATTTGCTTAGAAGTGGTTGAGGGTCGTCGATAAGTCAAACAAAATTACAAGAGTTTACATTTTTTTTTTCATTAATTACAAAAAAAAAAAAAAGGTCGAGTCAAATACTTATACAACTAAAAGATCAGATTCTACTAATACGAATATTAATTTGCATAGAAAAACATAAGAAATTACCTTCCACGTAAAATACCGATGCACAGAAGGAAAGAAAAGAGCAATTTATCCTTCTCAAATAGCGATCGACACACATTTCGATAGATACTGGCAGTGAAGTGGTCATTTAAATTACTGATACGAGTTGCGAGATTCGTAGATGATTCACTGTTTTCAATAGACTGAGAAGAGAAATGTAAAAAGTGTCAGACCAAGAGAAAGATGAAGACAATATGGACTTAAGAAAAGAGAGATAGGCATAGACAAGTTCAAAACAATTGTTGCAAAAACATTTAAGTAAAAAAATGTTTTTTACTTCTATATGCAAGGTGGTTATATGAAAAGTATGTTTCTGGAGCACTATAGAGAAAGGGAGAGGGGAAAGTGCAACTAGGGACAGATATCAGTGGTATGGATTTCAGAGTATGAGGAAATGACTGATATAAGAAAGGTGGGAAAATTACAAAAGGAAACATCTAGTAAAAATGACTAACTATTATTATTTTTTTATCTTATATGCATTAACTCATTTAACACTAGGGAGGTGTCAAAGAAAACTTTTTGTAACTATTGTACTTCTATCCCACATGAAATTCGCAATTAATGTGCATTAAAGATATAACAGAGTTATTAAACGATAATGATTGAATTATGTTTATACTAAGAGACTCTTCTCTCTCTCCCCTATCCTATCAATCACTTTTGGAATTTAATTTTGCATCATTTGCTCAGTAGCGTGGTGAGGGCAACTGGCGCCTACGGCATGTGATTTTTTTCCCGGACCCCAGTCGTCATCAGTGGTTTAGCAAGGGTAACTGGTGCCCACGACATAATATGATTTTTTCTTTTGCCACTAGTCGTATTAGTGGTTTAGCAAGAGTACATAGAGGCCGGCCATGGTAGAATTTTTTTTTTACACTTTTATATTTCATTTTAAAAAGTGACATAATCACACTAATGATTTGTCTCCATGGCGCCCTAAGAATAGCGCCGAGGCATCTATACCCCCTTCCCTCCCGGTCGCTACGCCACTGCATTGGTTTCTCCATGTTCTGAAAAGCATGTGACCAATATTTGACATTTTTATGACTCCTAAATTGAACTTAACAGTGCCTTGAAAAAGGATACTGTAATTGTGACAATCTGGTGTTTCGGCGCACATATACAAATTATGACCCGGCATTTCATATCAATTAAGCAATAAAACTTTCTTACCTGGTGATATAATGAAATAAACCATGCCAATGAATATTGGTACATAGGATCTATGTTACTCAGACTGGAAATACAGAAAAATAGAATTGAAGAATGTATAGCAACTGGCTGATAACCATTACGAACAGCATCGATTTCTAACTTCGTTTTTTCAGCAACTATCTATTAAAATAAAAGAGCACTGAAGTTTTAAAAACATTTTTACTAATCAAATATTATAAAATATTTTGAAACAGTGTCTTATTAAGTGTCACCTCGTCAATACAAATCACAATGTAAAAAATATCCTAATAATTTTTAAAAAAATTGCGTAATTGATTAAATTATAAAGCGATTTGAAATAGTTTTAGTAGTACATAAAACTAATTTTTGAAGTTAATTGGGCCATCCTAGGTTAATCTTAGTTTAATTAGATTAATGTCCCATTTTGAAGTTACAGGACAGGTATTTTGGGACTAGTGGTGTAGTCGCAAAATTAACAATGCCTGAACGCTATAACCAGGATGACAAAAATCGCGCTGTTTTAAGGTCGTTTTCCCAATTTTTTTTTTTATTTATTTCTCGTAAAAAAAGCAGTGCCGTAACTGAGTTCCGGTGCTTTCTCGCAATTTTGAACTGTGATTAGGTGAACATCTTATCACAGTTTATTCTTTCTCCAAATTTCCACACCAATAAAAGGAGGACATTTGAGCCACAACTGATTTATATGCACCAGTTCTTCATATGCAAGAGATCTTTGATGACACAGAGTTTCGAACCGGTGACTCTTCGGTTCCTAAGCTGAAGCCCTGCTACCAAGCCCCTGCGGCCGAACCAAAAGTTAAGATAAGTTATAATTTGCTATTACTGCATAGAATTGCTTTCAGAGAAATTTATTAAAATTATGTACCATAAATATGTGAAGCAGAGGAAGTGTAAAAATGTTTTCCTTGTATCTTTAAAATTTAATTTAAATCAATTTTATAATGAACATCTACGTGCAATTTATCATAAATCACAAAGTGTTTTCTTACCTCTTTAGCTGATATTTCTTCTGAAAGTATTTTTGAAGATGTTAGGACTTGACAACCGGTTTCATCCTCTAGAATGTTTCCCTGTTAGTGGTCATAATAAATTAATAAACAAAGCAAGTTTTAAGTGGAAAATGGTAATAATGAAAAAATAATTTAAAATTTGAAAAAAATCATTAATTATATTTCATTTGAGTTAATTTTTTTTATGTATTTCAGCCAAAAGACAGAGGGTCGAAAGAAAATGATTTTAAGACTTGAGATTGTAACATAATACAATTTTCCATATAGAATTAGAAAACTGCAAACATTTGAAGAAATTATATCCATGAGGATTTAAATTACAAAAATATCAATAAACACTTGTTCATTGGAGAAAGCATATATCTTTTACTGCATTGTAACAGTTGCAGAAATTAAAGCACACTTTCAATATTTTTATAATCTAGTGCAAATGATATTTTACTTTTCTGGTTAAGCATTTTTTGATATAAATTAATTATAAAAAACAGTTATCAACAAATCTGAAAGTTTACTTATATTTTAACAAACAACTGTGAAAGTGTTTACATATTCTCAACTATAAAGTAATTTCGTACCTCTGAAGACGATAGAACTTCTAGAATGCGATCTTCGATTTCTTTAAGAAGACGCTTATTTTCTGCACTTTCCAAAATTAATTTATTTTTGTTTTCTTCTAAATGAGGGTCTTCCTTTGCCGCAACAATGCCTAAGAGCTGATCTTGAAGACCCAGGGGTGTGATCATAAAATTAATTAATGTAACCTATGAGAGAAAAAAAAAGAGTTTAATGGGATTTCTTTAACAAATTCTCACTATGATAAAATAAAGTAACTGAATGAACAATATGAAACTTATATTAACTATGTTACATAACATAAACACATATCGTCACTTAACAAGCAACACCACCTACCTCAATTTTTTGAAATTTCAAAGAGGGAGAAAATACTCAATTTTTCGCCACCAATTACGAATATTTCTGAATTTTTTTTCCACATCTGGTAGGAATATGCGGTCTCATATTTATATCAGATGTTTAAAAAATTCAGAAATATCTGTTATTGGTTGCGAATGATTGAGTATTTTTTTTTTCTTCTTTGAAATTTTAAAAAATTGAGATAGGTAGTGTTAAATTCATTCACATTCATTCAAATACATTCAAGTTGTTTTGTTCCTTTTGAACTAATTTATTATTTCGCCGCTAATAACAAATTTAAAATGAGTTATGATAAAATGACAGTTAATAAATCTTAGAATTAAAAATTATTTCATAACTGGCTTAATTTTTTTAAGATGTAGAAAAACTCGAGTAAAGAGCTTGAAATTTTGTATGCATTAGTTAATAAATCGTTAGTTTAAGTAGAGAAAAAAATAAAACATTTCCTGTGAAATGTAAGCAAATTGAATAGTAATATTTTTCAAAATGATTACTGTCGAATCATAAAAATTCAGTTAATCAGTATGCAAATAGATAAAAATAGCAAGATATGTATTACTTGTCTGATAAGAAAAAAACAGAACTTTCCATTTTATAAGAAAAAAAAAGCTGAGAAATAAGACGTTAAAATTTTTATAATATGTTCCATTCTACTGAAGCTTCATTTTCAAATGTAAATGAAATAAAAAATTTTTTTATCAGTACATAGTAATTTTAATATATCTCAACCATTTTCGAATATATAAATTTCAAAAAAGAAAATATGGAACATACCTTCACTGATATTTCAGGCAAATAATGAGGATTTTGAAGTCTAGTTGTTATAAAAAATCTGAAATCTTGAGAATAAGGAACCACATTATCTCCAAGTTTAATCATCTGTAAAATTTCAAAAAAAGTATGAAAAAACAGGCTTCAAGTGTAATATATCTGTAGTTTATTGAAATGAGCCTGTGTTATACCTCCATGCCTCCTTCTTTGAAAACAGCTTTTGTCAGTATTGGTTCTAATACAGGGTCCAAATCTTCTCCAACATTTTCTAACAACACAGGATGTCCAAACTGCAAAGCTGACTCTAAAACTCGAATGTAATTGGTATCTGTTAATTTAATAACATGCAGATTCTTCTTTTCCATATTCTTAATCCATTTACTTGCCTGACCTAGGATTCAAAATTAGATTTAAATATTTAAAATACCAAAATATTCGACACTAAAAGCAGAATAGTAAATATGAGCAAGACTGTATTTTTATATTATGAGATAAAATAATACATGTGGAACACAAACTCACAAAAGATGAAAGAAAACATAAGAGTAATTTTCTCTAAAATATCAAAAAATTCCTTGAGAAGGCTGGACATCAAAACGATATCAAGAACAAAGGAATTGTTCTTTGTAATAATAATATGATTATGAGTTCTACAGATTATTAATATTGTTGTGAAAATGCATTAAATAGCTTTTGGCCTTTCATTTACATTACCAAGGCGACAATATTAAAAAGAATTCACAAATCAAAAATATATCCTTAAGCAAAATAACCGTAATAATGATTTCTGTCTCTTATATACAAAGCAAACACAAACATCCAGGTCCTAATATTTTATACTATCCACCTTCGACGACCAGTTTATTCCCCGGGAATATAATTTCGATTGAATCTCTTTGTATATTTTGATATTCATGGTTCCCTTAACAAAGTAATCTTACATTTCAAATTGTGATAGACATTTAACCCATGTTCTTTCAGTATCCTTGTACCTGCTCTGTTCGTTTTCTGCATCAAAGTCCCAAATGGAGTCAAGTAACTGTCTGTGTCATGTAAAATCAATTCCACATTGTCTGCAACAATTTAAAATTCTTAATTTCTCTTGCAAAATATGCAGTTGATTTTAACTTTAAAATGGCGCGGCACATTTTACTTACAGCAACATGTTAGCTGGATGAAAATATGCTGATTCAGCAATGGAAGAGAAACACACAAATAAATATTTATTTAAACAATTAAAATGGTTTAAATTGTGTTGCAACAATGAAAAGAATTGTTGCAAATTATGCCAAAAAATATCTTAAAAACTTCATTGAAATTAAAGAAAAAAAATTTGTACAGCAACATAATTCATATCATTGAAAAGGTAATTTTTTTGCACTTTCAGATGGCGTAAAAATGGTTTTTGTGCTGTAATATTTTCGGAAGTTTCATATTAAGGAAAACCACCAGAATTTTGCTTACTTTTTAATTAATTAAAATCATAATTCAAATTTCAAAAAAGGGCTTCGAGGTGCACATTTCCACCCTCCAAAGTATGCTTGTGCGAAATTTTGTAGTGTAGGTCCAGCGATCTGCCCTGTAGAACGTCAACACGCATGCACAAGATTTTGTAACGCACAATTTAACATAGAGACTTCAGAATTTACATTAATTGATGAACAATGAATCATTTGCAATACTTATTTAAAACAAAACATCTACATTAGAAACAAAAAAATATTTAGTAATGCTTTCTGAAAAAAATAGGAGTTGGGGGGGAAAGCTTCTAATTGTTAATTCGTCGATTGTTTATGATTACGGGAAATAAAAAAATAAATAGATAAAATCCAATAAAACTGTAAATTTTATTCAATTAACAAAACAATGTACAGATATGCATTATAGACATACCTTGAGGGTCGATGAGTAATGGCCATCTTCTACCAAACTTAACGATTATGCTATTTTCTACTGAAAAATTGTCCACAGGTAATCCAGCTATCTGCCAACTCCTTATCGAAACTGGTTCACCTAAAGTTTGAATGACTGAAAAGCTTTCTGAACATGGGATACCAGATTCTTTGCACAGCTCAAGCCATGATGTTATGCATTCCTATCAAATCATAGAATCAAAAGTTTGAATAACAATTAATGTGGTGCATTTATAAAAAAAAATATTAGAAATTCATCCCAGAAAGCAAAGCAATTGAGTGAAAATGCAACTAGTTATGCTATAAAATAGGATGTCTTAAAATGCGGGCCACGATTTGAAGTGGAGTACCATCAAAAAATTGGAACCATGACAAATCTCAAAGGGCAACCGTCTTCCGGTTTCCTTAATGTTTATCAGTATTAACAGTTAAGAAAATCATCTTGATTTAAAAGATTTCATTAAAATTTGCTGTCCGAATATATTTAATTGAATTTTCTTTTAGTTTTTATGAATCAATCCTTCGGTTTTTTTTTAGTTCAAGAAGCTTTTCTAGATAATTAAAAATAAATAAATAATCAGTTTTGCCACAGTACAGATTGTATAGCTACAATTCCAAATTGTTCGCTATTTAAAACCCAAAATTATGATACTTATGCAAAGGCATTTTTTCCCCAAAAAAAAGCACAAATACAAAACATGGAATATACACTATTGTTTGATAAGGTATGCATTTATAACAACTACATCAGGGGTGGAGAACCTGCAGCCTTAAAGCCGCATATGGCCATCTTGAATTTCTTATGCGGCCTTACCAGTAATTTAAAATTTGCATTGCAATATGTAATTGTCGGTAAAATAATAATAATTACAGAACAATAACCCTTAAGGTTCTGCGCGTGCGGCCTTTTGCCAATCTGCCGAAATTTAATGTGTCCTTTCAGCGCAAAAAGGTTTCCCACCCCTGAACTACATGATATCTTATTATTACAGAAACATATTTTAGGCATTTCTGACAACTACATGAAACCTTATTATTATACAAACATATTTTATGTAGTTATAACAACTACATGACACATAAAATAACTCAAACTGAAATTATATGAATAGATAATTTCAGTATTTAAACACAAAATATACAGGATGTCTAAAAAAAAATGTATACACTGTTCAACGAGCCATACTTTTCTGATCTTTCTTTCTTTCTTTCGAGAGTGTAATAAATTGGAAATAATGAGTGGACCAAGATTAACTTTTGAAAAAGGAATATTTATTTTAAAATGCGATTGGAAATATGAAAATGTAGCAGAAGTACAAAGACAATATCGCAGGGAGTTTCAGGAAGATCCACCAATGTGACTTACAATTAATAGGATGAAAGATAAATTAGAAACGAATGGAGGATGTTCAGAGACAACGTTCTGGAAGACCAAGGACATCAACGAGCTTCACCAGACAAGAAAGATACTGGAAAGTTATCGCGAAACATCCAAATAATCTATAAGAAAAACAAGTCGTAAGACTGGCATAAGGAAGTTTTCATCACATTTTAAGACACTGTCAATGGAAAAGTTACACTCCAACAATCGCACATGCTATCAATAAAAGATGATCAGGAGCAAAGAAAACAATTTTTCGAATGGTACTTGGAAACATGTGAACAGGATGCACAGTTTTCTGGGAAGATAGTTTAGAGCGATGAAGCTACTTTCATATTAAATGGCACAATTAATCGGCATAATTGCAGTTACTAGCCAAATACAAATCTACATGTTACGCAGGAATTAAGAGCCGCAAGTGAGCAAGAATGCACCGCAATACCAAATGAAATGTTTGTTGAAGTTTGTGAATCAATAGCCCGCCGTTATCAGCAGTGTGTTGACCAAAAAGATAATAATTTTGAACATCTGCGGTAGGAGGAAAAATTACACATTTTATGTCGATTCTTTTACAGTTTAAATATTAATTATATGTAAATAAAAACTGAAGTTATAATCATTTAAACTGAGTATACATTTTATTGAGATACCCCGTATGTAATTTGTCTACCTGACGAAAATCTACAGTAAATGCTCCAAGATAAGCTATCACTCCAGATGACAACAGGACATCTCCAACGATATTGTTATAAGCAACAGTCAGACTTTCAGCTGCTCCGCTCCATCTGTCCTTTTCACCCCCGAGACCTTCAATCATTTTGGTAGCTCTTTCCTTCTTTTGCTCACACAGCTCTAGGTTTTCTTCCAAATCTTTTTTTTCCTTAGTTTTGCTGGTAAATGTGTCATTAAGCTCTTGCAATTTATCAGTCACCTGTAAATTTTAAATTTAAAAAATTAACACAGTACGTATGATTATCGACGATTGCCAGATATAGTAAAGAATAAATAACCATTCAGTTCGTATTAGGATTAAGAGCATAAATAACTTATGATTCATAATTTTCTTCTTTTAAAAGAATACTATCATCCTGACTGATAAACAGTTTCAACAGTAGCATCTTCAGTTGCAAAAGTTGAAATGAATTTGGTTTTGTCAATGCCAGAACCACAAATGCAAATAATTTAAGTATTTAAAAACAGGTTTTAATACCTTCAACCGAGATTTTTTAAAACTCCTAAACAGATGCCACTCTTCTTTTTGGACATTTATTGTTTTTTCCATTCCTATCAGAACGGAAAGGACACCTGGGATACTTAAGCATGTTCAAATTATTTTTGCCTTTTAAATTAATTGCGACTAACCCTTTACCAGTGTATCCCGAGCTCATTTCATGCATGGAATTATGGCTTTTTTACTCTTATAATCTAAAATTAAGTCATTCATAGACGTTATCATTTTATACAAAAATAACCGGTAATCCATTAACACTTCAAGTATTCTATGGGTTTTTAGTTCGATCAATACAACAACACATTCCCCAAACAGAAGTGGGTCATCTAATTAAACGGTACCCTATACTACACTGTTAAGGGGTTAACTTATATACAGATTTAAATAACAAAAACTCAGTATTTCGATGCAGTATAAGAGGTTAATGGACGGTGAAGAACTTTTACACATATGGATGACAGAGCTATTGTACAGGGTGGTTCTAATATATATCCGGTTCAAATTTAAAGGCGAGTAGAAGCGAACGAAATAAGCCGTTTTTGTAATGGAATGAGTATTCCGCAATGATAGGTTAAAGTGCTCACTGATAAGGCAACATTTGCACTTTGACACATTTCAGGAAAGCGTTGAGATCTGTAAATGCTGGGAATTTTGTTTTTAAAATTAATTTATGTACATCACAGATACACTGAAAGCTCTGGAAAAAAGTTAGCTCAAGGGCAATGGAGAAGTGATTTGCAGCTGCCTCCATGTATTATTTTAGTATCTCATAATATCTCTTTTCCATTGCCCATCCTTTGGAGGCAGCTGTTGTTTCTAGTTTGAAGAAAATCAAAAATGACAATTGTGGGTGCGCATCAAACAAAACAAATAACATTATTTAGCTTAATTAATTGCTTTTATAAGCATTGGAAGTGAGTAATTTGTAATTGCTATCTTCTCTTTAAGCAAATAAATTTTTCTAAACTGCGTAAGTTTTGGCTAGCTTCATAAATACAACCCAGCATCAAGCGAAGAGTGTCACAGAAATTCAAAATGACTAAAATAAAATTTACTATTGTATTCCTGCATTAATTCCGCGCCATTTTGAAATTCATTAGTATTATTTTACTATTATTATATAAGCAGTACATCTCTTTTTCAGCTGTATCACATGTAGGAAAAACAGATACATAATTACTAATGTTGAAAATTTCATCGGTTTTTATATATTTCCACCAGGTTAATTTAAGAATTTTGTTTAAAATTTTAATTTGTTAATAAAGTTATAATTTGTCAGGAGAACTTACAGCTTTCAGGGCCTTTTTCTTTTCATTTAAGGTTTTCATTTGTATCGCAACTTCTGCTGTGGCTTCTTTCAATTTAATTTTCTTGGGGGCAACAACCTTGTTTACTCGATTATACACATCCATGGCAAGCACCCATCGGCACAGACCTTCGCAGGCTACCGATACTTTCTTTATAACGGCAGGATCAAAATCAGGATTATTAGAATATCTAAGAGAAGCAGAAAAAATAGACAGTGCTAAATCATTTCAAAATTTACAGTAATACAAATTGGACTCACACAGTTACCAACCTTTAGGCTATAAAAAACGAGTAAATCGAAAGTTAATACATTAGCAGTCAAATCAGTGCTATGCGTCCGCCGTAAGTGAATAAAAATATACAAGCCCGTAAAACAGAGATTCTTATAAATACGAGTCTGTTTCATTTTTATTTGTAAAAAGCAAAAGTGCTAATTTTCTACGTTGCAGAGCGTACATTCACATGTGAGTTACAACAAATGAACTTCTGCCAATCCATGAATGAAATTAAATAATCAAAAATAAAAATACAGTACTGATAGAACAATCATAGAAAATATCTAAATAACAATAACTTTCTTAAGCTAGATCATGTTGAATTAATTATGTAAAAAACAAACATATAAAACAAACAGGAAATCAGAGGAAGCGAGAACGTTTCGATTTTCCCATATACTTATACAATACCCCACGTTTTGTCTTTAGTTTTGTAGAATAGTCAAGAGAATCAAGTACGCATTTTGGACTTCTTCCCATTGACCAACTGGGTCCACATTTGATACAGATCTAAATGTTTTGGTGTTAAGACGACATAGAAAATTTCATTTCTCTTGCTTGTTGTGATTTGAGTTGTTGTGTTCATTTCCACACAGAGAGGCAATCAAAAAGACAATCTGCTAATAGGTAGATTTAGTCCAAAAATAGACACAGATCTACAATTTGGGGGTTAAAGATCATATACTATTTCATTTATTTAGCTTGCTACGATTTTGAGTTACCGTGTTCCCGTGCATACAGAATGTCAGACAGACCCTTTGAAGGATTTTATCTAAATTTTCAAAAACAAAACAAATAAATAAATAAAATTTTGGTATACAGACCGCATATATCAAATTTTATCAGTCTAGCTCGTCGAATTTTTAAATTAACATGCTGACAGACACATATAATTCCACAAATTGTTTTTTTTTCCGAATCAGGAAGGTCTAAAATGTGGAGATTCATCAAAATATCGAGGAAGAATTTTTTGGCGATTACAGCACTTTTTCTTAGTATACTTCACTAGCTGAAAACCCGGCGTTGCTCAGGATCCATATTTTTTCATACACCGGCGGCCTCCTGTTTTTCTTCCCCTAAAAATATTGTCGCCAACTTTCCGCAACAAACGTAAATCTTCTTTGAATCGTTTCTTGTTGAATTAAAGCTTTCAAATGTAGCCTTTTTATCACCTTATAACAGTATGGTTTGAATGAAAATGCGAGAAAATTAAAAAAGAACATTTATTTTAAACAATATATAGTTAAATAACTAATACTGTTTTACAATGTACAAATATACTGTATAACTTGGTTACTACGAAGCTTCTAAATAAATTGTTTTATAAATCAGATAAAAAAAGTCAAAATCGCTCGAGAACAATTCTCACTCGAAAGAATTTCGCTGAAGAGGAATGCTCGAACAAAAGAATACTTTTAACCTCAGTTAGGGGAATAAAAACTACATATAAATACTCTCTATTAATACTATAAATAAAGTCAAATTGAAACTCACATCGCGTAGTAACTAAGCTAACGTCACTGGATATTTGAGTGCATATTAAAAGCTACGAAATAAAAATGGAAGTTAAGTGCATGCTAAATAACAGGGGAAATAAGAAGTCTGTCTACCTTGACCAAAAAAAAGCAATATTTTCTTAGCTTTAACAGTGGTAAAAACACGTGAATAAAGGATTTGATGAAACAGTATATTAGCTTGAAATTTATTTTATAACAATAAAAGCATTGTTGCAATTTGAGTTTAAAATGAATTTTGAAACGTTAATTACAGTTAGAGAAAAAATTGTACAACAATCAAATTAGTATCATTAAAAGGATAACTGTTTGCTCTTTAAGGTGATGTAAAAATAATTTTCGTACCATAAGTATTTCAGAAGTTATTAGTGGAAAACGTCTAAAAATAGCTTAATTTTCGTTATTTAATTAATAAATAAAAATCTAATTCGAATTTTAAAATAATTTTTACGGCATTAGGCTCCCTCTTGTGCGAATCCATCACTGTGCCAAATTTGGTCGTCGTAAGTCCAACGGTGTGGACGTGCATAAAGAACCAAAAAACGAACAAACAAACACGTACACACACATACTTTCCTCTTTCATATAGTATATACTAGCAGTACGCGCACGGCGTTGCCCGTGGGATCGGGACTTCAACAAAATAAAAAAAAAGCCCACATACAATTACATAAATGAAAGTTTTGAAAACGAAATAAAACAGAAATATATATATATATTATTGAGTTGGTCCGCCTCTTTTTCCTCTCGACCGAGTACCGTTAAATTCAAAATAATGTTTAAAAATTACAGTGTGATATTTATTACACCGCAAGCAAAGTATGAAAGGCAAAGAAATAAGTTAAGACAAGCTTAAAAATAATAATCGAAGTCATCGAGTAAATAAATCATCTCCTCGCAGAACGCGAAAGTAATGACGTCACCCTGGCCCTTCAGCCAATGAAATTGCCCGCAACGTTCCGGAGACTGTCGTGGGCGGAAGCTTCGCTAGAGGAAACATATCGTTCAACTACCTGGAAAAAATTTAATTAAAAAAAAACGAAAAAAGATATTTTAACCATACTTGTTTTAAAACCGACAGAACCGTTGCAGTTATAAGCTGAAAAAAATGGAAAATAATAGTGTTATTAGAAAGTCGGATGCAACAAATTTAAAAACAAAACTAACATTTACATGGCAAAACTGACTGATTTTAAAAAAATTCTCAAAATTCAGTAATTTACGATAGAAATTCAAAACTAACTTCATTAGAACGGAAATCGAGTGCTCTTTCCGATGGTCTATCTATTTTTGTCGTACAATTATTTGAAACCATTATATTGAGAAATTAGTGCGAAAAATCAACCAAAACAATACAAAACATTAAATAAAATAATTTCTAGATTAAAATTTAAAATTTCGGCTTCGAGGTGCATTCAGTCACCATTACGACTATCTGTGTGCCAAATTTCATGGCTGTAAGTGCGATAGATTCGTGTGGACATCGCAGACAAACACACACACACACAACACACATTGCCTTTTATAAGTATAGATAGATATACAGAAAAGTATAAAAATGACTTACTTTTGGCGAATTTTTTGGATAATATGTTCTGGAATATTATCTTTATCATAGGATTTCAAAGCATCTAAAAATTTTAAATCGCCCAACATCTTTTGAGATGGACCCCAATAATCTTCAACCATTTTACCAGATCCACTAGGATCAGGTTTTCTTTCCGGTTTTATACCTCTCATAATACAAATAGCTTCCATCACAAGTTTCACCCCAGGAGGAGGATTCTGCAAGAGAAGCATTGCTTAGTTGACATATAAAGACAAAAATATTTTAATATCAAAATTTAATGTTGAACATATATTGAATTCTGGTATATTAGTTTTTAAAGGAATTTTAAATTATACCCGTATTTTACAGAGGTATTTATTGTTGTGCAACAAAAGTATGTAAAACACATTACAAGACAAAAATCATACAAATATACCAGTTTACAAAAGAGCAGAAATCAATCATTTTTTATGTTATAATCATATTTCCAATGTTGTATTTCAAAATGTGCAAATGAAGTAATACTAAAAATCATGAAATTTCATATAAAGGTAATTTATCTTCAAAAATAGTCAAAAAGATTGAAAAAATAGGAATGCTCGTTTATTGATATGAAGAAAATTCGGTACATATTTAGGTAAAGTAACTCCAGCGATGGATTTTGGCATTATGAGGACACAAGCCAAAAAATGTTTTAAAACCTTCCCCTTTCCCGATGCCATAAATCTGCTCTCGACTTAGCACTGCGATTTTCGTCGAATAGATTTTGAGGCTCCACAGGGTGTCGAGGCACGAGGTGAGAACCTCCAGCGCCTGTGCGAGAAACTGCCACTGAGTACCTCTGATGATAACCGATTTGGTCCAAAATCTGACACAAACCCAAGGATTAGCTTGTGAGCACAAATTTTATCTATATAGATTAGTATGCTTTGTGCATGCATGCTATCAGGTAATACAAAAGTAAACCCAAAAGTGTGTTTTTCGGAATCAGTGAGGTTTCAAATATTCATATTCATCGAAATCTCGTGTTAGACTACTTTGACGACCGCAATAATTTCTCTTAGTACATTCGTGTACAATCCCCCCCCCCCCTTAAATCTAATCATAAAGGAATAAGTATTGTATGCAGAATGGAGAAGGTAACTACTTAAAAAAACATACAGTAAACGCCATTTATACAACTTTCAAGGGACTGGCATAAAACGACGTATAAATATTAATAAAAAACTTTGATTATTACAAATTTAATGCTGCTAATGCAAATCCATTTAAAAGTAATAATTTTAAAGTTTTTAAAGATAGTGCAAGTATATTACTATCTAGTATTAAAAAAAATTTAAATAATAGGAATTCAGAAATGATGACTGAGGCAGGGAATTTGTGAATTTTAGAAAGGGGAAAACGAAGGGTATAACGAAGCTTTTCTTCCTTTGCGTCGTATAAACGAAGTACTTGATAATTACACTGGCTACGAATGAATTGGGACTGTGATGAAGAGGCGTATAAATGAGAAACGTATAAACGATGCTTTACTGAATATCATTCTAAACAGACATACTTTCATAGCCTTGACAACAGTTATATCAGCAGGTTTCAAGGTATCTAATGCAGCAACAGCAGCTTCCATTGCTGGAATTGCCTCAGCTAGATCTCTTTCACAATCATCTTTGATGGCTTGAGCATCAGCAGCTTTTCTGTTCGCAACAGCTTCCTCGGCAGCAACTAACTAAAATTTAATGCATACATAAAGATTTCTTTTTTCTTTCCTTCGGAAAATAAAAATGAATTACAAATTAAAATTTTTTAGTAATTTAAAAATTCTTCTTAAAAAACTTTATAAAGATCCAAGTTTACAAGTTTCAGCGAAAAAAGTTTGTGATCGCATACAGTTTTTCATGATATTATTTTTAGACTTTCTGAGCTTCAAAATTAAATAATTTAGAAACTGATTGTTAAGATTTTAAATAAAATTATGAAAATTTTCTTTGGAACGTATAAAAATTAGCTGTTTATTAAGAAATTGGCAGAATTTTCATGTTCACGAACATCAGACAAAAATTCTAAACAAAGGAGAAGACATAATGCATATTTACAAATGTTACTCACAAAAAAAATTACACATCCCAGAATTTCAACTCATTAATCTAAACTAAAGAGCATATTACATAACAAAAAGTAATTAAAATCTTCTATTCTTTTTTTCTAAAATGCCTGTTATCAAAATCAAGAATTGAGAATCACCAGATTTTAATATGAAAAGCATTTAGTTCAAGAATGAATTTTTCTGTTAAGAATAAATTGAGTTCCTTAAAATTAAGAAACATTTCGTAGTTCTATTCAATTTAACATTTTTAGAAATAGATATTTTATCCGAAAAACAGGAATATTCTCCTAAAGTTATAAAAGCTTTCTGACTAAAAAAAAATCTGGTCTCTAAAGAAAAATCCCGAATCGTGACAAGTAGGCAACATCATTCAAAAACTATATATATATATATCAATTTTCAGCAAAAATGCTGATGATAATTCTGGTGTAATACATAAAAAAGTTTTAAAGAATTGGAATAGAGAATCAATATTTCAATTGTTTAAAAAACTGTTTCAGTTAACACATGCATTTCAGACAGAAAGTACTGGTTTAAGAAGAAATATAGAGAAAAACAAAATTTATTAGTCACGGTGCAAAAATAATGTACAAACTGTTTGTATAAAAATTCTTTTGTACATACTTCTTTTTGTGATTCCACATCAACTGTTTCAGATTCAATAACGACCATCAACTGTTCTATTTCTTGAGCCTTTTTCGTTAATTCCGGCTGAAGAGCAGTAATTTGATCTTGCATTATAGCAATCTGGGAAGATGCAAAGTCCAGTTTTTCTAGGCCAACCTAGAAAAAAGATAAAGCACATTCTTATTCATTAAGAATATTCCTTGATTAAAAAATCAATTGAAACCGATACTTATGATACCAATAATGATAGTAAACATTTTTCATAAATATTTTCTTTAGTTATCTAAGTCGACAACCCCCCCCCCCCCCAAAAAAAAAAAAAAAACCAGAAACTTCTGCACTTAGAAAGCTTAAATTGTAGCTAAATTGGTATACATTTAAAAAAAACTGCCATTCTTCGAACGCCACACGCTGTGAGAGGATTTGCAAGCAATGACTTCTGATGTCTGTAGTTGTGAAGAGAGCCAGAATTATTTTGGTCATTTTCATAAAACAAATTTAATAATAAAGCAAAATCAAACAATGAGCGACAAAAGCGTCCATAAAGCTTTGAATGTGCATTCAGAGCAAGCAACGTTTAAAGAATTTGCACAGAATGACGTTTTCGACTTTTGTTGATGAAGTAGAAGACATTTGCAAGATGCTCATCTGATTTTCATATTCAAGGTTTATGATAACCGATGTTAGATTATGCCACTTTCAATTGATAATCAATACGCATCACGGGAAAAAGAAATCGAAAATCGTTTCCTTGAATTAAGTCTATACTAGTGAATGCTCTAAGTGCTCGTATAGTCATTTCATTTTTGGAATTACTTAAAACTACTATTTAGAATTCAATATTGCATCACAACTCCACAACCATTTCCTAGAATTACGTTTATACTAGTGAATGTTGGTAGTCATTTTATTTATGGAACTAATTTCTTCCCCTATTAGCTTCGCTATGTTCTGAAATGTACAGAAGAGAACACCACTTCATGCCCTTGAGACTATAACCTTTTGGTTATTTAAACAGTGTAGTGGACATGAAGTGGAAGAGACATCGGAAGACGCTCCTCAACTGTCTGTCAAATTATGACAGATGTAGTGTTTGAAATGTACACAAAGCAGATTTGGCATACTTATGATCAGTGGCGAATCCAGGGGAGGGGCTATCGGGCTGCAGTTTCCCCCCCCCCCAGAGCTAAACCAAAAATTTTGATTTAATTTAAAATCACTATAATTGTTTGATCTTAATTTTCATTTAAAAAAAAACAGTAATAAAATCGTGACAACATTGTTTTCTGACTTGACAGGTTCGAAAATTTTCCACTTTTCTAGTCATTCCACTTGTACTTGTAGCGTTGGCGCGGTCGAAAACATTTTTTGGCTAGTTATTTCATTGTATTTTTTATTAAATTATCGAAAGTATTGTAGTGTTCTTTATTATTCTTCTTGTCAGGAGAGAAAAGCCTGTAAAGTTAAAGTGTTTTGGCTTATATGAGGAGACAATGAGGTTTGACATTCGTCACTACGATACAAAATTTTTATGACCTCCCCCTCCCCCCCCAGACCCGAATCTTGGATTTGCCACTGTTATGATTACTTTTTTTTTTTTCTTTCTTTCTTTATAATGCTCTGAGCAAGGATTCTTTAGTTCTAACCGCCTGGTATTATGAGTTAAAAATTATTGATACTTACAACATATCGATTTTTTTGGTTCAGTAAATCACCTTGCTTCTTAGACAACAAATCTTTGAAAGTAAGTATAAGTCCAAGATAAGATGTTGGAGTGACATAATTCTTTCTTTGCAACTCAAAAAAGTACCTAAAAAGAAAACAATACATGATAAAATTATGCATGTAGGTAAGATTAATTCCGTTCCCTCCATGTGACATTAGCTTTTATCAAGCGCTGCTTTAACAGGACAGAAAAGACTAATTTTGCTGGAAAAAGAAACGAGATAAAATATGAAATATTTAAACGAAATATACATATATGCTAGTAAAAATCACACATCAGCAAATGCCTCGATAAACAGCAAATAATTTCAAGAAGTAAAAATAAAAACCTTAGTCTTAAAATCCCTGAAAAAAAGGAGGAAATTAAAAAATGCATCGGAAAAATAATTTCAAAATTATTGACAGATCATAAATTTAAATAACAATAAAAAAAATTTGTATACCTCACTTATATAAATTAAAATTAGATAAACTAAACAAAATTTAAAATGAAACAAAAAGAAAGAAAAACGTAAAGACAAAAAAACAGCAAATTTAGACAAGAACAATGACAATACATCTTTAATCGTAAGAAAGCAACAGCCTCAAATTGTTGCATCAATAGCTGCATTTGCGCCTTTATATATAATACTATGAATTTTTATTGTTTAATTAATTTAATTAATTATAAATTTGTTAATGCATTACTGTCACTTATATAAACATATGCTCATAATAAAATTTTCATATTAGATACACTCATCTATGAATGATTTTCTTACTTAATTTTTATTAATATATAGTTTCTTTTTTCATAGATATTAAGTTATTTCAAAGATATGCACACACAAAAAAAACTGAAACTTATGTGAAACGCAAATTAATTAAATTAACGCATAAACACCTATTACTTTGGCACACTAATGTTCAAGCATTAACATAAACAGTTATATGCACACTCGTCGATACTTCCTTCTATCATTTACAGCTAGATAATGTAACAACATGTAAATAAATTAGTCTGCATGCGCTGTTCATACCTTTTCAACTCGTCCCTTACCCTTAGTATTTCGCTTTGGTTTCATTCATTTTTTTAGCTTGCAAATCTTGCTATAGAAATTGGATTTTAAACATTATCAAAAAGTTTTCAGAACTCATTTTTATATAGGGACTAGTAGTACTCGCACGGCGTTGCCTGAATGTCAAAAAAATCCAACCACAATAATATAAATTAAAATAAAGTTATGAAAAATAAATAAATAGTATTAATTTAATATAAACGAAAGAAAATAGTATTAATTTTGCATGTTAATTTTTTCTTCGCGATATTATATCGCGTGCCCAACTTCAGGCAATAAAAATCAAAACAGATAACTGAAAAATGAAGACATGTTCAAAAAAAATAAAAGAGTACTATGAAATTAGAATATTTCTTCCAAACGATGCTATTAGAATTTAAATTGTGTAAAAATAATTTTTGCGGTTCTTGGAACATTATTTCTCATTTGACTCCTTGCCAAATCAAGATTGGAAACATCTATCACACATTAAGCTAATAATGCTCCAGGAAGAAGCAATATTCCCCCTCCTCACGTTTTGAGCTGCAGATTTGCGAAGAAAATCTTTGAACTCTTCAGGAAAACATTTAATTAAATGTCAATAAAAGGGGATATTTTGTCCATTCATGTTTAAAATTAAGAAGAAATGCTCCAGTTATTACCTCAAAAAAGTTCAAAAAGATAACGAAATCAGAATGTCAGATGCAAGAATTTTAGTTTTAATTCTTAATTTTTTGGAAAAACTGATTATTTTGTTACAATTTCTCAAAATTTAGTAAATTACGTTAGACGTTCAAAACAAATTTCATTGGAATAACAATTGTTTGTTATATCCGATGGTGCATCGATTTTGTTTTCTACGATCAAATCAGAAATGATACTACGAGCAAATACACGTGCGAAAAATCTCCCAAAACAACACAAAGGATATATAAAAATTGTTCTATATTAACTTTTAAAATTCGAGATTTCCAGGTATATTGGGACACCACTGTGACTTCCTGTGTGCGAAATTTCATGGCTGTAAGTGCGATAGATTCGTTTGAACACCGCACACAAACACTTTCGTTTATATGTGTAGGTAAGAGAGTGCTAATAAATAATTAAAAACAGACAAAAAAGTTGTATAATTTACCTTTCTGACATGTTATACACACTTTGATGGAAATGTTTACACATCTTAACGCAAGATAAACGAATATTAGGTTCAATATCAGAGCTTTGTAAGAATTTGTTAGCAACCATTTCTAAAGCATCATCTGGCCAAGTCTAATGAAAGAAAAGGGGAAAAAATATATATTTATCTATTATGAATGAATTATCAAACAAAATGAACAAAAATCAATCAATTAACTGCAAAATGTAGTCAGATTCTATCATATACCATTGTGTCATTCATTCTAACATATAAGACATGTTACAATGCTATTGTATTTCACAACTAACCGCCTTCGGCAATCGATTGTTCGCCCGTAATATTAATAGCCTGTGATTATGCTTGCAACCCGGACAAGTAAATTGGAGAGTTGTCGGTTGTAGAGGCTGAAGGGCTCTGCCAAAATTTTAATTTGGTATATATCTCGAAAATGGAGGGTGGTGGTGGGAGGCAGACGACCATTAATGATTTATCTAGGGGTCATAAGCTTTCATATGAAATAAAAATTATCGAAATCGGCCCAGTGGTTGGGGCTGGAGAACCGGTCCTCTGGTTTTGCTAATTATTTTAAATATATGGATATGGAAATTTTTCCACATACATTAAAAAGAAAAAAGTTAATTTTTTATGCAAAGAGCGTTATGAAAATCGCAATAAACTCCCACTGTATTCATTGAAATACACCGATGACCTATAATGGAATTAAAATTACAGAGATTTGGAAATTTGGAGATTGTACATGATGTTTTAGAATTTAATTACCTCTGTTCTGAAAGCTGAAGAGAGAGAAAATCAGTGCTTATAAAAGTACCAAATCCTGATGACAGGCATTTCAGAATTAGTATTACAATTGCAACAAGAATTTAAGAATAAAAATCTCTATCTGTAAGTTATTTTAAGAAATGTATATGTAACGATTCAAAATCAAATGAAAAGTAGACAAAATCTTCATTGCTGTTACCTGGAACCAATCAATTGTGCAACAGTTTATTAAAGATGGAAACATTCTTAATCTATTTCGCAGAGCTCCTCCAATGGGACTCATAGCAAGGATAAGATGTAAATTTTGACGAACTCTTTCGATGAAAAAATTGTACAGAGAAAGAGGGGTTGTATCAATTTTTTTACCCTGAAAATATATTACTTATTAACTGACAGCACAAATACTAGTTTATGACAAAATTTTAAAAATAACATTAGAATTTAAATAAAATTAAAATAAAGATAATATTTCAGACAGAAAATATACTAAATTAACTGAAAATAAAATTTAAATAACTTCAATAACAATATCATACACTGTCTCTAGCAGCCGCCTGCATTTTTTCTAGGATTTCAGCTCTTTCATCTGCAGCATAAAGGTTAGGTACATCACCAGTATTTAAAATCATATTTATGTCTTCTACGAAGGATTCATCCTTAATTTGATTGTCATTGAACAAAAACACTGTGGCTTTTCCGTCAGCTCCAGCTTTTCTTAATACCTGTTAAAAATTTTAAAAAGAACTCTAAAATTTACATATCAGAAAAAGTTTAGTGCTTCAATTTTTTTAGTTCTTAATAATAAGTTCTTAAGCATAGATTTAAAAAAAATTGAACTGAAGGCGAATATCACAAGTTGTATCATTCTGACAACTAATACATATATATTTATCTACAGAAAAATATCCCTCCTATAATGAAGATAGTTGAAAATCTGAATTAAATTTGACAGCTTTGCAAATAAAAAAAATACACACACACACACATATATATAAAGAGGCAGAAAGTTTCAACGGCTAGAGGGTTGCGTATTCAAGCGAACTGATTCCTCTAAAGACCCATGGTACAGTCGTCCACAAAATGAATGAGACACCTCTGTAACTCTGTTATATATTATTGAATCTTCAAAAAACTAGTGCATCATGAAAAGTAGACCGATAAATGCAAATAAATATAATATACAGTCCCTCAAAAAGTGGGCGTTGCCTGTCAACAGTGGAAATTCGCATTTTTTTGTAAATAATTCGGAAATTATTATAGATATGCTCTTGATTTTTTGGATACCGGCGTTATAACGTCTCAGCTTCGCTATCATGCAAAAATTCTACTATGTTACAATTAACTTTTTTTCACATTCATGTTTAAAATTTTTTAAAAAATTATTAATTATTTTTATTTATGGATATTTTCATGACTTTATGTAAAAAAAATAGTGTTCTTTTAGTGAGTGAAAAAAAATTTGAGAAATATATAATATTTTCCGAGATATCGTCAAAAGTCCCTAAAATTCAGTTAACATGAGAAAGGCCATTTTTCAAAACCCTACAACTTAATCAAAACTCTATAAAACATTTTGGGGAGGCTAATTTCATGACGGGTAGTCGATTCAGCAAAAAAAAAAAAAAAAAAAAAAAAAAAATTGATAAGCGTAATGGAAAAACTCTGAGATGGTTGTTAAGTTAATTAACTCGGTTAATCAGTTTTTTGTTCTGAATAAACCTGTCCTCTTGAGCCATTAACATCGGCACTAGTTTTGTGAAGATTCAATAATATATATCAGAGTTACAGAGGTGTTCCATTCATTTTGTGGACGACTGTACATGTCTAAACAACAGGGTCATGTGAAATTTTATCGAAACCAAAAAGGAAACGATTTAAAAATAAAAAAGATGCATCTATATAATAAGTTTTGCACAAACCTTTTTTATATCATCTCGCCATTCAGTAACAGTATAATTCTTAGTTATTTCGATTTGAAAAGTTTCAAAGCCTGCCATAAAAGTAGCAAGTTTAGCAGCACTTTGCCTTCCACTTCCACCAATTCCTGAAAAAAAAGAAAAAACAGTTTCCAGTGTCGGCATGATATCAATTACAAATCAGCCAGGTAATTTTTGGAATAAATGACAACATATAAACTCTTCTGACTGAAATTGACCGCGTTATGAAGGCTTAAATTTCATTATTTTAAGCTAATCAAAGGCCGCTTCGAGTAAGCGATGCCCGTTGATTGGCGGTACTTTTTCACTGTGGCATGGCTTAAAATAGTGAAATATAAAAGCTTCATAACTCGGCACTAAATATGAATAATAGGGTCGGGAAACTACATAAAAAATTCGTTTTCGTAATATTTTCAGCTGTACATTTTTTGACTCAAACAACATAAAATATAGTTCCTTACATCATTTAAAGCATTTTTCCAATTAGAAGTACATGCCTGTTTGGAAATTAGCAATTGCGATTAGAAAGTAACGATTAGAGTGGACATCCTGTATACAGGAGTACAAAGGGAAGTTGAGAAACACTGGCGTATTTCTGGATAATCAGTGTTAGTTCTAGAAATTCAATGTTATAATTTAATTTTAGATAAAAGACGTAGATTTTTGCACAACGACATTTGATTTCAATCAGCAGAAACTACATATTACAAATACGTTTTTATTGATAAATAGAGTGGAGTATTACCAACTAGTAAAACATGTCCATTGTCTTGCTTAAGAACACGAGAAATACGTGAAACGTGTTCTATGGCAAACTTGAATAAAACTAGATGCATTGGTGTTTTGGTCAGCTGATTGTAATCATCCAGATACCTGTATAAAATAAAAGTAGTATAAGAAAAATAATAGTCCGATTCAAATATTTATAATGATGAAAATATAAATACCCATTCATAACTTCAGACAGCTTATCTAAGTCTTCTACTTCATCATATGCTTTCACTTCTTCATCTGGTAGCATGTAATCACCAAAGAACAAATTCCTGTATAATGAATGATTATTAGTTTCGAGTTCCGTTTGATAAATTCAAAAAAAATTAAATATAGTATAATCTAAACACGTTTCTATATGTTTATAAAGTTTAATGAGATAAAAATGTAAATGTTTGTATGGACTTAAGAAATATTTATTTCTATTCCAGTAATTTTTATTATTTTTTGTACCTTATTTATTGACTCTGCAACCAGAAACATCCACAATTCAATGAAAATTAACAAAGGTGGTGCCAGTAGAAGGTCCTAGTGGCGTTTTTATTGCACAGGGGCTAGAGGCGTTCGCCTCGAGACCTGGGGGCTTCAAAATCTATTCGACGTAAATCGCAGTGCTGAGCCGACGGGGAATTTGACGACATTGGGTAAGGGAAGAGCCTCGAAACAATTTTGTGCCTGTGGCCTCATATTGTCAAAATCTGCCACTGCAGGGCCCCCTCTAGGGGATGCTGTACCCCCCACGTCGGGGAAAATTTTTGTACCCCGTTCACGCAATGGGCTATTCCACTAGTAGATAAATAAAGACCAGCGAAAATTTGAGAGGGTCATCATTACGCCCATCCCTTGTACAACAGGTCGTGCCTCCGTCGGGAAGAGACCTAGCTTCCTCAGTAGAGTAGAAACATCCCCCCGTAGGGCGGACTTTAATGCCACTCCTGTAAATTAAGGAGTTGACATTTTCTAGTAGTTACTTTAGAAAATATTTTCTGAATCTGAAATCGTGAAGTAAGCTCAGACTTAAAGTATTTAATGAGAGCTTTAATGTTCTCAATTGCTTCAATGTTTTTGCTTTCTCTTTATGATACAGTTAAGGGGAGAGGCAGCTGTCCCGTAATTACTTCAAGGAGATGTAAAATATTAATCCACTAATAATATTATTAACTAATATATTATTAGTGGATTAATTTAATAATTTATTTGAAATTATTACGTAAAAAAACAGTTATGTTAATTCAATTATGAATATTAAAACTTCCAATTACCCAATAGTGAATTACATTTTTAATGGAGAACACATGTTAAAACAAGAGCAAAATTAGATAAAGAAGATTTTTTTTAAAAATTAGAAAGTACCGTAGATTCTCTCTAATCCGACACATATGGGACCGGACACCTGTCGGATTATATAGAGTGTCCGGACAAGGGGGGAAGATTTCAAGTTTTAACAGGAAAGGATGACTCATCACCAAGTAACATGTTCCAATAGGTGCGTCGGACCTGTGGGAGTGTCGGATTAGAAAGTCTACTGTAATAGAATTTTATATGCACTGAAGACACAACACTTACCTTATGTCTGAATCTTCCAAAGTATCTTTTGTAAGGTGAGCTAAATATTTATTCATTGGTTGCTTGAATTGTTCAGCTGTTGTATTAGATACCATTTCAAAAAACGCTTCTCTAGAGAAAAAGTAATAAAGCATAGTAGATTGATTGCATTTTTAAACTTAATTTAATCATTTTTTTGAGAACTGGTACTACATACCTATCACTGTCATCTATTAAGCGATCATAGAAAACACGATATACTTCATGTATCCATAAGCGAACTAATTTGTTTCCATCCTTCAAATGAGTTCTGGGCATCAGAAGCACACCACAAATTACTCGCGCAAAGTCTCTTAGATTGAAAACGTAATGACTTTTTGCAGGCGTGGGTAAGAAATTAGCAATAGCGGCAGTGTAGATGTCTTTTGTTGCATTGACAACAGTCTGTCAATCATAAAAAATATCAATTTCATTTAATTATTCATAAGCATTAAAAATAAAATAAATATTGGAGTTTTGCACTTAAAATTTCAAACTTTTGCAATGAAACAAAAATAAGTAATGGAAAAAAATGTAAAAGTACAATATGTTAAAATTTTTTTTAATTATTGGAAATTTTTCCTATCATTGTGAGAGAAATCTTTAATTAAAATATAACATAAAATGCGATGTATAAATATTTTGATTTAAAGTGGAAAAAGTACTCTCTATTGGCATTTACATTTAAAAGAAAGAGAAGATTAAACATAAAAACCAAGATAAAAAAGGTTTAATTTCTTATAGGTAAGAAAAAGTTGAAAAATGTATACAAAACATGTAAATTATTTTTATACTTACTCCGAATAAAACTAGAACATAATGGAACAAAAGGAGTCACAGAAGTGGAATAAATTGAACATGAATATTCATCTTATTTTATGAGTCTTGATGTTACAATTTGTATTCATGAAATTGTGAAATCTATATATTTAAAATAATTTGGTAAGAAATTCTTTACCGAGCCTTACAGCCTCAGCCACCCGACCGATTTTGAATATTTTTGTTTCATACGAAAGCTTATGACGTCTAGATATGTCATCAAGGGTCTCCTGCCCCCATTTTCGAACGAAATCGAAAAAACTCTTTCCCACTGTGAACATTCTCTATGGGGAAAAACCTTTGGACAGTTCGCCAACAACAACCACCTGACGGATTTCGACAATTTTTTTTTAATTGAAAGATTATGACGTCTAGATATGTATCATGGGTCGCCTGCCCCTACCATCCCCCATTTTTGAACGAAATAGAGAAAACACTTCTCCACCATATATTCTCTATATGTTTTTTCGATTTTGTTCAAAAATGGCTGTTGGTTGGGGGCAGACAACCTTTGATGACATATCTAGACGTCATAAGCTTTCATATTAAATAAAAAACGTCGAAATCCGTCGAGTGGTTGTTGCTGGCGAACTGGCCAAAGGTTTTTTCCCCCATAAAGAATGTACATTGGGAAAGAGTTTTTTCGATTCCGTTAGCAAATGGGGGCAGGCTACCCTTTACGACATATCTAGACGTCATAAGCTTTCATATGAAACAAAAATTGTCAAAATCGGTTAGGTGGTTGGGGGCTGGGGAACTGTCTGAGGGTTTTACCATATTATTTTAAATATATAGATCCCAACAATTCCATCACAATGGCGTGTCAAAAATATTGTAAAATACCTATTGTAGGTGATGGAAACTGTTTAGTTAGGGCGATTTCATTGTGTTTATGGATCTGTAGACTTTTATGCCGAAATTCGTGAAAAATTTATACAAAACAACTAGATGAGGTTTATTGAAAGATTTTACAATTTTAAAGTAATCTGTTGTCTACAAAGAATATGAAATCTACTATAGTTATATTGTCTGTTTCACTGATCTTCATGCAGTATTTAAAACTGAAAAAAGTAGAGGCTGAGAGCTCGGAGCAGCGAGGTGGCAGGAGTAATGCTGAGTAAAGTGAGTGCTAGCCGCGAACTCGCCCGGAGGGCGGCGAGAGCGGCTAGTATTTATTAATATTAAATCTTTCCAAGAACAAAAATATTTCTGTGGAATTTTTCTATTATAAATGGCCAGATTAAGTGTATTCTTACATTACCATTAATATTTAAACCCTTTCAGCCCTAATGGACACATACGTCCCGGAGATTAGACTCCATTCCCTATTGGTAAATAAATCCCACTTTGACATGGGTTTTTATGCTTTAGTGTTCTTAAGAAATTAGGGAATAAGATTAAAATTAAAGAAAGTTGGAAACACTCTCAGCTTGCAAATGGTGCACTTATGTTCTTACAGAAGTTTCAAACGGTCTTTTTTTAAAAATTTTACAGTAAGTACAACTATATTTATGCAATAGTGTAAAATAGTTCTTATTGTCTTATTAAGAAATTATTTAGCCATTTTAACGGCAGATTTAAGAAATTTTGAATAAATTCATTTTGTGGGCTATGTTGTTCCAATCGTATTTAACAGTGGGACAATATATCCCATCAGTGATCAAATTACTACAAGATTATTGTTACGAAGCTGTAAAGTTGTTTCACTGACAGGCTAATCTTATGGCAGGAAAGAGATGTTACAGATGTTTTACTGGAATAATCCCAGTCGACTGTACGATTGGGACATATTGTCCCAGGAGATTTCCAGGAAAAGGGAAAAGTACAAAACTTTAAACTCATAGGTATACTTCTTTTAGTACGTCAACATTAATTTAAACTACTTTTCATAGTTAAATTTTAATCATGCAAAAGTCGGGTCGAAAGGGTTAAAACAAAACTTAGGTTTATAATATTTTTGAAATGATATATAATATTTCTCCTGGAAATACTGTAATATACATTGTACAATATTGTTAGTATGAAACTCGTTATTTATTAGTATTCATAATATTGTACAATATTTTGGTGGAACTGAAAAATAATGTTATATTTAGTAGTAGAAAGAGTGAAGGATACACAAAAAAAGTTACCTGCCCAAGTCTTTGTATGGTTGGATCGTAGCCTTTGAGGAACTGCCAATTAACAATTGATGTGAAAATATGGCAAAGTGTTGCATCATCGAATGCATCTATACCCATAACATTTAAATGCCGAACAAAACGAGAAGTGATGTCATTTCTCCCACCACCTGGAGGTCCCATACCAGTTACAAGATTCTGAAATATATTTTGAGTGTTTTAAAAATATGATTAAGAAATACAGTAAAACCCCGATTAACAGCACTCGGATTATCTGAAATCAGAAATTCAAAAAACATGTACTTTACTGCACGAAAATAATCGCGAAGGCGAGACTTTTTTTGCAACGATATCCCCACTTTCATTCTCGAAAGCCTCCCTAAGAAGGCCAGTGACTAATATTAGAATGCTAAAATTAAAATTAGTGGCTATTAACAAAATCGTGGATAGTATCGTATATAAACACCGACGGAAGGTTAACTTTAATAAAGAAACAAGTCTAGACTATAAAGAGATAGTTTTGAATTCATTTTACACTCAAAACACTTCAGAATAACATACTGCAATTAGATACAAAAAAGTAATAGATGTTCATGGCTAAACCGAAAACAAATCTTTATCTGAAACGGCTTTCCCCCATTAGTTCAGTTAACCGGGGTTGTACTGTACACTGTTATAATAATAAGGAAGAGATTAATAAATTTTCTATTCGATCTTTCAAATGGATCAGAAAATTAATTATTTTTTATCACTAGAATAAAAAAATGATTATTCATATATTTTTTTTTCCTACAAAAGGGAAACAAGTTATTTAATAATGAGGTATGAATTGCTGTTTTCAAATGCAATTCATTTTAAAATAATAAAATTAACACTTCACAAATTCATTAATATCTTATAACTCATTGTTTTATAATCATTCTTGTTTAAAGCCAACAACAACAAAAAAAACCCTAAATAAACTATTTAGTTTCTGTCTGAACTAGAAAATTTAATAAAAAGTCTATGACCATATCTTCAAGTTAGATCATAAAAAGAAGCACTTTCCAAAAAATGTTGTAACATTTTTACTCAACCTTCAATAAATAAATGGAATTATATTCAAATATTCTCTCTCCAGTTATGAAACAACAAATTTTGATTAAAAACTTTTAGAAAATTAAAATGTACCTTGAGAAAATATATATAGACAGATTTAAAAAATGTATCAAAGATAATCGTTGTTAAATACAAGCCTAGGAAAAGCTATCATTTTGATGACAATATATCTAATTTATTATTTGAATTCAAAATTCCGTGAATATTGATAGTTTCAAAATTCCGAGACTAGCATTTTTGGACAATTTTACTCCGGAAAGGGGTGATAGGAAATGAGTAAGATGAGCGCATTTCCGGAGTTCTTTGTTAGGTCACTTTAAGTAAAATGTAAACATCTCCCCCTCCATTTTCACTTTTCCCCTATTTTGGTGAAATCAACTCCGTCTGGCGCAAGCGCAAAATAGCGGAGTGTTTCAGAATCCGAGAACACACAATAATAAATTGTTTATTTATATTTTGGCTTTCTTGCTTAAATTGCAAGTTAAGTGAAAAAAATTGGAATTTATGAGTCATTAAAGATGAATCACACCGAAGGTAAAAAAAAATATATTAAAACACAACTGCTAGGAGTATTACTGGCTAATGTAGTTTTTCCTTAAATATTGCTTAGATAATCGCAAAACTATTGCATACATTTCATTCTATAAAAATAATTTTAATCATGCATATTTAACTAAATATGAACTGAATATCGTTCCTAAAAGATAAAAGAACATCCAATAAAAGTAAATAGTATGAAAAACAGACAATAAAATAATTTTTGTTCCTAAGATATTATATTTTGAGAATGTTTCAAATATAAATGAAAAATATTCTAATTTTGTTCCACATATAATATATATCCACATAATATGAGCTCAAATATATCTCATATTACTTTCATGTGCTTTTAATAACTTTGTGGGAGAAAAATTTCAGATATGTGGATTTCTTACACAAACAAATATGCATCCGCTCGCATTACTTACACAAGACACAGTATTCTGCTGGATAATTTGCTGGATTCTGAAATTTTATTACTTTTTTAAAATCGAAATTAGTTGAAGCATTTATTTCTCAAAAACTTTTTTGCTCTTATGTCCAGCACTATAAGAAATTCTATTTTTATTTTTAATATAGCTAAAATGGCTAGTTTCCAAGCTGTTGGGAGGCGAAATGCTCTTTTGATATAATTATCTTCCAGTCCATTGATATAAAAATATCAGGTTCTGAGACCATATTATCTGGGAAACCGTTTTATGATATCATGTTTAATGTTCATAGGAAATAGGATAGAAAATGGAATTTGTCAAAAAAAAAAAAAAAAGCAGGAGATGAGGGATATTTCATTGAATTTCATAGGAAAGTGGAAAATATTCTTTTAGTTACAAACTAAAATGAATAATATTTTTCCTTTTTTCAATAGGATTATTTACATGCAATGAATTATTATGTATTACAGTACTGTCTTTTAAAGATAAAAAACAAAAAGTTATTAATACATCAATATTCACATGCTTGTTTCTAATTAATGAAACTCATTTTCTGAATTATTTAAGAATTCATACCACATCAACTATTTCTAGAACAGAAGTATCTTTTTTATCAAACCAATATCCATGGTCTATCCATTGACGAAGTAATTCAATAGGAGGCTGCGCTCCATAAACCTCCTTAGCAGGCATATTCAAATCATCAACAAATACAATACATTTTTTGCCCATGCTGGGTCCAAATACACCTTTCCTCCTCCTGTTAGTGAAAAAAAATAGAAAACATTTGAATCATTTAAACATATCTTAAATTAAAAACATCCAGTGGCGAATCTGGGGGGGGGGCTTTTGGGCTGCAGCCCCTCCAGAGCTAAATCAAAATTCTTGATTTTATTTAAAATCACTACAGCTGTTTGTTCTTGATTTTCATTTTTAAAAAATAATAAAATCGTGAAAACATTGCTTTCTGGCTTGTCAGGCTCGAAATTTTTCCTACTTTTCTAGTCATTCCACTTGTACTTGCAGTGTTGACGTGGTCGAAAACATTTTTTGGCTAGTTATTTCATTGTATTTTTTATTAAATTATCGAAAGTATTGTAGTGTTCTTTATGATTCTTATAAGTCTGTAAAGTTAAAGTGTTTTGGTTTACATTGGACACGAGGTTTGGCAGTCATCACTATGATGCAAGATTTTTTTGCCCCCAGCCCCCCCCCCCCCAGACCAGAATCCTGGATTCGCCACTGAAAACATCTATCCCATAAATAACATTTTATTGTTAAAATTTAACACTCACTTTTCTAGAAATACCTTCAGGAGAAAAAGCTAAATTACTTTGACAGTATCAAAAATACAAATGAAATAAGTAAGTTAACCAAGGATTAAAATTACCAGACTATCAAGCAGTGATATGTGCTCAATTCAAAGAACACTTGTTGTAGTGCATATGTAGTAATGATATATGATAGGAAGATAATATGTGATTGAAAGTTGTCTTTTTAGCAACCCCGTCAAAAGCAGTAAGTTGTTTCACTATAAATAAACTGAAGAGGAAGTCGTGTCGCTAAAAGCAAATTACAAATGATAGTTTACATTAACAGACAGTTGAAAGCAAGGAAGCTAAGCAGCTACAAGTAAAGGCTACAAATAACCTCCAAGATTTAAATATGTTTTGCAATTTCCAAAGTTCAGTCCAGTGGGTTTAAAGGCTCTACTAATAGCAGAGCACTATTTTGGTTAATACTGTTTTAATAGGTATCCTATTTAAAATATCCAAAAAGCAATACGTGTTGCTTTGACCTTCCCGCATAAAGCAATAGCTGAATAAGGATCCAGAATAAACATATATGACTCATGGGATTAGTCATCGTTGGTTTCACACCAATTTTAGTTATATTTTTATACAAATAAAAAGAATTATGTGTTATTGTCAAATGGAAGAAAGAGACATATTTTTGGGAACAGCATTAGTATGGTATGAACAGAAATAAGAGCAAGCAGATGCATTGATTTGTGCATGCCTTCAAAGTAAAATCAGTGCACTATGTGAAATTATCTAGATAGACTTCTGTGAAGAACAGAAAATATGTAGGTGAGTGTGCATCTTGATCACAAGCTTAAATTGATACAACAATACCTAAAAAAGTTAATGCTCTGGATGTCATGGTTGTTTCAATAACAAAATATATAGAAAAATATTTAATGCAGTTTTATTTTGAAACAAAAGAAATTATCAATTTTAATGCAAATGCCTCCTGAACACATGCTGCATGTCACATGCCAGGAAATATTTTTAATGGAACAAAAATATTAAAAGGACAAAAATTCTGAAATTTCTATTTACCTGTCAAGTTTACTCATAATTATGTCTTGAGTCTGACCAGCAGTTGTTCGCGCAGAGAAATTAATACTATTTGGAAGATATCTGTAAAAAAAAATTAGGACAGTATTAAGGAATGAAGGGGTTTCAATATGTCGAAAACTATCAACTTTGCCGTGAGAATATGGCTTACCTTTCCTTTGGCAAATGAATCAGAAAATTGTTGGTTATTGCAGACTTTCCTGTTCCAGTAGGTCCAACAAAAAGAACAGGTACATCATGAGAAATATATGTATTTAACATGAATCTTTGCCTCACCGTTTCATTTGTGGGGATTATCAGCTCATTTATCTGTTCAAGGCAAAAATTAATTTATAAAAGATTATATTGACAACATTTAAATAGATGTTTGATAATTGCAAGTACAGCATTTATAGAATTTTAAAACTGTATAGGCTGATAAATATAAATTATGATAGTTTGCATAAAACAACTGAATAAAACAAATGAAAATTCGAATTGTACTATTCTGGGTTCATTGAATCTGATCCTTATACACAATTTCATTTATTACTTGTTAAATGTTTTCCAAAACATACAGAAAAGAACACAAGATAATTTATACTCAAATAAAAACATCATGCAAATTAAAAAATTCTAAGCATTTTAAAGATTCTATGACAGTGAAAACTTAAGTTCCCCAAAAATTGCAATAATTATTTATTCATGATTTTATTTTACAGTTATGTATTTTTTATTAACTATTTATTGCCACATTCAGTTAAAAAATTCTATTGTTATGAATGTCCCATTAAGTAAGAATCATTTTGTAATGAAGGTCATCAAAATGAATTTCAGAATATTGGAACTCTGTATAAAATGTAAATATCTAATTGGCATTTTTGCACAATGAATTTCCTAGTGGTACACATATTGTGAAAAATATTTTATCTTCATGTATGAATTGCGCTTATAAATTTAGTTTATAAATTATGCTCTTTAACATTTAAAAATTAATAAATTGTTAAATACCAAAATAATATCATATTATAAATGGCAACAGGAAAGCACTTCAAATCATCTTTGATTACTTTTATTTGCATGCTAGGATTCTCTGTTCCATTTAATAATTCTCTTTAGAATCAAAATTTCTTTCAATCTAAATTTATGAAATAAAATAACTTGATAAATGATGGAATAAAAACAACAATAAAATATAAATGCAAAATTAATAAAATTAATTTTTTTAACATTTTTAGTCATACTTTTTGTGTCTCTTCCTCCTGAGAAAGCAATGAAAAAAAGAGAAAAAAAAAATTATCTATGTGCTTATAAAGAACATTGATTTGAATAGAACAGATTTCAACATTATATAGCAAATTTACAGTGAAAACATCAGTTGCACATTTAAACAAATTGTAATGTATTCATATGTGTTTATTAATTGATTTAATATAAAATGATTAACTTAAATAGTTTGTAATTATAAAAATGGTAAGATTTTTTTTTACATATGAAGTTATCAATGCCAAATTTCAAAACATTCAAGGCAATAATTTATCTCATGCATTTCAATTGAATATTCAAAAGGAATTCAACTTCATAAAAACATTTTGCCTTTAAAATAATATATTCAATTAAATAAATAAAACAATGGAATAAAAAAAGAAATACCCTAGCATAAAGGGGAAGGTCCAAGTCCTCCTTTTGCAAAGTATTCAGCCATCCAATCCATGAATTACTTTTGAAACTGAAAACATAATCATAAACAAGTCCATCATCAGGAAAAAGCTGGGCTTTGGTTAATTTGAATGATTTCACTTTAGGATGTTCTTCATTATCACCATTCAAAAGAGAACGAAAAAATTCATCAAATAAAATTCTGCTGTTGTTATTCATTGTACCACCAATAGTCCAAACTAAGGAAAACACAAAAAGTGCTTGCAATCCTCGAAGTGTCTGAAAATCAAATGATAGGTATTTATTTTTCAAAATGAACATATACAGCTACAGACAATAAAATGCAGCAAATAGTATCAACAAATATTGCATAGCCAATTAAAATACCAGAATTATAAGAGAAATAAATATCAGGTCTATCTATATGCAATAATCCTCAAACTTTTAGATTTGGGATATGATCACTTTTCATATCCCCTATATTCCAATGATTAACCAAAAAGGAAGAAGCCATGTCTTCAATGCCCTAGAAAAAAAAGGCTGCGAGCTTCTACAGCCTATTGCCCTTTTACAACAACATCAAACCAATACCAGCATTTTAAAGGTTTAAATTACATCTAGGAAAAACACAAAGAGGACGAATGATCCAGCTTGCTTTCTTCTGTGGCAATAAGCCTCACAAGCATTTTTTTTTCTCATCCAGTATTAGAATGATGCTGGCCATGATTTCTTTTTGTATCAAGTCGGTGATACTGATTTATCTGACAACCTACTATGTTCCATGAGCTAATTTTTCATATGAAATTTCATCATCTTATAACCATAACCGAGCCTAATGTTACAGCCTCATTTTTATGGATTCTACGTTTTCAGTTTTTCTTAAAGAAATGGTGAATATGAATCTTTTCTTGATGTAGTTTTAAAAAAGATGATTATTTCCATTTTGAAATTTTGAGCACTGGGTATCAAAGAACCTTTTAATTTAGCTATTTATAATACCTATTTTTAAAGATAACATTTTCTTATTATAATGACAAACAAAATGTCTGTTTTTTTTTGCTGAAATAAGTATAATTTATTTTATTATTAGTATGTTTTTTGCCACTTCTCATCTTTTGCTCAGGGGCCACATTCCACAGTTTGATAATCACTGATTTCATACATTTTGCATTATAAAACTTAAAAAAGAATATTCCAAATTATATTCTATAATAAATTTTGAAAAATAGAAGTTTTAAATAAATTTCTTACATCAGAAATACGAACAGCTTCATCCAAATCGCTTGGCTGTGAAGCTAACATTTCTTTAAGCAAACAGTTGAAAAGTCTTGTCAGAGAATGAGTCAAATGAATTTCTGACATATTCAAGAAAGTCACACATCTCTGTTTCAAAAAATGCAACGATGGATCAACCAACCATTCAAACATATCATTGATCAATTCAATATTTTCTTCAGACAGTTCGAATTCTGAAAGTGACTTCAAGTAAGAATCTTTCAATGGCCGCCAACCAAGCTAAATACAAACAAACAAATATAAATGAGATAATAACAGGTATTCAAATTAATACAACAGAGATAAATTGCATACTCCTTACTATTTTATTAAATAGAACTCATTATATTCCTAACAATATAGTATTTTTATAGCATATTTCCTTAAAAAATAATTGCATAAAACATATAATGAAAACAGAAATTAAAAAATAAAATTAGGTGGCAAATTATGAACCACAGAAACGAATTTAAAAACCGTCGTATTTCATAGCTGTTATTTAAAATGTTTAATTTTTCTTCAAAAAAATTTTCTCAAAATTAAAAGAAACTAACTTCTTCACAACTGTAGAAAACAATATAATTAAAAATGTTACTGAAATTTATTGAAATGAAATTCACAGTTAAGAAATTTAGATCTAAAATTCTTATCTGAATAGTTACGCATCTCAGCGCAATATTTCTTATGCATTATAAGATTTCTTCCATACATTGGACATTCATTTATATCGATTATACTTGGACAAATAGATTGAACAGGGCATTTTTGCCACTCTTCTTGGTAAATTCTTTCTGGATAAATATTTACCGGGAAAAATTATCTACTGAAAAAATCAATTTATATAAAAATGTTTTAAAAGTAAAATATTTAGAAATTTATTTATTACATGAAAGTAACATATATGATTAAATGTATTTTTTATTAAAAACTATATGCAGATACATAGCACCAAACATCTATAAAATGGGTTCGACCACATCATCACCATTTTTACAAAAATGTCATTTACAGAAAAATGGATTTTGCAGTACTTAAATTCTGATGATTTAAATTTTAGTTAATTAAATTATTTTTATTTAAAAATTCATAATTGTAAATAAATTATTTTCTGTTTTTTTTAAAAATAATTTAGAGGCATCATACTTGGTGTGGTTCCATGTAGATCATACCGCAGCGAGATACAGTAGCAGGAGACGCCTGCTCTAAATCAGCAGGCTCAAAGATAAGATTCATTGATGAGCTCATTTGAATAATTTCTCCACTCATTAAGCATAGCTAAAAAGAACACCGAAAGAATTGTCACAACATTTGAAAAATTAGACGCAAAATAATATTTAATTAATAAATGTCATAAATGTTTTTGTACAAATACCTTCTTGTTATCATCCAGTACGGTGTTCATATTCTCAATCCAGACAGCATCTACAGGTCCATCAAACATTATCCATTTTCTATCCTCAGAAGGATCGCTGGCATAATCTCGGAAAGTGTTTGCTAGAACACCTACATTAATAAATTTATAATGAATGTTTTAAAAAGTATGGAATGAAACAAAAATGGCATCGAACTCTAAAAATAATAACCCAGCAAACTGCAATACCTTCAGAACCAATGCCTTTTTTCATGAAAATTTTCAGCCTTGTACATATACAATACCAAAAAATCCTGTTTCTGATTGAAATACTACTACTGTTTAATTTAATATACCACATTTTAACATTTTTGAAATTGTAGTTTTGGGATTTAAATGAAAATCCAACTGCAAAAATTAAATTTAAGAAAGCAAAAAGCATATTTAAATAAGCTATTTCATGGTAATAAAAATCCTTACAATTAGTATTAAATATAAATTTTTGCATTACATAGATCGTCACGATGAAAAACGTATAAATAAAAAGCTATTTTGTAGTTATGCAATCAAGAACCAACCACCAATTTATGGATTTCATTTTAATTTTGTATGGTTCACTCACACACTTGGGAAAATGTTATTTAATACTGTGAGTTTGCAATACAAAATTGAATAAATTGCGATTGATTACATTACAGACTTCGTACAATACAATATTGAAAGTTTTGAAGAAAGTGCTATATATCAAAATGAGCAGCTTGGAGTCAGCACCCTGTTGCATAACAGCAACTAATTAAAACTTATGAAGTAAAAATATTTAAAATGAAGGACTTAAGGGTGGACGATAAAACCTTCCTGGAATTCAATGAATTGACTTAAGGAAAAAAAAGTTATTCTTGAGTAAAATGGAAGAGGAAGGAGAAATGAAGCGCCTCGGGAAAGAAAAGCACATGTCTCAGAATGCAACAACACCTATATTTATATAGATTGCTTTTATTTGCAAATAAATACAATAACTCAAAGCTAAAATCAGTCAAGCGTAAAGATGGGATGTAGTTGATTATCAAGATATTCTCTATCTATGTACAGAAATTATTTTTGTTTTTTGGCTATTTTGTGAATACTGATGATTTTAATTAATATTTTTGAGATTTCAGATTATTATCAACAAAAAAAATCAGTCGAATGTAAACACATAGTAGTGCATAACAAATGCATTAAGAAAACAAATTCATCACTGATTCTTTACTGTTTTGTTATAAAACAAAGATCTCCAGCAGAAAACAGATACTTTTCTTTTCTTCAATAAGAAAAAGCAGATATTCAAAAAATTAAGAAATTTCTATGTTACAGTACCAGATACAAGTAATTTTTACACACAGAACTATGAAAATTTAAATTTTCACTTGAAAAACATTTCTAAATCACTAGTACTGATTGAAAATGAAACAAATCATTCAATACCATCCTAGAACAAACTTAAACTTAATTCCACTGAAAATAAATGGATAAAAGGAGTTTTATAATCGATCGTTTTTAATAAAGGCATAATTTTATGGATTTCTCTAATATAACAGAAACATAAAAATTTTTCTGAGATTAGAGAGGTGTACATATATAAAGATAGATAGATCAGTATCGATCTTATATTTTAACATGCATCTTCTGTTAAGCAGATTCTCTGAAGATAAATATGAAACTTGATTGATTTATTAAAACATTGAGTTGAAAGATTAATCACCATAAAGCAAAGAATAACAAATTTTGGAATGAAGTAAAGCCAGACTCTGAATAATTGTAATTTAATAATCGATGAACCCAAACTCAAAACTGCCCTAAACAATTTGGAGACAGATTTTCAGACAGTGTTAGAAAAGTAGGACGAAGGACTCAAATTTTGAAACCTCTAAAGATCCCCCAAATATATACAGCAGAGCATACTAAATCTAGGTGTTAATAAAACACTGGCATGATTGTGGTGGTGAAGTTTGGAGAGAGGTTGCCAGCTCAGGTTTAATTTCCTCATCTGGATAATTTGAAATTATGAGGTGCGTTCCCTACAGCCCCTGGCACCCCTTTAGAGTGGAAAGTAAATATCATAAAAACTAACATAACTGAATGGTTTTAAAATATTTATTCACTTTCGACATGTAGATTAGGTGTCCTTTTCTTGCCGAATTTAGCCCATGTAGGAATAAAAAATAATTTAATTTGCAATTCAACTGATTGTATGGGAAAGAATTCCCTTAACATATTTTTAATTAAAAATCTCTTTACCTCTTTAAATCTCTTATATAAAAAAGTAATAATACTCTTCAAGTAAATTGAGAAAAAAGTATTGTTTCACAGAAATGTTGCATGAGATGTAGTGAAAGTGGACATAAAAGAAAATTAATGTTAAAAAAAATGCATGAATTCTAAATGACATAACATCACCTTTTCTAGCAATCAAGCAAATTTTGCATTTCCTGTGCAACCTAATATTATTTATCAATGTTATTTTTTATTCATTTTAAAATGTGATTACCATCTGTCCATTCATGTGATGCAGGATCAAAGCAACCATAAAGCTGGCCCATAGTAATTGATTTGGGATTGATGATTCTATACTGAACTTTGTTTTCTTCAATTCCACATTCAGGTCCCAATTTATGTATATCAGTTAGGCTAGAAGCTAATATTTGATAAGCACTTGTTTTTCCTCCCATTGGATCACCAACTATCATCAAACCATGGCGAACTAAGATCATTTCATAAATCTGAAATGCAAATAATTTAGACAAAAGGTGTAAATCATGACTTTACAGAAAAACATAAACAAGAAATTCAAATAAAAAAATGAAACTCTTCTTTTACCATCTATTTGATTTTAAAACTAAATTCAGCTCAAATCAGAATTTCGATGTTAGATTTAAATGCATTCTAAAAATGAAATCTAATTTGATATATCAAGTAGGAAAATATTTTATCGAAATAGCAACTAGTTCCATACAAATGAAATGCATTCTTATGTACACATATAGGAGATAAATGATGTGGAAAAAAGCACTCACTAAGATTTTAGTTCTAAGTTAAAACTGTCCAAAAATCATTAACTATAATTGAACTATAGTCAAAAGAAGTGTACAGAAATTTCATCAAATAATTCTCCCATGAATGTTGGTACTTAAACTGCTTAAGGCAGCATCTAAATAAAGCAAACTGAACAAATTACAGACTAACTGAAATGTTTTTACCCCTAAAAATGATAAAATTGAAATAATTTTTAAAAGATGAAAATCTACTTGGAAGTTTATTTTCTGGTGATTTAGTTTCATCTTTTAAATTCCATAGCTCAAATTTATCTGAAAACCCCAGAATTATTTTGAATGATTATTACTTTCTCCCTGCAGTAATCAATCCACTAATTAACTGTGACAATTATGTATATAAGGTCGCATATTTTAAACAAAGCTTTTTCTCAAGGATATACAATAAATAAATAATGCACAGATACCTTTCCTGAAGTCATTTTCATGTTATAGCTTCCACTTACATAATAAAATTAGAAAATAGCTAAAAAATTATATTAGTACCTGAATAATTTTATTTATAAACCAAGGAACAGGTTGCAGATTTCTTTTTTCGATATTGTCACACAAAGCTTTGTAAAGGACAGTATAATCTGGTTTAGGCAATGTTACACCAGGAAACAGGTCCGAAATAATACCTTCAAATAATGGCACATCCTACAATGTAATCAAATTATAAGACAAGATGCAATATCATCTTGTAAACAAAATTTTTAAAAAATTACACTTACCTGGGCTAAGAACTTTGCCAGATTTACATCATTGATAGCTCTTAATACCAAAATTGCTTCAAGTTCTGTTGGATATTTCAGCTTCAAGTTTCCAGCAGCAGTTAAGACAGACTTGACTGCTCGCATACCGTAATCATAATGATGCTGAGAGGACAACTGCTCAGAACAAAGCTTGTAAGTGGCAACAATTTTTCCAGCTAGGCTGTTTTGTTTAAAAATTATAGGAAATTAATGTCCAAAAGGCGTTTATCATACAATATTAATATCAGCAAATTTTCATTTATTTCAATCGTTTTATGTTAAATAACAGCATTCTAGCTTTTAAAATTTATCTTGTATAAAGGCGAAAATCAATAATTAAGATAAAATGCAAAAAAGTGCTATGTACATATGCAAATGTATTTAGACATAAATCGGTCACATTTTTTATGAACTTGCATGACACTGAAATTTTTTATGAATAGAAATTAATAAACATTAAAATTACTTTAAGGGAATAACCAAAAAATTAGTAAAAATGCTTGACTTTGTAAATTTGAGGTTCAAAAAAAGTGTATTGAATTAAATTACCACAAAAAATAAATAAATAAAAATGATTTATTAAAATAATATACGAAGAATATTTATAAATTCATAAAAATGAAATGCTGAATAACAGAAATACAAGCTAACTGAAAGAATACATTGTCCAAAAAAAGAATGTTATTTCCTTCAAATTTAACTAAAGTTTAAAATAACTTTAAAAAAATAATTGCCCTAACTTTTTCACTAACTAAAAAAATTAGGCAAATAAAATCCCATTGCATTTACAATAAAAGATACAAATAAAGATGTAATGTATTTGTAAAAGTTTATTAGAATTTATTTTTAAAAATGCAGCTAGTGAAAAATAAGCATGTTGATTTAGTTATCACATTAAAAAATAACAAGTACTAAATTATACAAAATCTATGAGTGTATGAAATATGCACACATAAAACAAACTATGATATGAGCTACATTTTTAATGTATTCAGATTTATACTTATAATAATTTTCATGAAAAAAACCCAATTAATTACTTACCTACGAGCATCTACAAAACCCATAGAATATAATGAAATTTCCCCTATGAGAGCATAATCAGGAACCATCATAGCAACTGTTCTGAATAATACCTGAAAAGTCAAGGCATAATTTTAAAAACACATATCAGCTGAAAGCTAATAACTATCACAATCCTTTAAGCACCTTTTTCAAAATTTGAAAAAGAAATGAAGGCCATGTTACTTTTAAATTGTCTGGCAGCTCTTGTCGTCCAGCGTACCCAGGATTCATAGTTATGAACATATTGCATGATGGATTTAGGGATAATTCTGTACCTTCAAAAATGAATTGTGTCAGTTTTTGTGCTTTGGCGTGCTGTATACTGTGAATCTGCTGGGCTACGACAGAGAGCACTTCTAGTTCAATGCGATTAAATTCATCAAAGCAGGCCCATGCTCCTGATTGAGCAAGTCCTTTGAAAAACTTGCCCATTGCTTTAAAATCGAGTCCATCTGAGCAATTGAACACCACACACTAGAATGGCAAAAGAAGAATGCAGTAAATATTTCATTTAACTCACTACTTATTTAATTTGAACATTTAATATTGATATCAAAGAAAATTAAGAATTAAACAAAGACATCATAAAATTAAATAAACACATATTATGGCTATTTATCAAATTAAACACTGATTTCATCACAAGTATTTCAATTCAGGTTAGAAAATATGAAATTTACAATGAATTATGTGGAATTATTTAAATGAGCACAAAATTATTCTTGTCACTCATATAAAGATATATTTATAGTTATTATAATTCTTGTATAAGAGATTGTCTTGCATAGATATAATTTTTGTACATAATTTTACCTGCTTAGCCACAGCCTTAGCTAAATCTTTACTAGTTTCAGTTTTTCCGGTTCCTGCCGGTCCTTCTGGAGCACCTCCTAAATTTAATTTCAGAGCTCCCATCAGGGTCCTGAAAATATATTTTAATGAAGTTAAAACAAAAACAGCATCTTCAGGATTCAAATAGAAAAACTATTTTAAAAAACTAAAAATAATTCAAATGAAAGTTTATAATAATATACATAAGGGATAAAAGATTTTGAGATTCTTTCACTCTCAACAATATAAATTAGAAATTTAATTTTTGCTTAAGTGAGTTCCGAAAAAGTAAATTTGTAACGAAAATGATTTTTTTTTAAATTAGTTTTGATTCAACCGAAAGAGCTTGATTTAACACATTAAACAATATCTTATAGATCTCAAGCATTCAATGACAAACATTACATTGAACAATTTCCTGTGGCATATTAAATATTTCCAGCTGAATTTTATGCTAACTTGATACAAGAAAAAGTATCCTTACATACTGTCCATTTTCAGATATGGACCGTGTGCTTTTGTGCAGGCACCAGTTGGTTTTATTTCACCAAAATAGGGGTGAAATGAATTCGCACAATGACTCACCTAACACAGAATTGTGCACACCTCTTTGTGGAGCAAAATTATCCAGAAGTGGCATGTGCAGTTTTCTGAAATGTACAGTAGTAAGACTGAAATGGACAGTAGTAAGACTGAAATGGACAGTAGTAAGACTGAAATGGACAGTAGTAAGACTGAAATGGTCAGTAGTAAGACTGAAATGGACAGTCGTAAGACTGAAATGGTCAGTAGTAAGACTGAAATGGACAGTACTAAGTTTTCAAAAAGCATGTTCCATACAATTATTATGGTGCTAACTGAAATCATCTTAAAAATGAGCTATTATAATATTTACTTTATTGGCAGAAATATTTATGCAAATAATTCCTTTACATCAATAATAATAATAAAAAAAATAAGAACTACCACAGTAAAGCTTTCATCCAGAAGAAAAACGACAGTAGAAAAATTACCTATAGCAGCGATCTGTGAGTGGCGTTATGACTAGTCTAGGAGTATTGCCAAGATATTCATATCCATACTCCAAGTCTGTGGTGATCATTCTTACAATAATGGTATTGTTTTCCCAATAATAACGTAGCTGACTCATCCAACTAAAGTCATTTATGTCTGTAATCTTTTGCTCCACTAGTTTGCTAACTTCATCACGAGCTGAAAGAAATGGGATGGGATTATTTTATGTGATCTGCATTTTACAGATAACTTCTTAAATATAGGAGAGAATGAGGTAAAACAGGGTAGTGGAGTAAAACAGGATATCCTTTATTCTGGCGCTATTCTTTTTCCTATCTGGCAGACAAATACTGAATTACACTCTACTAGTCAAGAAAAAGTAACAGTCACAGTGGCATGTTGTAGCTGTTGAATTCACTGCATCTGTAAAGGTTTATTTGTTTTAAGATGTCAACTCTCTAATGTTCATTTGATTTTAAACTATCCTTACTTAATAATCATTACAGTTATAAAAACTATATTTAGTCCAGCTAATTATATGTTTGCTAAGGATTTATACCTTAGCAAACAATAAGGATTTACTTTAATAATTGCGCAGTTCTATTTCGTTTTTATAGCCTCTGGACTCTGGGTAAAAACGGTACTCCAAGTGACGTAAGACAGCGACAGTCAGTATTGATTATTTCTCCGATTAAGAAGATAAAAAGACATCAAACGTTGTTTGTTTATATTTTAATGACGTATTTTCTAATTTAAATAAATTCAAAGGCTGTATCCAATATAAAAACTGTCTTTCCTGGGCCCACGAAAGCTGCAGTGGCGAGGAGGAAGAAAACAACTGCTTTACATGTGAATTTTGTAACTAATATTCTTTTATTTGTCATAAAAAATAAAAATGATTGCTACTTTTCCACTGAAAATCGAGTTTTCCTAATTTCCCATAATGTTAACATGTGTACCCGGTTTTACTGGGGTAGAACAGGTAGTTTGACTTATTTTATATAAAAAAATCATTGATAAAAAAAATAATGAAACTGTGACTTTTCTGGAAATATATATTGTACTCCGATAAACAATGAATATTTTAATAAAATTTGACAAGTTCTATGTCAAAAAGTTTAGCTCCAACAGATTTTCGAGCCTTAGCTACCTTGTTTTACCCCACTTTCCCCTACGTTATATTTTGAATATTACATGTAAATACAAAAAAAAGACGTATTAAATAACAAAAATATTTTTGCATGCAATTTTTTTTACAACAGAACACAAAAGAATATTTTTTGAAACTGAATATCTTATATACCAATAAATTTCCACAAATATGATTCATGAAATAAAATAACAAACATTATGTTACGATGTTATGGAAAAGTTCTTTGCATAGCATGGTGACTTAAACATATAAAAACATAACACTAAAATCAATTAATTGAATTATTGATACTATCAAAACACATAAGCTTACCATGCACATCAATGACAATTAATGCTCCTAAAGTTAAACGTTTATTTGCTTCAAGTTTTCCTCTGACTAAAGCCACAATATCATCAATCTGCTGATTACATTTCTGTCTGTATTTCTACAAAGGAAAAACAGTATGTAATAAATATTTTTGGAAAATTGTAAAGTATCGGATCACAAGATGTAAGCTAAAAGAGTAAAAATCTTAAATTTGGGTTTCTGGTCATTTCTTAGTTAAAAGAGCTTAACATTCTGCTCTCTACTGTACTGTGCAAGATCAATCAATTGCAAAAGGCCCTTACATCCTATAATAATATAAAACATAATATGGACCCATATGCTACCAAAACTTCAAAGTTGCTGTCTTTAAAAACCTAAAATTATCCATTTCATGTAATGCTAATTCACAATCAAAACAGATATTTAGTTAACAGCAGAAAGAGATTTTAAAATATGAACAGAAAAAAAACATTTTCATACAGAAATGTTGTGAGGTTAAACAGCAAATTTAAATGATTTATAGCATTTCATACAGCCTAATTAATTTTTAACACATTGGGTATGTGAATAAGATTATTTCCAATAGCCGTTTTACATTTGATCACACAATATATGAGAAAATGCTAACAAAGAACATTTATATAATGTTAAAAAGAACTTGAATATATATATATATATATAGATAGATAGATTAGTTTATGTTTAATGAAAAGTATGGGTATTTTATTGAATTATATATTTACTGTCTTTAGTGCAATATCTTAGTGCAATATATGTTATTTACATATTTTTATCCTGAATTTTAGTTGTTTCTATACAGTTATGTTTTATTGTTAGGGTTAGTATAAGACTTTTCTTTCTAAATTCTTTCATTTTAGGGTAAATTACCCTGTTTGTTTTTTCAACAACAGGGATGGTTTGTACAGCAAAATTAATTTAACCTGGCTAAAGCTTGTCCACAGCCAAGCTGCTATATTAATTGTTGAAAACTCCATTTACTTGGATTGCCTATTTCATTATTTTTAATAACAACAGTGTTCTTTCACTTGTTGACATATAATGCTTAAACTTTATTTTTTGTTTATGGTATCTTTAGTAATTTCAATTTATTAGATTTTATTTAAAATTGATGTATTGTTCAAATAATGACTTTTTGGTATAGGATTTCATTCTTGTTTACTTTATTTCTAAATGATTATATACTAGCTATATTTGGATTTATATTATATATATAATCAAGTTCTTCAAAAACGACACAATATAAAATTAATATAGAGAAGAACAAATCAAGAAGAAAACTTTAAAAATTACCTCAACTGTGTTCTTTTCTATAGCTTCTGAAACCTCTGCAGTCCAGAAAACTGAACTTACACAAATAACTACTTGTCCAGGCCAGCTCAGAACATATTCAGTTCTAGGAACATTTGGATAGGCTTCAAGAGATTTTCCTATTACATCTTTTAAACTGAATAACATACTAACTTCAACTTCTGCCAACCATTTTTCTACCATCCCCTACAATGAATTTTTGGAAATTATTAATATGGTTGTAAATAAATATTGTAAAACTTTCATTACTTATTTGAATTAAAACATTGATTAATAATGCAATCATTATTGCTCTCCAAAATGTAAAAGCAAATTAATACCTAATATTTTAAAAGAATACTTAGATTCTACAGTCAACAATATTTTGCCAACACTATATGTTTCGAATAATCTTCTCAACTGTACATAGTGAAGTCAACTATGTTTTAGAGTCCATAATTAATAAAGTTTATGCTACAAATTACTTCTCATCTGAAAAAAATTAAATAAATAAATCTGCAAATTCTACTTAGAGCAATGAAATTCCAAATGTGAAAGTGAAATTTGAGATCTGCCTCCACTACTTGCTAGTTTTAGTAAATATGATGAGTGTTATTCTTTGCAAAATCTTTTCCCTCCCCCTCATCTTATGAATGCTATCTTTGACTTTGAACTCATATATAACATTGCTCAAGGATCTGGCTTTAGCTTAATAATTTATATATTTGACAATAAACCTTTCAGTGAGAAAAAAGGTGTACACATCAAGAAAAATAATATTTACAAAGAAACCTGTGATAGCATTCCAATCATATATGATAGGGGGGAAAGTTTGAAATCATCCAGAATAGACAAATTTACACACAATGCATGAGAAGACAATGCATATCAGGTCTACTGATTCTTCTTAAATACAACATATCCTGGGCGAGAAATAGAATGTAATGGAGGTCTGTATGTATTTCCTAGACATCCTATCAGCAATGAAGACTTAGGTAAAAATAACAAAAGTGGACTCTAGAATATTTTGTCAGAAGAACTGATGATTGGCGAGGACAAAATCAGTGTCACACTAGAAATCTATAAAGGAGTGTTATGAGGTTTATTTTTAAAAAAATCAGTGTTGGGCTCAACATTTACAGTTTCTGAAGCTATTTTGTCACTTTTAAGTTGTTAGGTTGACTACATTTCCTTTTCTTCACTGTTGAAGTATCAGTGCAAACAAAAAACTTAGTCTTTTCTGATACCATGAGTAGCGAAAATGCAATAATTATGCTACAAATAATTTATTGATGTACACTATTAGTTCAGGTGTTTAAAAATTCAAAACCATTTTGCATATTGCTAGCTTGGATCAAAACTATGTTGAGTCCAAACTTTTCAATTTTGAATTAGTATATTTTGTCTATTAATCATTGGCTGCAGACTATCTTAAGTCTAGTATTCATCAAAGAAGCAATTTTTAAAAAAAGGTCGGAAGTATTCTGTCATTGAAAAAAAATCATTCATATACACAGAAACAAAACAATTTGTGGAAAAGAACACTACATATAAAAAAGCACTTTGGAAAAATTTAGATATAATATGAAACAGTAGAGTTTCAAAAACTCAAAAATGATATTGAAGGTCTTTAAAAGGGATATGTGAAAAATGGAAGAAATGAAACTTGCATTTAACCCCCATGAAAATTATTTTTTGTACTGAACATAGACTTGATACAACAATATTTCCCTAATATTTTACAAAGTAAGAAACTGAAACATTTTATACTTTTGCAGCAGCTGGAACTATCTTTTTCGATAATGGAACACTCTCTTTTTCAGCTGATATCATTCCGATGATTTCATTATCTTTTGTAAATTCCAGTTTTGCTATCCCTTCAAAGCATTTCTTCAAGTGTGGTTGAACTCGATGAGGATCTTTCGTTTCAGATAAAATTTCAAGAAGTTCATCATTAGACAAAAAGAAAAACCTATAAAAAATACAAATATATATTTGAATTCATATCCATGGTTGTTCCTTTCAAGTTATACAGGCATTTTCTTAAAATGCAGTATGAAAATTTTTGATGCATATATAAATAGGGAACAGGAAATTAAAGATTTAAAAAACTGTTCAATTTATTTTCGATCCAAATTAGAAACTATAAAATATGTTTTTAAAAAAATGTAGCAAGTAAATTCAAATAAATAATAGCAGCATAGCACCTCGGAAAATATAGTCTCTTTTTTTCAAGGTAGTCATTCAATCCCTTTTGGATTTCATCTAATAAAACGTTGCATTCTTGCAGATTTTGGAGCATATTTGGATGAGATGTGGCTACAAGAACATGAGGATCTGAAGCCTACAACAAAATTCCAAAGAAAAGAAATGTTGATAATTAACAATGAATAACATAAAATTATGTAGATACTGATAGTTTTAGGTCATAAAAAGGGTGATAAATCCCCCATTCTTGCAAACAAGAGGGAAAAAGTAAAGTTTAAGATAACTGAAAAGAAAATGAGCAAAAATTCAATATTATTTAGAATAAATCTATCCTCAGGACTGGATTAAGCCCTGCAGGGGCCCTTAGGTCATGTTAGTTTCAGGGGCCCCCTTTCCCCTCTCCAGTTTCAAATTTTTATTGGTTTTAATTAATCTCTATACATACAAGTTTCCAAGTCACACATTTAATGGCAAACTGAAATAACAAAACATTTAAATTGAGGATCACCATCAAGAGAATTGGTTTCATTATAAAAAAATTAAAAATTTAAATCGCGCATAGAAAATTTGAATTTAAAACTAATGTTAAATATAAATTTAACATTTAAAAATTTACAAAACATTTTTAACAGAATCTTAATATTCTAATGCAAAGATTTCCAGAGCGGCTGACTTGTGAATTAGTCACCCAGCTCCAAAAAAAACTAGACCACATTGATCTGTAAACAAATTTTAAAACATGGAAAAAATTCTAAGAATAATGTTCCGAAATTTAAGCAATACTTTATTTTAATATGTTTAATACTTAATTTTTGTATATGTTTGAGTACATGGACCTTGTAAATCAAATATAGGCACAAAATTAGGTTACCCTGAAAATTCCACCTCGGGGCCCCCAAAGCTTGTGGGGCAGTTGCCTACTTTGCCTATTTAGTAATCTGGCCCTGTCTATCCTTCACATTTATAATAAAAATTTCAACATAATTTTTTTAATTATATCTAATAGTATTCAAAACCTAGTATTTTCTAAGATCTTTACAGCCCCTTAAAAATTCTGATAAATGTTGTTCATTGTGTCCGAAAACACTATATTTTCACAGACTATTTATTAAAATGTGAGAAGCTTCAGCTTGTTAATAGTAAAAAAATGTTTTCATAATTATATTTTTACAAAATACACGGCCATAACAATTGTTTTACATGTTTTTAAGTGAATTTTTCCCCCTATCTTGAAGCCAGTAATGATAATGAATTCTTTTTATAAAGATTTTTTTAAATGAAGCTTATTGCAGTTACAAACATTTAAAAAAAAACAGAAAAGGGAAGGGGAAAATAAGAAATCTTGAATGGTAAGTGGGAAATAATTTTTTAAATAAAAATATATTTGCCAAATATAATTACTGATATTTATTTCAAATTCAAACAAAAGTATATTATACCGCTTTAGTAGCTGTTTCTCTCCAGCTTTTATCAACAGTGCTGAATTTTTTCCCTTCAACAGGCATTTGCAGCATAATATCTTCAGAGCTAAAAATTGGCTCTAAGTATAACCAGGTAGCTTGACACTGCAATTATATATATAAAAAAATTGTATAGTGTAAGAACAATCAATTTTGTACATTACAAAGCTGAAAGAGTTTAATTGCCAGAGTTATTTCAATAAAATATGACAAAATTAGAGTTATAAAATATGAAAGTAGAATATTTCATATCCATGCTGATTAACTTACCTTAAGCCACGAATCCAACACATCTTGAACTAAAAGCAATTTCTCTTCCCACAATTTCACTTCTGTTTCAAAAGGTTTTATATAAGGTGAACCTCTCATTGTCTGAACTTTTAAAATGTGATCATCAAGCAAAACTTGAATATCATCCACTGCAGAAAGAATTGGAACACCCTGCACAATAAATTAAAGTATGGTATATTTTCAAAACAATAATTATAAAAAATAATATAAATGCTTCTAAGTCAAATTATGCACGCAGATATGCTTTATATCTTATAGCAGTATAAAGTAGAGATTAGGATGTATTCTACAATATTCAAATCTCAAGATATCTATGTTATAAATAAAAAGGAAGAGATACTTAACAAATATGGAGCTAAGAAATAACCTATAAGTCAGATATAGAGTAAAAGTCACTCTCTAATAATCTCTTTCAAGCCAAATATCAAATGTATAAAATGAAAGAAAATAAATTTTATGGAAAGCAAACAAAATATATAATTATTAAATTCCTTTGCATAAATGAATACTTCATTTAGAGCAATTCCTTAATCATTGTCTAAAGAAACAATTTGGGTCTTAATTATTCCATAACTCAAATATAGATTCATCTGAATATTGATAATAAATTATCTAAACCATAGTATATTGTATCCAATAAGTCTAACTTGTGCAATGGCCTTGGGAACCAACAATTTGGAAGAGCATAGAAATATTGTGTCTATTAATCTAAAGTTATTATATCTAAGAAAATAAAACGATTTTTTTACTAGTCCTAGTTGGTTTCACATCCATCTCAAACTGATCACGACCGATCTACGCTCTAGGAATGGGGATGTGACATGGCGTAGTAGTCCTAGTTGGTAAGTTAAGATTTAACTTAAATAAACCTTTTAGGTGCCTTATACTAAACTATACAATTTAATCACTAAATTTTTAAAAATAACTATTTAAAGAACAGTTAAAAGTCACAGTCAAATATTATACTTAATTATGCAAATAAAATGCATTATAAAAAATAAAGAAACTTACTGTTTCTCTATAGGGTTTAAATTCAAACTCTATATCCTTCCATTCATCTTTCATTTTTGCCATAGCTTTCTCAAGAGCAAATTCTTTGGAAACTGTAACTGATAATTCTTCAACCCTAACACATAAAATTTTTAAAAAAAATAAGCACTCTAACCATATAAAAGACTGAAAGACATAAATCCAAACAGTACAAGGAATCATTTAATTTACTTTTCAATATGCCGATGTAATCCTACTCTAATCATATCTTCTAGTGTTGCATTAGGGCCAGGCAATATTTTAAAACCTAAAAATTTGCTTGCCTGGAAAAGATTTTAAAAAAAAACATGTTTTCACATTAATCTGATTACATAACTCAGTGTTGAATGATAACTAAGATATAAAAGGAGAATAACAGTGTGATTCGAAAGGGTTCTGACAAACTTATAGGGTAGGTTAGGTATATCAAAACAAAGGTTTTGAAGCAGAATATATATGCGAGAACATCATGTATACAAGTTAGAAGACTTTGTTTGGCCTAAGTTGAATTGGGCAAATCAAGCCATGATTATTCCAGTGAAAGTTGTATGGAGTTGTACAGGAATGCTGACATATATTTCGTATATGAAGAAACTAATTCACAGGCAGTGAGGCGGAGAGGCAGTCACCCCTGACATTCTTTTTTGGGAAAAAATTAAATTTTTGCTTCATTTTAGCTGCTAGTAAACCTAGGAATTACAAAAAATGATTAGTGTCAAAAAAGCTAGCTAATTTTGCAACTAAATTTTTAAATTTTGTTGTCTATCACCTATACCGTCAGATACTTTTAGGTGTCTCTAAATTTTTTGCCACCCAGTCGGCACTACTGGCAAGAAGCAATGCATTCATATCATGAAAGATGCATGCTACACCAGGAACTCCTTGAGTATTTGCACTGCAAATGATGCCATGAATTGAGAGGGATGGATCCAATGCCTGGTCTACTTGTCTCCCTCCTTTCCATTTATTTCTTCTAATCAGGAATATTCTAAAGTCTTGTCTACCAGACTCCATAATTCAGAAAAGGGCCTCTTAACAAGGATTTTCGAAGCAGCAGCGAATGTCTGTGACAGAAATGAGATGTTTAAAAGTGTTCATCAATCCATTATTTGCCTTTATGAAGCTCACATTACAGAAGATTCGAAATTTCGAGTACCATCTGTAATGTTATACAAACATTGTTTAATAAATGCTGTTAATAACATTATAAACAAATTGTTGATGTTTTGCAAGCCATATCTTCATTCATTTATTTTGATTCCCCTTGTATAATTAGTGTTCATGCATGATATTCTCAATTAAATGTTGATAAGAAATTTTGATTTGTATTACTGTGCTTGAGCTACCTTTCAAATTCATCAGGACACTTTCAAATCACCCTAACTATATAACAATAAAAAGAACGTAAATATGTAAAAATAAAATTCAACTTGCATATTTCCAATGCCTCTTCTTAATCCCAGGATTACAAATGGCCAATAAGAGGGGAACATAATTTCTAAATGCTTCGATTTTCTCTTTCATAGTTTCAGCAACTGCTCTTGTATCAAGTTCACCAGCAAATGTTTTCACAAGCCTAAACATTACACGCCACATTTCTTCCACTTTATCTCGAATTTCTTCAGCATTAAGTCCGGCAAAAGGCCCTAGTAATGAAATAAAGAATAAAAAGTAATTTTTCAAATATTTATGCAAAGCATATTGATAATTATAAAATATTCAATTAAAACACTAGAATTTTACATCCACTCAGTGTTTACACAATCTGAGTTAGTTGTGACTGAGACTATTTGGATTTTTAAACTTTCAAATAGTGGCACTGTTGTTAATACCATGATTTTCAAATGGTCAGGCAAGAATATCTTGGCTTTACTAGTCAGGAATTTGGTTTTGGTTTTCAAAGCATCTAAGTAATATTTTATCGCAATTTTTTTTAGAAGTTTGTCAGAAAAACATTTCCATTTCAGACATTAAAGAAAAGAACGAATAATAAAGGGTAGAATTTTATGGATTGGCAAGTTGAAGATTTATTATACTATCAACAGTAGATGTCTTACAATAAACCGCATATTGTTAAATATGAGAAATCACTTCTAAGAAGATGCAATATTGTAACCAAAAAGTTCATCCCATTATAGCTAAGAATAAGTAATCTTTCAGAGGAAATTATTAGAGTGGTAGTTTTTTATAATTTTGAGCCAAAGCACATAAATATTGAAAAGACAATTTTTGTTGTCAATTTACTCTTGCTTAAAGCAAATATTATTACTCTTTTGTTACAATGTTTGAAAATTTTAAGTCGAATTATCAGATTACTAATTAAAAGACCACATCATTTATTTAGTATATCTTAATTCTGAAGAAATAAAAATGAGAAATCTTACCATAATACCAGATCTCATAATTTTTGAAAAATTCATAGGCAGTAGTCCAAAGTTTTTCATAGGGTTCTTTTTGAGCAAACATAGTTGGAATATTTGGATGGTAGGTTAAATCACGTGATAATAAACGTTCCTCTTCATTTATTGCCTTTAAAAAAATAGAAATTTTAAAACATAAATTAATCGAAGCAGTGCAGAGCTTAAGTTAAAGATTTCAACTAAATAATGAAGATTTAATAATGACTAACTAATTAAGATTTTAACTAAATAAGCTTACAGCTAACTCATCTCTGGCTTCAACTAAGCATTCATGTAGATATTGCAAACCTTCAACAGCTGCTCTGGATTCATCTAGAGTTGCTTCCTGAAATTAAAAAAATCATGAAAATTATATTTACTTTATATAAATAATTTCATAATTTTTATCCAAATAAATATACAGAATGTTTAATTTTACTTAGCACAAAACACTTAAATTTGTTTCCATTTTCCAAAGGAGACTTTTAAATATAATATTTAAAAGATTACAGTTAATTTATCAGAACGAACAGTTTTTGTTATCATATTAATTAATCCATTGTATTGCAACATAGGGTATTTCTTGCTACAAATAAGTTGAAAATATTTATAAAGTGGCAATTTCAGACTTCTGACATTTCAAAGTGTTTAAGAAACAATTGTTTAAAAACATTCTTTTGTGTGGAAAGCAATTACTGTTTATCATATTTTATTTTTATTTGAAATATTTAAAAGGAACATCAGTGTATATTCCATTACCTCTTGCAAACACAAAGTTTTCATTTTTTTAATCTAATAGGCAGAGAACTGTGACAAGCTATATTCTTTAAGAACATAACTCATAATTTTATTAGTTTTTTAAATGAAGACAGCATTCAATTTTTTTTTAAATTTATAATCTCTTGTGACAAGCAAAACATTTTGTTTTAAACCTCTAAAATATGAAGAACAGCTAGTAGGGGGAAAGTTCTTCCAATCTCCCATTTCACTACTATACAGTTGCAGATGTTAAACTGAAATTTTAGTTATAAGGTGTGCCTTCTTTATGAGTATTTCTAATATTAAATAAAAGAATGCTACAACATAATCTAAAGATTATCTATCATATCAGAAGCGAGAGCAAAAATTATTACGTTAATGAATGCAAGATATTTATATGAACCTTTTTCACCTTACCTTTATATAACTAGTTTATAGCATTTAAGAAACATTCAAACATGATATAATCTTTTAGTTTGAATTATACTTTCTAATTTTCAAAGAAGTGGTTTTACAGGCTAAATCTGCTATATGGCAGCTATAAGTGAGAATACAGTGTAATTTTGTTAACTCATTTTTTAAGTTTTAGAAGATAATTATACAAAGACTCCCATCCATGGCTTATATATAGATTCAGTCCAGAACATTGCATCCCTAGTGCATTATGGATGCATAACAAAACTGATTTAAGCTAGAGTGAAAATTAACTAATACGGTTGATAGTAATAATAACAATTTAAAATACAACAAATTCATTTCAATAAATGGCATTTACCCTTTCATTTACTAAAATTATATAAAAAAGGAAATATGAGAACAATTGTATAATACAAATACTATTAATTACTAAGAGAGCACAAAAATTAAAACATGTTGATTAAAACTAATTCATTGTATACCTGAATTAAAGGAAGATTTCTTATTTTCCTCTCACAAAAGTCAATGTTATTGTCCAGTATTTTTATCCTGTCCACCAACTTTGCTTCGGCTTCTTCTCTCTTCTTATGCAACTCAACAGAAGTTACTTTAAACAACATTACCATGCTTTTTGGCCATCTCAGCATGGTGCTGTGACACATAAGTTCCTTTTCTGAAAAAAAAAAAAACATGTTACAGAGAAAAATCTGAGAAGAAATCATTTCAGCAAAATGTAACACTACTTTCATGATAATTATTAGGAGTGCAGCTTTATTTTGAATTAGCAATTGAAAATAAAAATGTTCATAGCAAATATTTATTTCATATTATTTTTTATACTCACAGTGATTAATATAAAAATATAACTGATTAACTGCTGAGATTAATTTGTGATTTATATGGCTTGAAAATGAATTAAGAATTTTTTTTATCCTTTTTGGTGAATTTCAGCACAATTTGCAAAGAAATAAACTACTGACCTGAAAGTAAAGCATGATTCATCAAAAATAAAATTCTTTTCACAGCTTTTTTTATTTCTTTAACCAGTTCTTCCATCCTAGTTTGGGACTGTAATGGAACAATAAATGTAATCCAAATCTTAGATTTTTATAGAAAAATAATAATTGTATTTCAGTCTCTTTGTAGTTTATAACATAGTTCTGTCTGTTGGAAACATTTTTATATGCTTTAACTTTCTCCTTCATACTACTAAAAAGATTTAATTGTTTATTTAAACATATAAGAAAAAGAATTATGAATTTTTATATTATCTGTCATTTCATTTATGTATAATAATTGTGGTGGCATATTCTATGAACAGTATTATCAAAAAATGTAAAAAAGCACAATGGAAACAGAGGAATACACACTCCAGAAACCTGCATAGTCTTTAGAATTTACTCTATAACAGTTTTTGAAAATATAGTATTACATTATAGACAATTGAAGAAAGATATCTAGAAACATAAATGGCATATAAAGACTGTAAGGATCAGAACTGGTCTTAAAGTTTGTGTGACTCAATTTTTACAATATTTTAAATTGAGACCATTAAACTAATCTCATCCCATAGCAAAAGATATTGGAGAAAAATAACAGAGAAATGTTTCAGTATTTTGCAAATCAAATTTACAGTAATCATAAAAGAAATTAACATTTACTACATACTACTTTCAAAGTATTAGTCATCTCCACAAGTTCTTCTGTGTTTGTTATTGGTTTGATCATTTGCGACTGCATTGACTGAAATTCATCACATATCCTATAAACATATCAGATTCCGAAAATTACAATGGATGAAAAAAAATTTCATAAAAAAAATATTGTTAATATTTTATTCAAAACTTTCATTTCAAAGGCCAAATAAAAAATATTATAATGTACAAAATCCTATAAAATAGCTAAAAAGTCATCAAAAATTGAACAAAGCTTACCACTGAGTGTGTTTGGCATTAATTTCCACTTGAAAATTTATTAATCTCTGGCAGATAGCATCAATTTTTTCACAAAGTTGTTTCTTCAAAGTATCAGTATTCAAATTTATGATATTTAAATGAACATTACTTCGTTCACTATTTATCTCATTTTTGTGCATTTGTATTTCATGAATTTTCTGAAAAACAGACAAAAAGTATTACAAAGACTGCCTTCAAAAGTATTAAGCATTACCTAGGATTGGTGGATGATGTAGCTAAAGACCTTACCTCAGGAAATTTTTGAACATCGATCTCCTCTTCTACGTTTAAGAATTTGTCAACATCTTCATTTAAAGACCCATTTATAATGTAAAGAAATTTTTTAAAGTGTTTCAAATATCTATATAAATGACACAATATAATCATCAGGTTTAAGAAATAAATATATTAAATCAGTAGAAAATCCATGCTCTAAATTTGAATGTGACAGTGAAATTCATATATTCCGAACTTGCATCATAATAATATGTATTAATAGATTTAAATATGTATAAAATAGCTTCTGTGATAACCTAAGAAAGATTGACATGATGCAGATTTCTACATAAAAAAGAAACTAAAAAATTTTAATGATGAAGTACGAAATTCATACACTATTAATCAATAAAATCCATTAACAACAATTCAATTACTTTCTGTTAAATTTATTTCTAGAGTCTATCATTTTAATTAACTAAGCAGATTTATGAAGTCAGTGAACCATGTCCAAAAGTTTAAAAAAAATTGCCCTTTTGTGATATAAAATAAGCAAGTCAAAAATGAGATTTTTGCATCCTTTTGATAAAATCTTCCTCATTAGCTAAGCTAATAGATAAGGCTTGAATACTGACTGTTACACATTCACTATTAAACTATTTAAATTTTCATAAAGTAAGAGAATATTAATAAGTGTACTTAAGCACAGTGAAGTATGCCTTAATACAAAGGGGGGAAAAAACGCCCCTAGATTTTTCTAAGAAGAAAGAAATATATGTTCCTATTCAAAATTTGTGAGAAAACTTTGTTATATGTATATCTTAGGGATTTCTGATGATCTAATGAAACTTCCTGATTTGCCATTTTTTTCATTAAAACTATTATTATATTCTGCTATATTTTAAATGGGTCTTTATGATAGGTTATATTGGTAGGTGAGAAGTGAACACAACACACAACCATTCCTATGTTTTCAACACTAGCTTTGAGTCGATAAAATATTACAATGGAATGCTACAACTGCAGCATGGAAATCTTGTCTGATCTTTACTATTTTATCCCTAAGTGATTTAAGTATTGTTTCACTCCTATATATGCAGGTCACAATAAACATTGAGGAGTGGAAGGAAATTTTAGTTATAATGAAATATTTGGATAGTAGTTCTGTAACTACTTTCTTAGACAGTGCAAATAAACTTTCTTCCTTTAAGATCTTTTAAATATATTTATACAAATAAATTATCAGAAGACACATTGAACAAGTTCTTCGATCACTATTACTAACTCTTGAAACATTTTGAATAAGATATGTTACTGTAAGAGACATAAACAGAAATGCACAGATAAAAAAAATCTTACTGTTGCAAGCCTATATTATTAAACTTCAAATCTTTCTTCACAGAATTAATGCACATTTCCACCAACTGATCATTAGAAGGAACAGGATATAAATTCATCTTCTCATCTTCTAAAATTCGGAGCAATATTTTATCAGCCTAAAAATTAAAAAAAGTAAGAAACTTAATTTTACGCTCTCAAAATAAACTTAGAAAATAATTAATTTAAATTAGTTAATTTTTTACTACCCTTGGCATATATTCTGAAATCTGCAAAAGTTTATAAATGACAGATAAAAATTCCGTTTCCCATTCTTCATAAGTCATCTCGAAATCTATACGATTATCCTTCACAATAGCTCGAACTGTCAGAATAGGGAAATTAGAGAAGTTTATCTCTTCCATTTGAGAAATATCATTTCCAACCTGAAAAAGAAGCCAGACAAATAAAAAAAATCATATAAGTTCTTCTCAAAGAGTTTGGAGTGAATTTTTTCATATTTATTTATTAAATAAATTAGAGATTTTACAAAATATATCAACAAATTAAAATGCATAATTGTTTCTAGAATGCTCAATGATTTCAGCAAGATTTGTTTCTCTTAAATCATCCAGGTCCATTCATTAATAATTCAATTAACAGTTATTTAAAATTGCCAATATTTTTTATGATTGATTCCCATTTTATCTCAATATTCGACACAGAGTGCCAATCACAAACAAGAAGACTAATATCATTATATTTTGGAAACTCACTTAAACTTTTAACGTTCAACTTAAGAAAAAGACTTTTTGAACATTAATCATTCTATCACTAAATGAATGGCATTAAAAAATGCAGGCATTTTTTTTTATGTAGCAGAATATTCTGATAGCAATGACAATGAAACTGAATAAAAGAAAATCAGCTACATTCACAAATAACAACAAAAACAAATATTTGATAAACTGGGGAAAATATTCTTGAAGCTCAGGCTGAAAATATTCTTGAAACTGCAATATGATAGAAAATTGGACAATTGAAATTTATCCCAAATTATTATCATTAGATTCCATAAAAATATTCGGTTGTACACACTAATTGTAAGAAGAGTATTTTTGAATATAATTAGGATCAATATTATCTAGAAGTGTTTTAAGTATTATATCACACATATGTATAATAATCATGATGTATATTTGAAGAATCATAGGAATTTTTTTATAATAATATAATAAAATAGTTAGAGAGTAGCTCTTCAACTACATTTTAGATAAAATATTTTCTAAAAAATGTTGAGGTACATAAAAAAAGTCTTTATACTTAAATATCTACAAACAGGATCGCCGAAAGAGAGGTGCAAAATCCCCAGGCCATGGGAGGCTCGCCGGCCCAGAATAAGCAAAAAATTATTTTTTCTTATTTTCAAAAGTGTTTTATTTTTATCCTTGGCGAATGGGGCCTGTATGAGTTGGATATATTTTTTAACATTTATTTTCTTTAATATAAAACTCACACACTCTCATGATATTAATCTAAATCTATATTAATCAGTGGATGGAAGAAAGACATCAGTCCGCTTATTAATCAACATAATAATAAATTTCAAGGGGAGGGGAAAACGAGAAAAACCAGATTTCAAGTATTGTCCAAGACAAAAGATCCCTGGCACGACTCATGATTATTATGAAGATCCTACATGAACGAAGGCATGATATCATTATGGATTAAGAAAGACTATTCTCGCTTCCACCAGCAATTAAGGCATTCATTGCAGACTGTTTCAGTTTACTTTGTGTATTAATTATTGTTGTTGTTTTAATTTTTTCCTCTCTTCTTCCTGTATTTCATCTTTACGTTGAGACGGTTTTGTATAACCGTAAACCTTATCTGGTTGGTTCCCCCTCCCGGTGGTTTAATAATAATAGTAATAAGTCGCGACGGGCAGCGATGCCACCATACTTATTAATTGATTAGTCAAAAGTCAAATGCTACTGTCGTATCTGTCAGTGCTCGTTGAGTATTTTTTATTTACCTTTCTTAGGTATTGTATTCGTTTTTATGAGTGAGAGACCTGCTCGGTGTGTAAGGGGGTTCCCGCATACCAGTACTTTGCCCCAGGACCCAGCCCGCCTCTCGGCGGCGGTCCTGCCTACAAAACTAGTAAATTCAATGTTTTAAAAATGTTTTCCCTTGAAATTCGAGATCGGCAGACTCTGTTAACTTACTAGAAATATGCATGCATTGAATAAAGACCCGAGCAATAAATTTTGCAACAACTGATGATTTTGACTAACGAAGTCAAATAATACACACTATAATAAAATTGCACAGATAACTTAAAAATAGGTTTAAAAAGTTATTAGGATTTTCTTTAAAATTGCTATATTATTATTCGAAATTTATTCAATAATTAAGAGAAGTTTTTCTTCTTTTTTTGTAAATACAATTGTTAAGAAACATGAATAAAAAGTTTGTATAATATTCTTACAGCATATTTATGTATTAATTGCATCCAATCCCATATAGATTTAGTCACTAATTCTCTCATCATAGACGACATAATTGCAGCAACAGACGAAAAATATCTCTCAATCTTTTCACTGGATGCACCTGGTTTTCTTGACACTAAAGGATCCCAATCAATTTTTCGGTATTTAATAAGGATTTGTACACATTCTTCAATCCACCTAAATATAATTATAAAAAATGTTTGAGAATGTTCAAAACCAAGCAATTTTATAATTTACTTTTTTTAATAAATCAACTCATAAAACATGAAATATCGACATCTTTTAATTCAAAATTTATTTCACCAGCACAGTAAAACCTATGTATAACGATAAACATGCCTATAACGATATTTCCTTTGGTACTGGCGGAATTCCTATTTACTCATTGTATTTTCAACCTGTCTACAACGATAATCATCTTTTAGACTCGCCTGTCTATAACGATAATTTTACCTCTTTAGAAAACTGGTACGGTACAATTCCGATTTTGTTTTTTCTTGGAAAACTACAACCTATGTTCTAGAATGTCAGATAACAGGGGAATCGGGAGGAGGGGATAGGGGGTATAGGTTGGAATGTGCACAGATGTTTATTGCTTCTGGCTGCTGGTGGGCACTAACATGTTCAATCGCATTTAGCACTTCAAATTGACTACTTGTTCCTTGAAATTCGCTTTTGATGTGTTAACACTGAATCTAGGATAGCGTGGGTAAGACACTGGCATTTGAAGAAAAGCTACGAAAACATTTGGGAATCGATGAAGAACTTAAGCAAGTTGATGCTGCTAAAAATATGGGATTTCTCAGTCGACAATAGCTACTTTTTTGGGAAAAAAAAGAAAAGACATTGAAGATGATGTGGAAAAAAGTAAAGCGGATAGCAAAACGAAAACTATTTAAAGGTGTCGTAAATGACGATGTTGGCAAAGTATTCAACTAACATTTTCATTTTGAAGTTCTTAAAAAAAGTTTAAATATAAAATTTTATACCAGTATATAAAATTGTAGAATTTAAATGTTCATAAAATACAATTTTATATCAGCGATTATTTGTAAGATGAATCCATAAGCGCATTAAAATATGTTAGTATATTAATACATGTACATGCACATAAATATTTAATGCGCAAATCCTCAAACTGTCTATAACGATAACCTGTCTATAACAATATATTTTCTAGGTCCCAACAATATCGCTTTAAACAGGTTTTACTGTATTTAGTACATTACCACAGGTTTATTTCAAATATAAAATAAGTAAATCCAGTGATGGCCCATCAGTTCAAAAATATGGAACGATACTTTTCAAGTACTGAAAAACACACATCCAAAAAAAGTAAAATTTACCTTTTATTAGTATTATATTTATTTAGAGTTCTTTTAATGCCAGATGTAATGCCAGTAATTTTTAATTTTCTGGATTTGTGCCAAACTGAATGAGAACTATTTGAAATTTGTTCAATTTATTTTAGATTAAAAGAAAACACCCTTAATCACGTTCTGATAAAGTTATTCTCCATATAGTTTTTCTACAAAGTATAGTTTCTTTGAAGCATACTGAATTATTTAAACCTGAATAAGTGATTCACGACAAAAAAATTAATAGGAAATTAAATACTAATTATTATTATTAGTAGTAGCATTAAAAATAAAGCCAAGGGGGAAAAAAGAAAGAACCAGAATGGGGCCTAAGAGGCAATCTTTAATTATTGTGTTGAATGATTAGCATTTTTGTTGAATCAACAGCGAGGTTAAAATCTCATTTTTTTCCCTATAACATTTTGTTCACTTCTATGCTATCACTTTTAGAATTTTGGGCTGAAATTTCTACATCTTTTCTCACTCTTAGATTCAGATTTAGTGGAACAATAATCGATTTCCATACACAAAATATGTCAGAAAGGGATGATATGATCCATATTTGCTTGATATTGCTGAATTCTTAGTACAGAAAAGTTGGCAAGTATTATGAGGAAAGAAAAATCTGAATATATAAAATGCTTTTCAAATAATTGCAGGGAGGGTTGTAATTTCAATAGATGATGTACATATTTTAACAACAGATCATAATCCAACAATGAAATATATTGAATAAGTTGCAGAAATCAATAATAAATATTGGAGTTAAGAATTTCAATAAATTTAAAATGATAATTACGTAAATTAACAAAATCATTAATTTGAAAGATAATAACATTATTCAAAATTGATAACAAGATGCTGCCACAATTGTGAGACAGGTTTAAAAAATAAATTATTACATTTTCTGGAATACAGAAATAGAAAAAATCATAAGAGTCATTAAAAAATACATTTTTTACTGCATTTTCATTTTGCATTCCTTATGGAAAAAAATACATAGAAAAATTGTATTCTTCTGATTTTAATTTCTGACTGCAGTCCTACACCAAAAGCAAGGATAAACATAAAATTTCTAAAAAATAATATTTCTGCAAAATATTTTCTTTATAGACAGATTAGCTTATTGTAATTAATAAAGTATTTAACTGATATCATCATAGTTTTGCCGATGAAATTTTGATAATTGAAAATATATATCTAAAGCCAAATACAGATGAAAATAATATTAAGAATGATGGAATTCAAAATTAAAATCTACTTCATCATGAAAGGTATTTTCTATTTTAATTTTGAGTTTAAAACAATTAAACTAAGTATTTTTCTGTAACTAAATATTGTATGTAAATTTTCTACTGATAAGAAATGTAATTAGAAATCTGCAAAAAAAAGTCAACATTTAAGTTATCTTCATGGAATTCCACTATTTTCAATTTGAAAGAAAAATAGCACAATGGCACAAAACATTTTAATATAGTGCAATAGCTTTTCTATCGAAATTTGTTACACATACAGGAAGTACTACCAGCATTTGTACAATATCCTAAAAATCTACTAACCAGGCATGAAAGTGCAAGCTGTTCAAAAAAGCTGAACTCTACGCGAATACAAAATTTACCACAAAATCGATATATATATATATACAGATGCAAAGGCACAAGATGTTACTACTTAAAATACATATAGAAAAAGCAATTAAAAGTAGTATATATAAAATTTTACTTACTATTTTTTCTCTATTTGAACAGAATTTTGATTTTTAAATACCATACAAGAGGTTCAGAGTTTCTTCTATTTTCTCAAAGTTGAACAACAACAGATAGTACCATAACAAAATTGCATACTTTTTAAAAATGAAGCAGTTTATTTAAGGGAGGAGAAACAAATGACAAAAGTGCCTAAGAATATATATTATCATATGCAGTAAAAGATCTTTGTAACGCATAACTTGGAACCAGAGGTTGTGTGGTTGATAGATTTTTGTATAATACAGATCATTTTGCATATCTCTAAAATTACTTTAGTAAACATGGCCTATTATGCTTGTAACAAGTCATTAGATTACAATTTAAAATACAAATGATTTTGCCTCACAAAGATATACAATTTAATTATATTTAATTTTCACAGAAATTAATATTTCAATAAATTAGCAACAAGTACATTAACACTACAGTTAAAATTATTCTCTATTTGTTGAACTCTGAAAATAATGAAAAGAACTCGACATATTATACAATTTTATGTTTTGAGAATTTTGAAATATTGTGCATTTAATAAATTCCTTTAGATACTGAAATTTTTTTGGTGCTGCTTCAACATCTGAATCTATTCTAGAACAGCTATTGTATTCTATATTTAAAATATAGGAAATGATTTCTTCATCTCATGTATGTTAATAATTTTAGGTTTATGATCTGTTGTTAAAAATTCCAACATACAATCTTCATGCATGTACACTAACTTATTTTGAATAATGTTTGAGTTCAGCAACTTAGATTGTTTAATAATTAAAATACTTTCTTTAAAAAGCATTAAATTAAGGACTTAAATATGAAATAATCTCTCAAGCTTAGAATGCTTGGTAATAAATGGTATCAGAGCAAAGCTGGCAATTTACAGTTCCACTTATATCGATCTTCTTGATCGAATCTCCTACTTTTACTACTATCTCTTCCACGTTCGTATCGTTACCTTTCGCCGGCAGTTTAATTTTTATAGATTTATTCAACCACTCGAATTTAAATTTATTTTTTTCGTTCGCATCTAGGGAACGAACTTTATGTTCATCGTTTAAGTTAATCTCCATTTTGGTTTTCGGTCACATTCACAAACGCTGATCTTTACAATTGACGAACGTAACACGCATCACACGTGCGATCCGCCAAACACAAGACAAATGATAGTAGTAGTAGAAGTTCTTTGCATAGCAACCGTTAGCATTCAACCCGTGATTCAACATCGGCGATAGCAGCTCACTGACGTGCGATTTCAACAGCAAGGCGTGCCATACTCGTAGAGCGGTCGTCATTCGGCTACACGGGAGAAGTTCCGCCTTCCTCCATTACGCTGTGTGCTAATCACTTAAGGTGATAGATACGGCGCGTAAACCCCAAAGAATGCATCTCTGTTTACTTTGTGACGGAGAAAAAATGGCGTTCGTTTCAGATTCAGACATTGCTTCCACTCCACCCCCCCCCCCCCCACATTTTTCGGTCACGATTTCTCGACGGTTTTGCATCGACCTCAGAAACAGCCTGAAAGACATTCAAAAAAGCGGATTTCCGCTTAAAAGCGGAAGTCTTTCATGCCTGACTAACAAAACAATATGACAAAATTACAACAGTACTTACTGATTGCGTAAAAAGTTTCGTGCATCTTTACATTGCTTTACTATAGAATCATGAAATCCTTCAATCGTAGGAGGTAATGGACTGCTGGAAAATTCAGACGTCTTTATCAAATCTCTGTTCTGATACCTGTAATTGAAAATTTTAGAATAAAACCAAAGATTTGGATAAAAGCTGTATAATTTTTAAAAAACCTGTTACATTAAATAATTCGTTAGTATAAGAAAATAAAATTCTTTCTGTAAAAAAGCAAAATATAGAATAGAAATTTATGTTTCTTGTAGCCTTTATCAACTGAATGAAGCATAATTGAAAAAAATATTCCTGAAACTGGTTTGAAATGACAAATAAGCAATTTTTCTTTCAAAGGGAAAAAGAATCTTACTTTTCAGCCCACAAATATGAAATCTTTTTAATACAAGGACGCAGGAGGAAAGCTTTTGACTGAAGAACTTTTTTAGTTCGATACACAGTGTTGGACCATGGCAAAGGAGGCTGAGCAAATCTACAATAAGCATACCGTTTTAGTATATTTCTATATATTATTAAATTCAAAATATTCATGCAAAAATTCATTCAGAAAATTATGCACACAAAATAAAATACATATAATAATACATGTTCAGTAAAAGGATAAGGTGCACTGTTTCAGAGATTATATCTATAAGTATCATAACTTACACATGAGGCCATTTTGGAGGAGACCTCTTAATATTTAGACGTTGCTTTTCAGACTTATCCAGCAAAACATAATCAACTGAAAAGAAATTCTCACAGTAAATAAAAGCATTTAATAAAGATTGCCATAGAATCATATGTAAAAAAATTAATAGCTTGTACAGCATTCAATAGGTCTTAGAATAGTAAGAAGAAATACATGATTTGGAAAAATATATGAATATTTGTTTATTTATAAGAAACAATGCTTTTTTAAAAATAAAATTATTATATAGAATAAAATCAATATTATATTAACCAACAGGATTTAAAAAAATATTACTTCATTCAGTGTTTATTTTTAATTTATTTATTTATGTAACAGCAAGGAATGTGAGGCAATAAATTTTGCATGTGATTGTTAAATCTTTATTGCCCATTTTGCAGGTTAAGAAAACTTTATGCAGAATGTACATAACTTCAAAAAAATAAAACCAGGTAGTTTACAAAATACTTAACAGAAAAATTATAAAATATTTAACAAAATACAAATTACACCCTTGTTACATTAACAAAATATAAAAATATTTAATACATTATATAGGCCTTCATTGAAATGCTGACAATGAAACAAGTAAAGCATAAAGTACTACACTAGAGATAATTTCATTATCTAGTGATTATTTGTTTAATTTTATTTAAAATATGCTCAAACTCTAGTAAGTACACTGTATATTAATATATTTAATGTTTCCATATCTGAACATTCCCATTAATTAAAAATAAATTCTGAGGTATGGTCACTTCATCTAAAAGATTATGACAGTTATATATCAGTAATTAAAATACTCATGCCACATGAGAAAATATTAGTAAAGCATAAAGAGAAAAATGAATGTTATAAGATCCATTTTTTGAATATTCTCTGTTTAAAGATTAAGAATAATATGAAAAGAAACTAATACAATTTAGATATATAAAATGAAAACAATTTTTTAATAAAAATGCTTTCCAATGTGTTTGGAATTTGACATTGCCGAGGAACAGGAATTCTTGGGTAGTTTGTTGTAGAATGCAAAATGCCTTTTGAATATTATCTGTTGCACAAAACATTCCAATTTTCTAGTATTTGATTTATATTCCCAATAAGAAAATTCTAGGTTTCAGAAAAATCTAGCATTTTTCCCCCTCTTCATGGAAATCCTTTCAAAAGACTTTTCTTGATTAGTTATTCATTCCTCATTCTATAGAATGCATTGTATATGATGATGAGAAATAAACTATGTATGAGAATAAAATTTCATATGAATTTCACACTTCCCTTGAAAACAATATATTACATACCATATATATAGTATAACATATATATAACATTCTATAAGATATTTATATTTACATATTATTACCATTACAATGTCTGAAAATATTTCCTAACTGTCTAAAGGTTATAAAGACCTTATTTGGCCTATATAGAAGACCATAAAGGTCCAAAAATCAAGTAATGCCAGACGTATCACTTCACAAGAAGCAAGGTGAACTATAAATTTTGAGTATGTGTATTTAATTACTTGAAATATTTTTCATATATATGCTATTTTTCATAGATTGTTAAATTATTAATTTATGAAGCATTTATTACAAAATTATAACTGATTAATAGAACATGGAAGCAATTTAAAATATTATGTTGGAACAGTTTTCGTGAAATTGTTTGTGTAACATTTAGGCTGGAAAATCCTCATTAAGCTTTGATGAATTTAAGAATTATACTTTTAAGAAATTTTGTGTTACAAAAAACAAAAGGAAAAATGTACACAATTTTACAAACTTTATTAATTCAGATTAAGCCAAAAAATTACGTAGAATATAATCTTATTAGCTATGTTAAAGTGAGGTTATATTTGTTGACAGAACAACAATCTTGTAAGTTATTTGATGCCTAGATCCTCACCTGCACTTTAATTTTAAAAAATATCATCCATAAAACATTTTAGTTAGTAATATTAAGTAAAAATATTGTCTACATAATAACTAACAACTTGTTTTTGAAACATTTGTATCATTTACATTTTTATTTTTTTATGAGATAATCAGAAGTTTTAATGTAAATCAAATTTAGTTTATAAATGTTGAAAGCTTATCAATTACCTATTTAATTCAAAATTTATATTGTATTTTATAAAACTGAAAACAATATTAAACTAAAGTCAATAACTTTTCAATGACTTCATTATTTAAATTTATCTTTAGTTAAAAGATGTCAATAAAAGGCACAGAATAAAGTTAGGACTCTTTGAGCAATATTTCCTTATTAAATTTTTGCAAAAGTACAATTTACCTATTCCTTGTTTAACAGCAGTATAATAATTCTTCTTAACTTCAAGATAAAGTTCATTTGCCGTAGCAGGAAATGATGTCACTAAATCTTTCTTTATTTTCCCTCGATTACAAAGAGATTCTAATGAAAACTGGGGTTCTGGAATATGTTTGTCATCAATTCCATGGTACACATAATACCAGTATCTCTGAAAATAGACAAATATAAAAATAGTGATAAAACTCAGAAATATTAGTTTATTACTTAAAACAGAGATTTCATTGACTAAGCCCATTTCATGCAAAAAAAGCTATAAAATAAATACAAATAAAAATTATTCCTGCCTTAAAATTAAACATCTAGACACAATGATTTTCATTAACAACATATAATCTTTAAAACTTCTAAAATTTCTTCAAAGACTGAAATTTAGGATAAAATAAATGAACCACTAAAACAGATGAAAATATAAAAATTAACTTAAAAACGGTTAATTTTAATGCTTTTATTTAACTTGTTTTATGATTGTAAAGATGGAATTTGTAATCGATTTTACACTCACAATCTGATATGTTATATCTTTAAAATTTTGCCACTTTTGTGTTCTGATGAAAGCACACTATTTTAATATTTTCAACCTTAATTATCAGTTAATAAATTAAATTTTAGAAAATGATACATATGATGCTATTTAGCAGCAAATTTGATAAAACTGATTTTGATATACTATAGTATTTATAATAATGTATTATAAATTAAAGACTAAAGGCAAACAAAAATTAAAATAAAAATTTCTTCTTTTTAAATAATTTTTTTAATCAGATATTTTTTTTATATGCATCAATTCTGCAAAGAAAATTTTGTAATAAAACACTTAAATTTATTTATTATAAAAAATCAAATCATTATCATAAAATACTGACAGAAAATATTTGCAGAGACTTCCAAACAAAACAATAGACTAGGCCAAAGTAAGCCTATCCTTTATTGAAAATCAGAAAGTAAATTTCTACATAAACTCTGGATTTGTAATATCTGAGTAAAATCTGTAATCTTCTTAAAGTAATCTTTACAACATCGAATAAATAAAATTAACAGAAAAAAACAGAAAAAAATTTTTGAGCAAAATATTAAAAATGCAAAAAATTACAGCTTAAAACCTATAGTTTTTACTCTAGTTAAGTAATATTTTTCAAAAAGTAATAAGACTAAATATTTTCACATTTGACAGATGCATGCTATGTTTAGAAAAAAATAATCATTATCTCTAGTTCATTTGAAGGTGATATACTCAGAATAAATTTTCAACTCAATAAATTAGTTGCAGAGAAACTTATAACAATAATACTAATTAAAGGAATTCAGACAACCAAATTTGAAATCAAGTCATGTAATTCAGTGGTAGTGTAGAGAATTGAGAATCTCACAGCTTCAAAACTCTATTGCAGGGCTTTTTAAATTTTTCCACTCAGAAGCCCTTTCTGAGAACAAAAAAAAAAAAAAACTTTTGCAATTCCATTTCCATTAAAAAATCTTACTGTAATCTTAACTTTGGAAAATAAATAAGAAAAAGAGATTTTGATTAATAATAACTAAAAAGAAGTTCAATAATAAAACACAATTATTAAGAATATTTTATGAAAACCTTTAAAACATGACCCTTTTTTTTTCTTTTTTAACTTCTTACAAATGTATTAAAGGCTGAAAGATAAAGACTCTGAGAGAATTTTTTCAGCTGTAATATTTTTCTGTGCAACCTCACTTAGAATCACAACCAATGGTTAAAGAAGCTCAATGAAGCTGAATGATATATTATTAGTTGTTCTGGGCTGTCTGAAATTTGGAGATGTGGATGCAACAGAATTTTGTTCATTCTTATAAGCAAATTTATACACTCAATACAATCAATTAAATAAATACTTAAAAAAATAAATGAAAATATTTCAGTATTTTCATTTGTAAAAAAAAAGACATATATGATACTTCACAAACTATTTGTCAAACAAAAATTTCATTTCCACCAATTTTTCGCAGTCAGCATTTCTTGCTGGTTTTAAATTTTATTGGATGACAAATTGAAAAAAAAATCATATAAATCAGTGGAGAGTGTGAGAAATACCAGCTAAATATTGTTATTTCAGTTGTCATGAAAAGATTATTTTTTTTAAATTCATTTATTCTTCAAAATTCTAAATTTTCTTACTTCAGTATCAGTCTGTGAGGGAGATTTACTAAGTTTTGGTCTTTTATGCTTTTTCTGCTCCAATGGAGTCATAGGTCTGAAATAAAAAATATTAGCTACTTTCAAATATGTTTCGTATCAGAAAACCACAAAATTACATGACCTACAAAATAAGTTCAAGTAATTCTAGAAAACAGATATCTGAAAATAAGTTAAATTACATTAAAAACGTAACTAACCGGCATGCTTGGGAAACGCCAATTTCCGGATACCTGAAAAGTCCGGATAGTTGAGTGATGGGAAAAATGGGGGGGGATAGATAGTCTTTTTAGATTTTTTCAGCCAAATAATTTGTTTTTTATTTTGAAATGTGCATTAAATATATTTTAAGAATACTTCTGTAGTCTTCCACATTGATTTACAAACTATGAAGATTTTAATTTAACATTGATGATTTAAAAAAAAATAGCCTTTAACTGAATTTTTACCGTAAATATAGATTGTAAAAATACAAAAATAGCCGACGAAACTGAAAAATATTCTACTCAGCAAGCATAATAAAACTCTTTTAAGTGATCATAACAAATCCCAGATTGAATATCAAAACTAATTATCTTTTAGAAGATGGCAAGGGTTATTGCGCAATACATGCACCTCCAATTCTCTTGCACTTGATATTATGTAATCGGAATCAACATCTGCCGGTATTTGGAGAGTAAATAAATAAAGGAAAAGAAAGAGTCTTACCAATCTGGACTAACCCCTCCATGAGTTTTTTTTTTTACCGATTCTGTCCCTTTACCTTATTAATTATTATTTTTTTTTTTTTTGATTGTCGATTTCATTTTTAGGTCTTGTTTTTCGGCGAAACGTGAGAACCTTTTATTATTTATTTTTGGTTCTCACTTTTGCTTTTGAACCCCCCCATAAAACAAGTCTGTATACGTTACAGTACTGTATATGGCTTTTTTTTCCTTCCATGCCCCTACGTGTGGAGCAGACATTGCATTCTAGAAATAAATTGTCTCCATGAATGGAATGGCTCGCGGATATAAAATTTTTAGAAAAACTCATTTTCTAATTTTTCCGGTTAGTTGAGCATCCGGATACTTGAATGCCCGATAATCGAGAATTTACTGTACCTGTTACAATCAACAGCATTTTCTTGTTCAACTTTCAAATTTGAATTTGTTCCAGATAACTGCTTTTCAGGCATTTTTTGTAATAGATCAGTTAAGGAATTGCTTTCAAATATCACACATTGAATATTTACTTAATTTCTTTTTTGAATATCCAAATCACATTATGATTATGCATATTTAGCCTATCAATTAGGAATGACATTAATGGAACATTGGAAAACATTTCTTTCAATGGCATTATACTGTATGTTTTTCTGTTTAGTGAAACTTCAATAGAAAAATGTTTTTGATAGCCATACTTCATTTAAGAGTTAATATTTGCAATTTATTCACATAAAAAATCATTTGAAATAACAGAAAATGAAAGACAGAAAAATGTTCATACACATATTTTTCCAAAATGAAATTGGTTGTATTTAATAAGAATAATCATAATCAATCTGTAACAGATTATATGAGCATTTGTTTAATAAATGAAATGTAATAAGAAAACCCAGTGTCTGCAAATATGATTTCTTATGAAATTTGATAAAATATAATGATTCTTGAAAACATAATTAGCCGCTTAAGGACTGAATTATTTTTAAACCTATGATATTTAGAACGAGCTAACTCGGGTTATGTCCTTAAGTGGTTAAAAATGAATTATTTACTTAAACAATTCAAAATTTAAAAAAGTCACATTTTTAATTAATTTCTTTTACTAAATTAACTTAGTTAGTTAATCAAAGGATATTTCTTGTTGTTGATGATGATCTTGATGGAAGTAATCTAAGTTTATGGATTGTTCGAGGATTGGGAATTTGCGATCCACCTCTAAAATTAGCTCCAATCAAATCACTGGGATAATGATGATAATCCTTAGCTTTATAAGCAACAAACATTCCAGTCATGCATTTAGAAAAAAGGGGTGGATATTCAGCTGAATCTTCAAGCATCTATTATAAAAATATATTATCATCAAATAATATCAAAATATCTATAAATGACTGAGATACAGGATTACAAACTATCAGTGACTTGTGATAATCATTGTCCAGGCAGCTTTATTTATAAATCAGAAGTAATTTTTTATATTAAATTCATTCCTGAATGAATGATTCATGCTTCTGCGAATTCTCACAGAAGCAACAAAAAATTCTGTGTATAAGAATGGTATAAAAAATAATTTTACTAGATTATCATTATTTTTATTTGTTATAACTGGTAAAAATATCACCTTTCTTTTAGTTTATTTTAGGATATATTTGCTCCCATTGCATAAATGTAAGCTAATAACTTGACATAGATTTAGCAAAGGTACTGATATACAGGCATAGGCACCATGGAACTACAGACTCTCCAGATTTTTTCAATGTACAAATTAAATCACTAATTTATTTAATTTTGCATGTAGCAATCATCAACATTCTAATGCAATATACTTTTTAGTACATTATATCTTCAGTAGAAACACAGATGAAAACGATATACTTTTTTTCATAAAAAGAAAGAAAAAAACCTTTTTGAAGAAATGCATATTTTTTCAGTCCTGATTTTCTTTTAATGTGCATGCACAGTTTTTTCTATCATAGAGATTGAAGGAAAGATGGGATTACTGAAAACTGTAAATTCAGAACTGTCAGAAATAGGGTTTAAAATGTTTTTGCGTTCCAGAAAAGTTTTCGAAGAGCCCAAAATTTGAAAATAGATAAGAAAATGAAAGATAATTAATGATAAATAAAACACCAAATTTAAAAAGATCATACTATAAATTTTTTCTTGTAAATAAACACAAACATAATCTCATTACATGTTTATTTTTTTAAACCTTATATTTCCTGAATGAATGAGAGAAAGGAAGTCAGGAAAAATAATTGAAAAAACTTATTTTGAAGCAAAATTCTTAATTAACATTAACTGAAAATTAGTCGATGCTTAGTTAAAATTTCTTTATTGAAAACTTACTTAGATGAAGTCAAAAATAAAATAATTAATTTTTGTTAACTAATTATTAAGTCAATTAAAATGACTTAAAAAATGGCAAAATTTACATAATGTGAAATGCATCAGTGTGCAGTATAGTATTATAAGTTACAGCATTTTGAAATCTATAAAATAAAAAATAAATCATTACAAATTTTTGAATGAATGAAATTTTAAAGAAACAGACAGAAATTAATGATAAAAAAGGAAAAGAAAATGTTCAAAATGCAAATTTTGTGATTGTTGCAAATACCAGACATACATTTTTACATGGCACATATACATAAAAAGAAAGGTTAATATAAGAACTAAGAAACACATGAGTTTTTCATAAATTAAATGCGTATTTAAAAATATTCTTGCAATTAATAGTACCCCAAAATTCATTGCAAATGTTAAAAAAAGTTAACTTTTTTTTTTTTTTTAATTATTGAAAAGTATGACTTTAAAGCTAGGGAAATTTATATAAAGTTTCTATTAAATTGTAAATTCTTACCTCAAATAATTTTGGTGGAACTTCTTCTGAAGGAATTTTTCGTTTTTTAGCTGTAGTAACAACTTGATTTTTTGAAGTTTTAAATAACTTTTTCTTTGAGAGAGGTATAAGCATGTTGAAAGTGTTTTTCCGAGATTTTTTTGGATCCATTATGAATAAAAAAAAAACCACTTATTTTTTATCAAAATTCAAGCGTAAAAAGATATAAATGGAGAGCCATCTCGGTTACAATCTCAAATGAGAATGGAAATAAATTTACGCTATTTCCCAATGAGATAAAACGAATGATCGAACAATCAGAAACACAAAATGGAATTTTCGAGATGTGCTTTAAAGTTGATCATTTCATCACTATAGATTCGATTATCCAAAGAAATTTTTTGCATCGTTAGTCAAATTCAAAATGTAAATAAGAACTTCGCGCGAAACAGAAAACAAGTGCACACAAAGAAACTTTACAGACGTTACCATGGTAACAAGCAATCAAAGTTATAGTAATGCCACAGCATTTTAGTCTGATTTGGGTTAGTTTTGGTCGCATCGCAGCTTACACAGAAAATTTATTTGAAACAAACTTCACATTTTCGAAATATCGCCAAAATAAACCAATTCTTTAATAAATTCCGAAAAAAAAATCAGCAATTTCTCTTGAAGCGTATTATAAACGAGGATATCGCCTTCCAAGGGAAAGCCCTCTGTGCTGCGGTTACGTAATTTTTTTCTTTCGCATAATGCTCAATGGATGACTTTTCTGGTTTGTTTACTTACCTTAAGCCTTGACTTTATTGTGAAGTAGCAATATGGATATTGGTAAAAGACCAGAACTGTGACGTCGAATGTCGACTTCAGTTTCGGTGCAGCGATTGATTACTATTGTGACCCCCACCAAGACGTTCCAAACACTCCCTTCAAAAGAATCTTTGCTGGCGCCATCTGTTGACACTATAAAGAACTATATATTGGAAACATTGACACTATAAAGAACTAAACATTAAAACTATATAGAACGCGTTTATTAAAAAGAAATAATAATTTTTATTTAAATTTTTTAGAACACTTTATTTATATTTAATAATTTTTTTTTTTTGAAAATTAAAGGTGTGATTGAAATAACAGTTATTTGGAATAGATATTTAAAAATAGCAATAGCAAAAATATTTGTTACTCAAAAAATCTTGGATTATACATCCCTATTACTCAGATAGCACGTAAGTTTGCAGCAAGATTGATTTTGACTTGTCATGGCAAAATTTGACGCGTCAAACTTGAATCGAACTTGTAGCAAGTTCGATGTGACAAATGGCGCCACCTCCTTTTCAAATCAAACTTGCTGCAATTTTGCAAAACAAGCTTCTGCAAAGATAGCACAATAAAGAGATAATTATCTTTGTCTCTGTTTTAAAAAACATCCGATTTTTAATAGCATCTCCTAGACAGTAATTCTTTTTTATTAATTCAATAAATCAACGACAATTTGTGAAAAAAATAACTTTTTTATAAAAAAAAATTTTTGAAACATTTTCCATCTTTTTACTAAATATATCACTCTCACTTTAAAGAAAACTATATCGCCTTTTTCTTAATGTTGAAATTTTAACGTTTATAAACAAATTAAATCTAAAAAACAGTCAGTGTTTGTTGAACAATAATAACTAGACATTTTGTCCCATTTTAAAGTAATTACTTTTGAACTCTAATTTCATAATTTATTCTACTAGCAAAACGTAGTTATTAGCGAAAATCGCTCTCTCTTTGACTTCAAATCATATTCTCAACTCAAAAAATTAATGAAATCCAGAAAATAGTTAAAAATAAATCGTATACGAATCGAAGCGAACGATATATTAGCGAAATCTATCTTCTCCTCTCAGGGTTCAACTGGCTCAATTGTTAGCGTCTCCGCTTCGGAACCGGGAGGTCGCGAGTTCTATCCCGGGTTGTGTTTCGTACTCTGTTTTTGCTATAATTTGCAATAAGTTTGCACGGCAAGCTTGTGGCAAGCTTGCTGCAAGTTCGTTTCATGGTGACTTCGGAGCTTTCGTTAACTTGCTGCAAGCTTGCACTCTTCTCATGACAAATTTGTGGCAAGCTTGCTGCAAACTAAAATTGCTATCTGGGTATCTGCTTGTATATTGGGCTTCGCTTTGAAGATTCCATTGACTTAGCATTACACCGGAATTACGGAGTACAGGCACTTAAATGTAAAAAAAAAAACAAAGCAGAAAACTTGTCCATAGTCGCCTAGACAGAGGAGCAGAAGGCGCAAAGGCCCGAGCCCAAGAAAAAAAAAGGGGGTGAGTGAGTGAGTGAATTTCGGTTTTACGGCGCAAGGGCCAAACTTGGCCATGCTGCGCCAAACATATGGTGAGACGTACAGTCAAGGGGTAATATATAAAAGGTTCTTAAAATTTAAATGCGTTAGTGTAAAAGAATGTGGAGGCAAGAATCTTTGATCTTAAAAACAAGGTTACAGGGAACAATATTAATTTATAATGTCTAAATAAAATGATAAAATGCAATTATTTTCAGAAAGATAAAAACGTTTGGATGGGGGCGTTCCCCTACTAAATCACAAATATTTGGAGATGATGTTTTAAAAAAGTGCAATCTATGGTGGTTAAAAAGAGGACACTCGGTTAAAATATGAATAACTGTGAATTCGACATGGCATGTATTACATCTTGGAACCCGTTCACCAAACAAAAGATGTTTGTGGGTGAAACGGGTGTGACCGATACGGAGTCGAGTCATTCTGACATCAAGCTCTCGTACCGGCAAAGCAGGCCACAACGTAATCCTGGGTTTAATTGAATGCAATTTATTTGAGATCTGGAGATCCCATGCGACTTGCCATAAATTATGAACATGATGGGAAATGAATTTCTTTATGTCAGCGTAGGGAAGTGAAAAAAAGGGGGGAGGGGTGACGGTCAGGATAAGGGAAAAAAATTTTATTTTATTTTCCAGAGTATTTAATTTTATCCATAACAAATGGAGACCGGTATGAGCTGAACTATGGACGAGTTTTCTATCTTGTTTATTTGCATTAGAATGCGGTGACTACGAATTCCGGTGTAATGCTAAGTCAATGAAATCTTCAAAACGGAAGTCCAAAAGCCATGCAAATTAAGTCAAGATTTTTAATGTAAGTAAACAGAAAACTCCTCCATATTTATACATTTATTTTTCTGATTCTAAAACTTCATATTCTTATTATATTAATCGAAATTAAAATGGACGAGTTTTCTGTTGAAATAAAACAGAACAGTATTCTCGACAAGCAACCCAGATAGCTCGCACACTTGCAGCAAGTGTGATTTTTCTTGATATTAGCTTCTCATGGCAAACTTTATGTGGCAACTTTGCAGCAAACTTCCTGCAAAGTAACAAAGCATAATCGACCAACCCACTTCCCAGATAGCAATTTTAGTTTGCAGCAAGCTTGCAACAAATTTGACATGACAAGAGTGCAAGCTTGCAACTAGTTTGACATGACAGGAGTGCAAGCTTGCAACAAATTTAAAACAAGTTAACGCAAGATTCGAAGTCACCATGGGACGAACTTGCAGCAAGCTTGCCGCGTCAAACTCATTGCAAATTATAGCAAAAACAGAGTACGAACACAACCTGGATTAGAACTCGCGACCTACCGGTTTCGGCCAGTTAAACTCTGAGAGGAGAAGATAGATTTCGCTAATATATCGTTCGATTCGATTCGCATACGATTTATTTTAAACTGTTTTCTTGATTTCGTTAATTTTTTGAGTTGAGAATACGATCCAAAGTCAAAGAGAGAGCGATTTTCGCTAATAACTACGTTTTGCTAGTAGAATAAATTATGAAATTAGAGTTCAAAAGTAATTGTTTTAAAATGGGACAAAATGTATAAGTTTATTTTTCAACAAACATTGACTATTTTTTCGGTTTAATTTTGTTTACAAACGTAAAAATTTCAACATTCAGGAAAAGGCGATATAGTTTTCTTTAAAGTGTGAGTGTTATATTCAGTAAAAAGATGGAAAATGTTTCAAAAGATTTTTTTTATAAAAAAAGTTAGTTTTTTTACAAATTATCATTGAATTATTGAATTAATAAAAAGAAGGACGGTCTAGGAGATGCTATTAAAAATCTAGTGTTTTTTAAAACAGAGACAAAGATAATTATCTCTTTGTACTATCTTTGCATCAAGCTTGTTTTGCAAACTTACAGCAAGCTTGCATTGCAAGGAGGTGGCGCTATTTGTCACGGCGAACTTGTGGCAAACGCGTTTTGCAAGCGAGGGTGGCGCTAGTTGTCACGGCGAACTTGCCACAAGTTCGCTTCAAGCTTGACGCTTCAAATTTGCCATGACAAGGTAATATCAAGTCAAAATCAAACTTGCTGCAAACTTACGTGCCCGAAATTCCGACAAAAATAGAAAAAAAATGATATGTGCTAAAAAAAATGTAAGTTATATGTACTCAATACTACTTTCTCTTGAATTCTTTATAGAAAGAGAATATGTCTTCCGTTTTCATTAGAATAATGGATGTGCTTCTTATTTTTAGGCGAATTGCATTAGTTTCTTCAATGTGTACAAAATTATGCATGCTGAAAAAGTACTTTTTTGCTTTTAGTATGTATATTTAAATCTTTTCAGGTAATCTTTTCAATTACATATAATTTTCGAAAATAAAATTGGTTCGGATTAACCGGAATTTCGGATAGTGGGGATTGGATTAGCTGGGTTCTACTGTATTATGAAAAAAAAAAAAAGAAATGATAATAATTCTTGTTTTGTCGCATTTTAATTTAAACAATAGGGTTTCTTAGGAAAATGATTTCTCATCGACATGAATAATGCATTATTATGTGTAAAAATTCCTAATAACGGTCTAATTTGTCAATCGTTTTGGTTTTCATTAATACTTTGAAATGATTGTATTCATATACATAAAATTTTAATTACAAGCGATTTAACATATTCTTTGAACAGGAATTTACCAATTTCCTGCACAGAAGCACTGCATATTATTGGCAATTTCTCACGGTGTTCGTCGGTGAATATTTTTTAAAAACTCCTATACAATTTTCGAAAAAGACTTTGATATTAAGTATTATTTTTTTGATAAAAAACCGTAATTATGCTTGATGTGCATTATTTATTTATTTCTAAGCATTCTGTGCTTCACTATAGAGTAAAAAAATTCAACTATCAAGCACACATGCTTGTCTATTAAGTCTTCATATTAATAAATAATTACCCTACGTTTAGAACTTCTTCAGACGTATTGTCTGTTTTCAGAAACGGAAACCCGCGGTGCTATTGCGCATGCGCCAGTCGGCTTTGATTTCACCAAAAATAGAGGTGAGATGAAAGATAGAGGAGATGTTTATTTTTTATTTATCAATGTATAGAAACATTATACAAGTTTCAAATTTAAACTTAAGAGTACGATTCAAAAAAGAAAATGAATATCAACATCGGAAAAGAATAGCTGAAAGAAAAACGCGTCTAACGAAGAACTCCCGAAAAGCACTGTTCACTGAGCATCATCCCTCTGCGGAGTAAAATCGTCCAAAATTGATAGGCGTGGGTTTCTGAAACGAACAGTATATATGAATTTATAAAAGGTGTTAGATTTGGATACAATTATGGATGTCGTTTATATGGATTTTAGGTATACTGTGTTCTATAAATAATACTGGTACTGCTTACATTTTGATGAGACTCTGCACACTTATATTTGGGCATTGCCCTTTATTCAGAAAATAAAGAGTAATGCTCTTTGTCACCAATAAAGAGTTTGTAAGCCTAGTTTTGCCAATAATTTTGTCTACTTCAACAAAAATGAAGAAATTTATCTTGTAAATTTTAAGGTTTAAATTTAGACTCATCGGCAAAATCGTGCAGATTTAAATACAGAAAATTAAATAAAAATCAAATTGTAATTAAAACCGTAAAAATAGAAATGGACATTGTTTATATTTAATTCCACAATATCAGTTGCAGTCATGTTTCTTACTTAGGTTTGTGAAATACTTTACTTAAAAACAAAACCATATATTTGCACAGGATTTAATGCTAAAATACTAAAAGAAAAATATTTCTCTGAATTGAAACGGTCTCATTCATAAATTGTGCGTAGTTGTAGGGCTTTCTCAAATCCTAAAGTTCTCATTAATTGCGTATTTGCGCAACTGTTTATATATTTATTTAATCGCATCTGATTAGAAAGAGTTGATTTTTCTGTTAATTGGATGGGAAAGTTTGTTAAAGTAGAAGTATGCCTAATTATTAATTTCTTCTAGATGTTTCACTTAGATCTCAAACTTTTTTTTGTTTAATCAGGTATGATCAATTATATCGATAAATGGTATGTTCTCCCCGTTAAAAGTGCAATTGGCTGTTATTTAAATAAGGTTATTTAAATTTTTTTGTGAGGTGAGGGAAAAACAACCCTGTATTTGTAATACGCAAAAACAGTATTACGTGTGTAGCAGATGTTTCAATTATAGGAAGCGGAGACACAGAAAAGCAATTCAATCGGAGATGTGTAATTCAAAATTCACTTTATAATGGTAATAAATAACCAGCAAGAGTATATGGCGTTTTTGTGTATAGCTTCGTCGTATAGTGAAGAGAATCGAATATGCATGTTGGATCTCTTCCCTTTGACTGATTGGCTCCAAAATTTGAATTCAAAATTTTACTGACAAGACAGCAAACCAAATTTTATTGATTTTTGATTAATTGTGTTCACATGCACACGAATTGAGAGACTTACAGACAATCAACCAGTCGACAGATTTAGTCTTAAATGTTATACAGATCTACGATTTCGGTGAGAGAATCATACTCCAAATTTCAGCCATCTAGCTCTATGCGTTTTTGAATTAATTTTCTCACACGTACACGGATAGACTGTCTTTATTTCTTTTGACAGATTTCATTCAATATCAGATAAGTTAAAAAGTATAAAGCAAATACAGAATTTTCGTGCAAAGACCATATGCTAAATTTCTTTTGCTTACCTTGTTCCGTTTTTGAGTTATCGTGTTCACGGGCAGACAGATTAATTCCAAGAATCTTTTTTTTCGATACTGGATGGATTAAATCTTGGAGATTCATCATAATTTCGACATTGAAAATTTTGACGATTATAATACTTTCTACACCTCATATACGAAAGAAAAAAAAAGACTGAGAAAATTTCAAGTCAGAATCTTGTGCCAGCTTCTAGGAATGCATAACCCACGATATTTTTAATAACAAATACACTCCTGCTGAAAAATAAGCAACAAGCACGAAAAGACGCAGTACACATGTGAATAAAAACACACAGTTTACATATGAGGCAGAGGTTGCATCGCCGAATGCAAATAGACAACCAAAATTAGTATAAAACGCAATCCCGACGCCAGACACCGCAACGCCTTAAAAAGGGGATTGCCGGACCTATGCTTCAGTTCGCGAGCAGCGATAGTTCCGCGGAATCCGAGATAGCCAAAGCGGAAATCATGAATAGAAGAAACCATTTGCACGATGAGATGCGTTGGGGGGCTGTCGGTATGTTGCAAGCTTGTGCAAGACAATCTGCTGTTGCCAGAGAGCTTAATGTGCATCGTAGTGTCATCCATAGGCTGTGGAACCATTACCAAAGGGATCAAAACGCCAGCAGAAGACGTGGGTCTGGACGCCGGGGAATCACCACAACGGCAGACGATCGCTATGTGCCAGACGCCGGAGGACACTAACAGTGCGACAGCTTGCGTTGCAGATCTCTGCTTCTGCAGGAAGGCCCATATACTGCCAAACTGTGCAACAACAGACTGCATGAAGGAGGACTGTTCGCACGATGCCCTGTTGTTTGTGTGCCTTAGTCCCCAGCGCACATCAGAGCGTGGTTGCATTGGGCCCGTGAACATCGCAGTTGGACACCAGAACAGTGGGGCCGCATACTCTTTACGGATGAGTCTCGATTTAGCATCCAGAACGATTACCGAAGGGCAATGATATGGCGAGAGCCAAGGACACGCTATCAGGCGCCAAAAATCGTCGAAAGAGACCATTACAGAGGTGGTGGGTTACTTGTCCGGGCAGGGATAGGAACGAACGGCCGAACCTACCTTTACGTGTTCGCTGGGGGTTCCCTCACAGCTCTCCGATATCGCGCCGAAATCCTACACCCTCTTGTGTGGCCTTTTATCGCTGCAATGGGTACCGATGCGATATTTATGGACGATAACGTCCGCCCATATAGAGTACGATTGGTGCGGAGTTATCTGGAGAGTGAAAGCATTCCACAGATGGCGTGGCCTGCTAGATCACCGGACCTGAATCTCATAGAGCATGTGTGGGATATGTTGGGAAGACGGATTGCAGGTCGCAGTGTGCCGCCAGGCATCCTCTACGAGCGCCAACAAGCCTTACTACAGGAATGGGCATTGCTGCCACAACAAGCGATCAACGACACTATTGCCAGCATGCCTCGCCGTTGTCAAGCATGCATTTCAGCAAGAGGGTATCATACCCGTTATTAGCGTGTGGTTCCCATTGCACATTCTGCCTATCAATTTGGGCTGTCGCGCCGCGAGGACCGTAATATATGTGTTTTTGTTTTCCTTTGCTTTATTGTTTGATAATACCACACCTACCTCGTGTACAACTTTCACGCATATCCATTAAATAGTTTTTGTTTTATTCCAAGTTTTGCCTTTGTTGCTTATTTTTTGAGCAGGAGAGTATTTTTGCTATTCTTACTTTTAAATATCTGTTCTAAATAAATGTGATTTCAATCACACTTTAAATTTTCAAAGTCTTATTAAATGTATGTAAAGTGTTTTGAAAAAATATATTTTCTGAAAAAGTTTGTGTTTTTAGTTCTATATACTGTCAATAGATGGTGCCTGCAGCAAACACTACTTTTAAAAGAATTTGCTATCAATTAAGTTAACCACAAATATTCCCATCAAGCACGGAGGCTAACATCAACACAGTTCACTGTTCTGAATCCCCTTTCCAGTAAATCACAAATCCGATCATTTTCCGTTCCTATCGCAGTTAACTAAGTTTCCCTGTGAATATTTGATTTCGAATCATTATAGCGACTTTCTGTTGCTATACAAGAGCTGTAATCATTCGAAAACGCATATCGCAACACAAATGATGACTCACAGGAAATACCAATGAAACTGCGACACAGAGAAGTGTGTCCGAAAAGAACAATCTTCTTTCTAAACAACGAAAAAGAGATTCCAGGGGGGCCATCTTTTGACAGAAAATAAAACTAAAATCTAAAACATCGCAAAAGTATATTAAAAAGAAATGAATAAAAAAAATTAAAAACGCTTTACCCACATTTAATTACTAGTGATTGAATTACACCTTTTTCACAGAAGTATTCATCACTGGTATTTGTAATTTTTTGTCATTGTATAGTAAATAACAGTTCATCAAATATTCGTCATCACTAGCAGCTTCGTGGAAGCGTACTTAAGTTATGAAGGCGCATATGATATAGTTCTCATCATTCTAATAAGTACACTGCAGTTTGAACTTCGTGATTTTTGTTGTGATATTTGCGTTTTTGTAATTTATATCAAAATACAGTCACGAAGCTTCTCTATATCCGAGTCTATATTCTGTCTGCTTTGAAATATATATATAAACACAAATTGCCATATTTTGCTTAATAATATTTCTAAGAGCAAAAGTCTGTATATTTTATCAGTTTTGGAACTTTTAATGCTTCGGTCAAAAAGTAAGAAGCATTTTTTTAAAAATAAATTTAAGCAGTTGAGGAGTTAAAAATGATTTTTAACTGCTCAGAGAAACTCGAAATATCATATTTCGTCGCTTAACAAGCAACACAACCTATCTCATTTTTTTTTGAAATTTCAAAGAGGAAGGAAATACTCAATTTTTCGTAACCAATAAGGGATAGGGGAAGGTGCTGTACCTCGACTACATTTTTTTATTTGAAAAAAAAGTGGTCAAATCAAGTCTAAAACCGAAAAATTTGGGTATTTTGAAACATTCAGGAAATCAGCTTTTTAATCCCCTTTAGTATTTCCTCCTACTTATCGCGTAGAAATGTACAATTAAAAAAACAAACAAAATCTCTTATTTTTGGCCAAGGTACAACGTAGTGTTGTACCTTGGTCAGGTGCAAGGCCCTGTGGTGTACCTTGGCAAGGGCAACAAAATGTGTCATTGTCACGCGTGTATTTGGTACAAAATTAAACTTTTCATAATCATTGCGCAATATTTAGGTAGATATGATAGATGAACTGCGTATATAACAACTGAAAAAGGATGTTGGTTTTCTCGCAAATATGTAGATAACTAGTTAGAAACTTTTGTTCGCACAAAAGCAAGTTATATATTAATGACTTTAAAATTATTCGGACTAGGGAAAAAACTACTTGTCTTAAAAAAAGTTACAAAAGAAAAATCACAGTGTAACTAATAGCTGCCTTCGGCGACCACACCTAGCTTAACCGAGAATACTGTTCTGTTTTATTCAGTTGAATCCGTTATGCATAATTTAGTATTCATGGTTCCCTTAAAAAAATTTTTACCTCGCAATTCATTTAATATCTAAGAGGACTATATTTACAGCCTTCTAAAAAATTGATGCATAAAAAATGAAGTAAAATTCATTGCGCTATTACCAAAGAATATGAAAAAAATAAGCAGAATCTTCATTCCTTATCTTTCAACAACAGAAGAGAAACACACACTTATAAATATTTAAAAAAAACAACGAAGAGGGTTTGAGTTGATTGCAACAACCAAAAGCATTCTTGTAAATTATTCATAAAAATATTTTTTTAAAAATTGCTGAAATTAGAAAAAAAAA